>CM029361.1:5629065-5765542 GCA_017140985.1 Hormaphis cornu
GTTTTCAAGAGCGTACAAGAAAAGTGTTGATAAAATGGTGCGTCACAATATACGTATATGTTGTTCGTCGACTGGGCGCCGCGCTGGTTCGAATCCCACTGCCGGAAAAAAGTTTTTTGCGATTTTTTCCAAGTATTTTTTTTGTTTTCAAATCATGTAATTAACATTTAACCCACATTCACTACTATCGAGCTGAAATTTCGCATACAGCTATGTTTAGGATGACAACACGTTATGGAAAAGTCAGTAAAGGGTAACCCCGAGGGGTTAGAGTTAGGTTTTTTTTTTATTTTTGTGATCACTTTTTCTAGTAAAAAAAATGCTCCAATTTTAACGTACATTACCTCAAAAGATAGATAGTTTATCCGAGATGGTACTTTATTTGAAACGTTGATTATTTTTTGGTTCTGAAGAAAAAACGAAAACGGTCAAATTCCCAAAAGTGCTCCGTGTGACTTGAAATTTATATGTGTCATTAAAAAGGGTTTAACGAGTAAACTGCTTAGTTTTCAAACTATTTTGATCATTTTTAAGGGAGTAATTTAACTTGGGGGAAACAAATAATTACGGGAAACGTGTTTTTTTCACATCGATTTAGATGTTTTTGATCACAACATCCAAATTAAAGATTGGACTAAGCTGAAACTATTATACAATACCAAAATAGGAAAGATACAGATTTGACAAGAGTATTTATTGTTAAATTTGTTTTTACCACGACGTATACTAGACAACTGAGCTCGCTCAAAATTGTATTTTCGAAGGCAATGATTTACCATTGCTTTCAGAAATTAAATAATGCGTTTAAACCACAACTTCTAAACTAGTGACCCACCCAAAGCGTAGTCGTCACCCCGTCAAACTACCAACGTGGCCTAGACTGATCCCGGTGCTTCCTTTTTTTTTAAAAAAAAAGTATAAAGTTCTAGTTATAATACTAGATACTAAACCATGTAAACTTTATTTTAAGTTAAATTAATTTTTTTTTTGTTGTATATAACTTTTAATTTAACAAACTTAAAAAATTAGCTTTTAACTTAAATTTTTATTTTTTCAATTAATTTAACTTAATGAGTTAAATATTGTTGTTACCGACTTACTCAGCCTTGCATTTGTGATACACATGCTCTTAATAATGTCTGTGCCTATAATTACACATTAAAACTTCTAAATGACAACAGTTAGTTAAAAGTTAAATGACTAATAAGTAATTTATTACAGTTATTAATAAATACGTACTATTTTAAGAATGTACTATGGGCACTTATAAATTCAAAAAAGTTACAAGAATGAATCGTGAAATCAGGAAAATACATTTTTAGAAAAATTGTTTTATTTCCAGTACATTTATTTCTAGTCAATATTTTTCTCGTGTTTTGCGCGAACCCCAAAACATATAGACACACGAGAAATCAAATTGCAGAGAAAGTTTTTTGTTCTTTTCACACAATATCAATTTGCTCATTTAGGTAATATGATTATAGTAAGTTAATTTAATATACACACACATATATATATCATATACATATTATATATTTATTAAACTAAAGTAAAGTTCAATCGTCATAAAAATTTTAAACTATTTCTATAATTTTTTAGCTAAACTTAATAATTTTCATAGTTATACGTAGGCTTTGTATGATTATCAAGTAGTTTTAATATTTTAGACTCAACATTTTTAAACGAGCTTCAAAACGTATATTTTAATTAGTTATTAATAAATTTCAAATAAATATTGTTTATTATTTTAAATTATTTTTTGCCAATATTTGTAAAGGTTTATATGGCAATATCAGAGCAAATCTATCAGAATAAATGTTTTTGAAAAATAAGTAAAAACTAGAAAAAATATGACGTAAAATTAATAAATACATTCTAAAACAATTAAAAAATTAAATCTATTATAACTATAACCTAATCAGCATAGGACAGCAAATGTTAACAGGAAGTAACATGTAATTTATGAGTTATTTACTAATACATGATAGTCATATTCTGAACAAAAAACTTTGTAAAAGAAATAATTATCTATATTTTAAAAAAAGCATTAGGCTGTCTGTAAAATTTTATACGAGGGATACACTACAAATGACGTGATATTTTCAACCGATATAACATAGTATAGTTAATAAATAATAGAAAATGAAAATAAACTACCATAAAATACAATTTTAAAATTCATTATTTTTATTTAGTCATATTCAATTTGTTATTTGTTTGCCAGAGGACGTTACACATTTAGTTTAAGTATTAATTAAACCTTATTTTCAATATTTCAAATGTTACTCCGTCAATTCATTTCAATAAAAAATTAGACGACGCAGTTTCGAAAACAGAAATCAAATCGGTCCAACTGTTTTTTCTGTGCTGTTTCCATTATACATTGGTTTCACGTGACAAAATTGTTTATTGTAATGTTTTTGGGAATTGTAAGAAAATATTAAATTGCCATAAGTATAAACAAGAAATTACTTTAAACCATTAGGAACTCCATCTATAAAATGTCTGTCCTGCACTATTTAAACATAATGTACCAATAATTTTCAATTTTATAATCGAATCTGTGTCAGCATACGCATACTAGGTATCTAAAATGTTTATCAATCCACAATGTAAGATTGTTGAAGATTAGGTCAACCCGAGCACAAAATATGAAAAAGTTATAAATTAATAGCTAGTTATCACCAGTAGCAAAATGATACAATACTGCCTAACCTATAAACGAACGGGCACTGCTCACTCGCTATATCGCCAGTTTGCGGATATTGAATAACGGATATTTCTCCATGGATAGCAGGGGCATATGAGAAATGTTTAATGGAAGGGGCACAAAAAAAAAAATATTTTCAATTTTCGGGGTGGAATAGGTCTAAGGTAACTGCGCTGAGTGGGTCAGTATTTTGAATGGCATAGATATGATAGATATATAATACATAAAACAAGCTGAAACTTTTACATATTAATATTTGTATTATTCAAATAGTTAAGATTCAGGTTCGATAAAAGTTTCAAGTGATTTCAGACATTTTTTACCTAAGTATAGAACTTTTAACTGCTCGAAAAAATTTATAAGGACGTATAATAGACAACTGGGCTCAGCATTGTTTTTTTGAAGGCAATGATTAATCGTTGAATTCAGATATTAAAGAATATTATTAAATTAAGATAAAATTATATTAAAATTTATACTAAGCACAATTTTCAAAACAGCGACCCACCCAAAGCGTAGTCGCCACTCTGTCAAACTATCCACACGACCTACAGTTATCCAAGCTTTTTTTTTCTTATCCGCCGCTCCCTGTTCGATTACTGATGATCAGATCCTGCATTCTGTTCATAATTATAGGATTACCGGCACTGACCATTTCTGTAACAGCTGGGTGTTTTTTATTCTTATTTTTTAAGTTTTTTCAAAATTCACACACAATTTCCAGTTTTAGATAATGAGCACAGCAAAGAATGTATTGTTTTTCCAATGATGATGTTGTTTCTGTTAACATTATCTATATGACTGCATGTTCAATAATTAAATCAGTATCTCATTCCGAGGAAAGATATCCTGTATTTATGTTGCCTTGGAACAAAAAACATTAGATACTTCTGGACGAAAAAAAATTATAACTAAAATTATAACATTAGAAACTTGTGTACAGGAACTAAAATTTAAAAAATTAAATTTTTTTTTGTAAATAGTACTGGTCGGGAAACCGGTATATATAGTTGAAATGCATAAATTTATAGGACTGAACAAAAAACTAAATAACATTATATATATTATGTATGTAAATACTTTTGTATTTTCAAAAATTAATAAAAGTATGACAATTATCAATTAATTTGAAATGTTACATCATGGAAAAGAATCTACCAGTTAGTAGTTGCTCAACAGCTGCATTTATATCTCCCAATGTTCCAACTAAAGCTTGTAAGTTGGATTCTCTATTCGCAAATCCCATTGCAGACAATTGTTCCAACTCGGAATTGTACAGTTCATCTGGAGGTGGAATATTATTAATCCCATGGTTACTATTTGCCATTTGTGATCGCTATAATACATCAAAATTAACATGTTTTAACAAACTATTAGAGCACAATAAAATATTTATATTAACTTAAACATATACGAAAACATTATTTAAATACATACTCTACAATAACATAATAATAACTATTATTATTGCGTATGATATCCAAACATTCTTAATAAATAAAGATATAAGTTATACATTTAAAATATATAAAAGTAAGTAGATAATAAAACTAAACAAATAAATACATACAAGAATAAACAATAGTAAAATAGAATTATATTACATGTAAGTACCTACAATGAAATATTAATAATATATTCGCTATACTCCGGGCAGTGGAATAATGTAAGCCGCAGAGCATCAAAATGATTGTGCACTACTGACTTAAGGTCGAATTTCTCCCATTAAGCGGCAACAGTGAATCTTGGGAGGACAATGCACCTTGAGAGAACATGTACTGAAAAATGTACGGTTTTTAACACTATTTGATAGCTGCCAACTTGCGTTTATCACCCACCGCCTGGAGTATAATGTGAGTCCTATAAATCTTCTTTAGATTTGTATGTTAAGGACGCTTAGCCAGTGCACAATAAAAAAATTAAATTGAGTTATACTAACCACACTTCTCATAAGTTCTTCTGCAAAACTAATATTTTCAGTTGATGGCATATCATTGTGTACACCAAAATCAGCAGGTTCCACAGAGCGTATAGCACGTACATCTGAATTTAATGGTAGTTCATTATAATAATTATCATGATAATCAGCAAAAATTAATATAAACACGATTATAAGTAAGAAAAATACAATATTAATTAAAACCGAAATTGAAAACATTTTACCAGGAAGACTTTGAGCTAGAGCAGATCCAGTATTATGAGTTGAAGTTGTAGTTTCATTGTTTTTGGAAACATATTTTTTAATGACTAAATAAACGGTCACTCCATCGTTAATGTTATGAGATGCTAAAGTATCTTGATCTTTCATGACTTTACCACCATGTATTAAATTTAGTTGTGATGGTTGTGCGTTAAATTGTTTAGCAACCAAATATTTCAACTGTAATGAAAATACATAAAATATTAATTAACTGATAAAGCAAAATTTAATTGTTTTACAACATGGTTATTTAAAAGAAAAATCTCATGTATTATAAACATTATAAACTTTACAATGGCATAGCCAGGGAGCAATGAGGGGGCAGTAGCCCCCAAATATTTTAATAAATAATGGTAATGTAGTTATCAGCCCCGCCTCCGAGCAAAATCCTGGCTACATCGATGAAACTATATATATGTACAGGTATAATAAAAGTTGTAGTCTTAGTTTTTAATTTGTCTCATTCACGTAACAGACGATCCACAAGAATGTAGTGATTATAGGGGTATAGCATTATTAGATACAACGTATAATGTCCTAGCGTACTGTATACTGGATAAAGTAAGGCCCATGGCAGAGACATTACTAGACTATCGGGGAGGATTTAGGCCAAATAAAAATAATAAAAATAGATCAGATCAGATTTACGTAACATAAGGCAGAGCTTCCAATAAAAGTGGAAATATAATAAGGATGTAAAACACATTGTTTGCGGACTTTAAAAAAGCTTACGATTCTATCCATAGAGAAAGCCTACAATAAATATACTCAAAGAATTCAGATTCCCAAGTAAAATTGTAAATCTCATTGGAGCATCAATGAATGCATCCAGCGTCAACCATACATGGATATAAAGGTTCGTGACCAAACAGTTTTTTTTTTTTTTTATAAAACACCATAATTTAGAGAGAGAAAATACGTCTACCCAAGTACACTTTTAAGCCCAACAACGCTCGTTTTGCAGCCGGTTCGCATGACGGTTCAAAACCATCGGACAAACACGCACGGAACATGTTCACCGATCTCCAGCACGCATTCACGTAAGAAAACCGGCAAAACGTGTCGGATAAAGTACTGGAGCCGCCACGGATGCCATAACAGCTCCCCGGCTAGGAAACCATCGGCAAAACACGCGTCGCGCGCACTGGGATTTGTGCGTCAAAAAAGTCATAGACATTTTGTACCCACGTCAAAGATGAATTTAATACGAGTCGGCCGAAATAGTTACATAACCTTAAAAATACATAGGTACAAACAACAACAATTAATTAGGCGGTGACATTTTTCAACGAGAAAAGCGAGACACGACGCGTATTGGGCTAACAACGCGTTTTGGGCACGAACACACGACAGGACGCACGTGTATTGTTTAATGGTAATAATAAAAACGGTAGGTAGAGGCTTACTTCGCTTATAGTAGCTCTAGCCGCCACTTTGACCGATTGCTCAACTTGTCCGGGCGTTTTCACCGACACGGTAATCTTCGCGCTCTCGCAACTGTTCGACATCTCGCCGCGCCCAAATAAACTGACCTGAACGTCGGGGAAACGACTCGAAATTCACGAAGAAAACGAACAAATATAATAACGCTTAACACGCACAAAGTCTGTTTGACGAGTACAAGGCTGTATAGCGCAGAATACGATACGACATATACAGTTAGTCCCTGCTGCGGAACCCTTCCCGGCGGCTGCGCCGCTGACGTGGCAGTATTTCGCTGCGACCAGCGTCGGTTCGCGCGCCAACGTCCTGCGTACGTTACCGACAGCGGTATACAACCACGGCTGATAACACGAACTTTTTCGTGATACTACTCGCGCTTTTCTAAATGATAGTGGCCGGTGCCTATTTTTTATATCCAAGATACGATATCCGATATAGCAATCGATGATTGAAGCACCACCTACTTGCGGCATTGATTTTTTAAATAAAATACCAGTGCTTGTTGTCTGTTACTGTACACGAATTATAACATCTTTTAATCATTTTGTTTGAAATAGTTGTATAAAAAGGTATTATGTAGTTCTTAAAGAATAAAGATGTATTATGATATATTCTTCGCACCACCAGATTAGTTTACAATTTTGAAAATCATTTTTCTGTTATAGATTACCTGGACAACTGCACACTAACAGTATGTTACTGTAAACCAAGATAGCCGCTATGGGACTGCAAGTAACACGAACTGTTACAAAGTCAAGTTCCCGTTGAACTATACAATGGATAAAAACGCGACTGATCATAATATGGTATTATAACGGTTGAAGAATTTCCAATAAAATGTTTGCAATGCAAAAAATGGATACTTTGAAAGTCCGAGAGAGTTGAACTGGCACCATACCGATAGTAAGCAAATTTATATATGTATTTACTATTTATTAATAACACGTTTAACTTTAGTCCGACCCAGTTAATTCAATTTTGTTTCATACTATGCCCGAGTAGTTATAAACTAAAGAGCGTGCTAAAAAAAATTCATAGGTATTTTTACACTCGCGTTAGTTCTATTTATTTAGTTTTTTTTTTTTTTTTACATTTTTTAATTTAAAATACAACATTTTCGTGGCCTTAAGATTACACTGATAGTATACTTCGCACCATTATTATTAACATCTATGTTATTCCAATTGATTTTTGTCAATGGTGCAAAGTAACCCAACACGCACATACAACTTTTCACCGACCATTGTTTATTTAAAAACTTAAAATTTGAAAACTCTTAAAAACTTCATTATTCATAATTGCAATTGTATATTTGTATCACTAAAGATGCGGTGTTTGTTTAAAGTTGAACAACCAAGCAAAGTATCCTCATTTTACGGTTTTGGTGAAAAACAACAAAATATAAATTTTGATATACGATTTGTGATTAAACAATGTATTAGAATACTGTATATTGATATACGGCGTTTTACACTTAGAACTTATCTTAAGTATTAAAACAGAATTCTATATATTACAATGTATGGTTACAGTTACAAATGTTTACGCGACTGGAATAATATGGAACAGTGGAACAGTACAGTATGGCCGGAACAATCCCACAACGGTCTAAAACTTCCAAGTCGGTACAGTAGTTTTGTATGGCAATTTGTACACAAGGCTCTGCTGTTCACACTCAAACTCAAACGGAGTTCGGATTGACGGTGTCTATCTCTAGATGATGCATGCTCAAGCGTTTTGCACATAAGAAAAATGGAAGGTGATTCTCAAGTCTTGACCAAATTTAAAAACGACATGACATAAATGGGCGCAATGGGCAAATGTTTTGTTAAGTCTCAACTACTAGAGTACTAAGATTTGATGTCCACCAGTGCTTGAAAAGTTGCTTTCTTAAAGGAATCATACCTCGTTTTCGTTCATCTTGTTAAAAAGAAACTAATTCCAGGCTCGTTCCTAACATAGGAACATTTTACGTTCATCAAAAAAAAAAAAATTTTACATTTTTTGTAGTTTAAATTTAAATATATTTTAAACTAAATAATTACCTACCCTAAATAATGTTCCAAACATATTATGACCTTACCAGGGGACAAACTTATCTTGATAAATTTAAACAAATTCATTAAAAATATCAAACAAAGTTTGTAATGTTTATATTGATTATCGTTAGTCATTTAATTAATATGTTTCACTATTTTACTCATAGGTATACTTAATACATATTATATTTTTAAGTTAAAAATAAACGTGTATATATAAATATACAAGAACTTATAACAAAAAAAAAAAAGTTCTAACTAATAATATTTAATATTATTAAATTAAAAGAATTAATAATTTTCTTTTATAATAAATTACAATAATGAATAATATAGTACTTAAGTACTTTTATGATTGTAGTAACAAGTAAATCTTAATCCGCACCACTGTCTGATATTAACAGAGAACAACCAAATGTCATATAGTTCTAGATAAAAATTGAAAAATGTATAAACCAATAACTAAAAATTATTTACCCATTAATAAGTAAACGTAGAAAAAGAAAAAAAAATCTTTCATATTCCTCAAAAAAAAAAGGAACAAAATTCTATTGTGTTCCTTTAGATATCTGTTTCTGGTTTGTTCTTAAAAAATAAACAAATTCAAAGGAACTCGTTTCATTGAATCTGTTCCTTTCAAGCACTGGTGTCCGTTCAATAAATGGCATGACAAACTAAATACATTTTGTTAGGCTAATAGCTGTATTATTTTTTGTATACTTTGCGTTTGCAGAGATTGGAGTACAAGGTGGAGAAACAACAATATCACAGGATAGAGACAGATGGAAGCAAGTTTGTGCTGCGGTAATGGGCATTAATGGCCTTTGAAAAAACCGAAGAAGAAGAATAAGAATACTTTGCGTTTGATCTTCTAAGTTTGTAAAATATTGTTTTATGATTAATGTCAAAAGGAACTTGTCCCTATTTTAATTCAAGCTTTTGTATAGGTACAATTAAATCGTAATTTATATATTTGTCTTGTTTAATTCTTGATTTCAAACCCAATTTAAACATTGATTTACCATGAGATAGGTACCTATTTCTATTAACTTCAATAATTTTATTAGAACTATGTCTAAAAAATTTTATTTTTAGTTTCAGAAGTAATAATAGATACCTAAGAAAGTAGGTGTGGTCTAGTCTATAATTAGTCTATTTCAATGTTGTTTTTCTTTAGGTTTTTATAACTTTAAATCAGGTTGGTTTAACTACTTATACATTATACTTTATAAGATATAGTTATTATCTTACATTCTTGAGTTGAGCTGTTGGGCAGATTAAGCATACCATTTTTGTTATTGAGTAGTTGTTAGTTATAATTGGTTAGTAAGACTGCATTATATAAGAAACAAATATTGTCAAAATGATATTAATAAATTATATGTTATTAGTTGTTTCAATTTTTAAAACTAATTCAATCAAATCAAATATTTGGTAGTTAAGACAGTAAAAAAAAAACTACCAACTAATAATCCACACGTTTGTATTTTTATTTCTATATGGTTGTGTATGTTATTAAATTTATAATACGTCATGTTGTAATTCTCTATGCAGAAGAATATGTAGATTACCAAAAGGTGAATAAGTAAAAAGAAGTGATCCAAGATGTAACAATGCTTGGTTTAGATGTTGCCAATGCTCAACCAAAAGGTGGTAAAGACGTACTTTTCATGATGGGTCAACTTATGAAATCTAAAAAGTTAGAAAATACTGGTAAATTTGTTGTTTCTTCTTAAATAACTATATTTTTTTCAAATATTATGTTTGTTTTTAGATAAATTAAGAAAAAAATTAATATATAAATCAAGGTTGGTACCAATTGCTGAATTGGTTCCTGAGGTATTATTCATTGACAAAGTACCTACACGGGCTAGATTTGGAAACAAATTTTATACTTGCGCAGAGCATTAGAGAGTACCATTACTCCTTTTGTTATTTTTGCTACCAATATAAATCACTGTACTGTAAGGCTAATAATTATTAATTATATACTCATATCTCAATTAACATTTTGAATTTAAAAAAAAAATTATATTTTACAGAAGAACAAATGATATTGTTGTTTCTCATGAAATTCCTATGGATTTACTTGATAGATTTATTATTATTAAAACTTTGCCATACAACAGAGAAGAAATGGAGAGTATAATTAAACTTAGTGCTCAAACTTAAGGTCACTCTATTGAACCTAATGCTTTGCATTATCTCACTGAAGTTGGAGCTGCTACTACTCTCAGGTAAAATTAATATAAAAGAAATTGTGTGTGTATTTAACTTGAACTGTATGGTATAATTTAGGTGCAGGTTAAATTTTTTGATGATTTAATATAGTTTCTTATTTATATAAGATATGTCGTTGAGTTGTTGTCTCCATCATCACAAAATGCTAAGATGAGTAACCACAGTTCAATATTACAAATGGATATTGAAGAAACTTCTTTGTTATTCATGCATGCTAAATAATCAAGTAAAATATTGAAAAAATTTGCTGATATATTTATGATGTAATTTAAGTTCTTATATAAATAATAATTATTCTAAATTTGTTGTTTATACTTACCATTTTCAATTTATAACAAATATTGATTGAACAAATAATAATTATAAACCTATTATTATTAAATTGTTAGTTTCTTTTTGTTATTTCTTTTCCTTAATCGACTGAAATATATAGTACGCCAAGCTAATTTTATTCATTCAGTTACGTTTCCATAATCTTTGTTTTTAGTTGAGCTTATATCTAACAGTTATTTAGACAAACATAATCTCAAGGACATAACACTTGCACTAAACTATGTAAGTGATACAGTCTATACTATCATACAAATATACCACTTTTAACACAGACCTGTGCTGCGCTGGATTTCACTTTGCTAAAGTTCACGATGATCCAATGGTGTGCGCATATATCTTCCACTTATATGGTTAGGTTGGGTAACCTATTTCACCTTTTTTAACATTCTTAAGGATTGAATTTTGAGAATTCTTTTCTTATTGGTTCATAATATCATAAAACATAAAATGGAACTTTTGAACTTCTGGTTCAAGAGTTATGGCATGGAATGCGGACGTCACTTTCTTTTATATATATTGGTAGATTATAAAATCAATGGTAAGTCCTGATACTTTTCGAAAACTTCAAAGTTCTATACTTAGCTCAAAAATTTTCAAAGTCATTTGAAACTTTTAATAAACCTGTATTATACCTTATTGAATATCATGTAAAAGTTTCAATTTGTTCTAATCATTATTTAAGATGTTATAGCCAAAAAACTAAATAGATATGTCAAAAACACGATTGCCATAATTAATGTTTCTTCTTAGTTTCAAGACTGTACATTTTACAATTTTGAACTTTCACATTTTAGACCCGTTAAAGTACCAACAGAATTTATAGACATTTCATTAGAGGTACTGACATTAAATATTGGTGCATTTTATACCCTTAAAGATGTTCACAGAAAATCAAATAGAAAACATTCTGGTAAATTTTTTGATATTTTCAAAGTTCTACACTCAGCTCAAAATCTTTTAGAATCACTTTAAACTTTTATCAACCCTGTATCTTATCTATTTTAATATTATGAACATGTTTCGGCTTCTTCAGATCATTTTTTTGGATGTTATGGCCAAAAAAAAAAAAAACTAAAACAATACCTATGTAACAAACATGTTGCTGTTGTTTCTCCAAAGTTTTAAGGCTGTAACTTTTTCAATTTTGAAAATTCAAATTCCATCAGAGTTCATAGACCTTTCAAAAATCGGTGCATTTTTTATATCTGCTTAAAGTTGTTCACAAAAAAAAAAAATAAAACAATAAAATGAAAATTCGCTAGACTCAGAATCTAAAATAAGAAAAAACATCATTATAAAAACAATACATTGTTCGCTGCGTTCAGAATCTAAAAATTTAAAAAATTGTAGGTCTGATGAGAAGTTGTATGGATTAACAACTACGCTTTGGAGTGGTTACTTTGGGTAAATTCAAACGTTTTATTTAGTTTCTGAACGCAACGGTAAAATATTGCCTTCGAAAAATTGATTCTGAGCACTCTCAATAATCTATGCGTCCTGAAAAAAAACTCATTTAACAAAAAATATCAGCAATATTAAATCAAACCTAAAATACGACTTTTTTTTGGCTTGAGTTGATAATGTGAAAACCCACCTCGCAAAAACAAGCAATTCGTTGATAATTTTACACTTTCAAACATAAATTAGGTGTTCATTAATCGTGTAAAAATTATGCGATCTCTGATGAATGATTTATTATTTTATTATTTTATGCTAAAAACAAAGAAGTTTTCTACAAAAAAAAATTTGAGTGTATTTTTTTTTTCTAGGACCATAATTTGTTTTTCTTTATCAATCATACACTGATCATAGGAACTTACACGTTTCCCTCGACAAACGAACATATTTTTCTAAAATGATTCTAATAACTGATTTGAATTTGCCGTGAAGTCTTATTGAAAAATATCTTCCAAAATGTTTTATTATTTTTTGTTCCTAAAATTTTCCAAAAATTAAAAATCAATTTTATTATCAAATTTGGGTTTGTATAAAATAAGAGGTAATAATAGAAAGTGGCACAACAAAATCACGTGAGGTTGGTATGATGAGAGTTCAATTATAGTTATTTTTGTCGATTACATAAAAAAATAAATAGGTACAGACCAGTATAGTCGAATTAAAACAAATAGAATGTGCAAACAAATGTTAAAGAAAAAAACACTTCCTGGTTTGAAAAGTTTTATTGTACCTACTCAAAATTATTATACCCATTTCACTGTTTTATGACGAAACAAACAGTTCAAATAGCTTTTTATATTTATAAAATGTTAACAATTAAGCTTACTATTTTAACTTTAATGTGCATCACTATGATTTCATTTATGACAACAACAGAAGCTGGAAGTAATATAAATTGTTTTCAATACTTATATAAAATTAATATTAATCAAACCGTGTTTTGTAGGTAAACTTCAAATTTGTTTTCTCTCTCAGCTATTCCATTTCTTATTAACACTGTGTATGAATCTCAGTAGTAACATTTTAAATTTTTATTCGGTATTTTATCACGTAAAATATTTTAATGCAAATATATGTGAATGATCATTATGAAATTTAATTCTCACTTCTCTCTAAATTGTATTAGCCAAACAAAATTTAAATAATTAAAATAGATTTATAGTTTCGTTATAAGGACTTTATAAAGCTTGGATTGTTATGTCTAAAAACCTTTGGCATCAAAACAGTAAATAATATGCCAATAAGTAGTGTAGTCATAACATAATTTATTTTTGCAATGACGATGAATTGAAATTCGTGCACAACAAATTGGCTTTTTATTGCTTAAATTTGTAAAGTTAAATCCCAAACAAAAGGAAATTGGTTTAGATTTTTCCCAAAATTTTAATTTATAAAGTTTAAGAGAGTAAAATCAGATGATATATTTACTCAAATTATTTTATAACAATAGAAAAAAGTATTAAAATGTGTTGAAAACTGAATTTAATTTATTAATATAATATGAGTCACTAAAGTACGTTAAAATGTTTTAGAAACTAGACAATAAATCAACAAATAGATATTTACTTACATTAGTCATTCCCTAAGTGTGTGTGTCATTTGTAAAATAAAACTATTGTGTTCATTTTAAATTTTAAACCCAAATTTCTATGAAAAAAAAAACAAAAACAAAACAAAATAAAAATAGCTCTACTAAATAAATTTGTTATTCTGGATTTAATGTTGTACTTAAAAATATAACACAATAAATGATTAAAAAAAAAAAAAAATTTTTATCAAACCCTACACATCATTCATAATACTTACTCTTATGGTATCCAGTTTTTGCTTTCACGTAGCTTTTGTTGATAGATCGTTACTTCAAAGTTTGTTTTTTTTTTAAAATTTAAAAAATTGCAAACATAAAACCACCCAAAAAATGGGAAAAATCCATGAAATGTCTGAATTCGAACTTAAATAGATTTTGTGTGTGTGTGTGTGTGTGTGTGTGTGTACACTGTGTTGCACAGTATAATAAATGTTGTGTATAAAATGATAAATTATTTTCTTTTCAATGCAATTATTAATCAACGATTTTTTTTTTTTTTTTTAATTTTAAAGAATTCTCCGAATACATGACGAACATGGCTAAAAAAAGTAAGATATAGTTTGAATCCAACTATAGTAGTATGTAAATCATTAACATCGTGCAATAAACTATAGTAATATTATGTTTGTTATAACTTTTTTTATTAATTTACTAATTTATGACTCTTTTTAGAGTGAAAAAATAATTTTACAACATTTTCATTGTTATAAAAATACAAATAAAAATATTTTGAGTATTGTTGAGTTGTGATGAATAGGTTTTGAAGCAATTTATAAAAATTTTTTTTTTTTTTTTTTCATTTTCTTGATAAAGGTTTTTTTAAAAATTGACATTCCTCTAGACTTTAAAAAATCATAATTCTAAACTTAATGTGGTTCACAATAAAAACGTAAATTCGTCTTAAATGCAATGTTTTTTTGAAAATTGTCGTGTGTTTGTTTGTAATTAAAAATAGTCAAAAAAATAATGTATGACATATTTCAGGAATTTGCATTGATTATCTTATTATTTTGGTTGGTTAGTTATTGAGGATGTTAAAAATAAAAATAAAATAGGCTTTTGTTACGTAGATTTGTGTCGTTTGCCGTAACTTTTTTTCAATGAATGTTTAGATTGGTTGTATTTTTCCTGACACTCAGTTTTTTGAAAATTGTTTTAGAAAGCTCATTATTAGTAATACTAATTATTAGTAGTACCAATCAATCAACAAATCTACCGACCTGAAAAAAGATAGCTATTTTTCACTCATAGTTGTAAAAAATAGAAAATATTTTGATGGATGTTATATTGGTTTGCTTCCATAAAAAAAATAATAAAAAAAACAATTAACAAATCATTGCTTTTGAAAAATATTAATTTGTTTTTTTTGGGACAATCAATTTTGGTTTTGTGCACTTTTTTTGTACATTTATTTTCATTTATCCAATACAGATTTTTATGTTACTTTTAAACCTGAGAAGAGAAATATCCTGAAATTTACTAACAAATATATATATATATATATCACCTATTTAAATTGGTAGTACCTATGCGACTTGTGCATTTAACGATTTATTGGGTGGCACAACTCAAACATGGCTCATCCGCAGTGCATTTTTTGTATGCTCACATCGCTTAGTACAATGATAAATATGATAAATAAGATACGTGTTTTAAGATTAACCAAGGTTTTCCTCAATAGCAATTAATTTCATCACAAACCATCATTTAATAACGATTAAAATATCGATATAAAAATATAGAAAAGTATAATCCATACAAAAGTAAGTAAAATATTGCACATATTTTATACGTAATTATATTAAATTGGAGTCATGCCGCCCCCAGATCAAAGAAGTAACCGCAAAAAATCATAGATAGGTGTACAAAATAGCTAATTTTACTATGTAATATATAATATAATCTGTTTCATTTATAATTGTATACAAAACAACATGTCTTGAACTACCTACTTACTGAATAATTCTCCATTGCCCATTTAGAACCGCTGAAGCTATAAGTATGAAATTCGAGTAGTAGGTACTTTGGTTTCATGATGTAGGAGCCGTTAAGAAAAGGTTTCCCAAAATTTGACTTATAAGGGGTAAAAAGAAAATAAAGTAATACGTTATTTCAGTGTCGGATTTTTTTGAAACTTGACATTTATTCTCTGTGCAACACAAATAATGAATTATCAATCACATTATTTTCCAAAATTCGAATCCTAGAGGGGGAAATTGGTAAAATTAGAGTTAAATGGAAAAACATTTTTTTGGTCGGGTATTTTTACAGTTTGGTCCACTGCAAAATTAAGTTAACTAAGCATAATAATATACACAAAAATTAAGTAAAACAAATAATAATAATAAGAATAATCACAGTGATGTTCAAACAACACACGGCCAACGCCGGGTCACGACGGCTATAGTGGTATACATCTGTTATTACTGGATATAAAACCCAAAAAGAAAAGGATTAACTGATACTGTAAAAATGTGTTGTTTTTAAACTTTCACATTTTTCTGAAGACTAAAGGTGAACTTTAGCCCACCATTTCTCCATTTCTGGAGCCGTCTCTTTGTAAATTGTAGCACGATAACTATACCGTTTTTATAATAATTATTATTCAATACGGAATCAAAAATTAAAATCAATCAGAAACGATACCCATATTCCACGGTAGGTATTTTATTACTATAGTTATTATAAAATTATTTTATGGTGTTATTATAGTTAGATACGCTTTAATTGAATATGAATAATAGGTTCAATTTAAAATTATCCATATAGTTTACTTCGTATTGTTCACATCAATAAAATGTTAAAATATTTAGAGGAAGGTGATAGGTTAAAGTTGAAATCCAGTTCAGGTACGTACATACCTATAGAAATATATTTTATGTAAAAAATTAAGAAAAATTATGTTTAACATTTTCACTAGTGTTGCGGGTTGAAAATTATATGTAAACAATTCGATTATAAAACGGAAAATAGTCAATAAAATAAAACGAATTTATATATTGAATTTGACACTGCGATTCTTACAAATATTTATTATATTATTGTAAATACGTTTTCTCCTACAAGACATTTCTAAAAATAATATTTAGCAGTTAAAAAATATATATAAATTACTGGGACTATTTTTTGAAGTAGGCATTAAGCGAATGAAGTCTTATGATCTATTAAATGTTTAAACTATAGATTTCTTACGAAATTTACGATTTTCTGTGAGTTTAGTCATGAATCTAATACCCAAAACAAATCGTAATTAACCAGGTCAATCAACACAATCGACGTGGGCTTCTTCTGCGTTAAGTTCAAACTTGACAAACAATTTGAAGCTCTTTTGGGCAACAGTATAATTATTAACTTTGTTTCGTTAAATTGAAAAAACTGGTTTAATTGAATTACCACCTTGATCCATCATCGTTCCACACCTGAATTTATGACTACTCTCTCACTCACACATTCATCGCTATTTTTTAAAAACTACGAAACGTATGGACTTAAAATTTGGGACGAAGATTTTTCTATTAATTACTCTTGATGTGGTACAATAAGAAAGAGTTATAAAAATCCAATCCCGGAAATCTCGGGGATAAACGTGTAAAGTGATTTCCATTAAGGCATCGTACAATGTAAAATATGTTTTTAGGGAAGGTCAAGTAATATTTTAAAACTGGAGAACATTAATTTAGATTTTTAATGTAAACATCTTTTTGATAATGTAAAAAAATGAAAATACTAAATTATTTTGAAGTTTTACAACGTAATTCGTCATTTTGGAATTTGAAATAAAAACTTCAAACAATAACTATTATTTTAAATTCATCATTTTATTTTGGCTTTTCAAATACACGACTTAATAATGACATTTAATAAAAACAATAAACATAATTGTACTATATCATTTAACTTACATCATATTTCTTCATTTACTATTTAATCTGCATGATTAATGATTTAGACGCAAAGCCGTTGGAGTTAAGCGAGACTTTAAAAGGTAGGTTAAAAAGTTAATTTTTAATAAAACATTTTGAAAAATTGATTTAATTAATTTTTAACGTCTTCCAGAACCAAAAGAAGCTGCTGGTAACAATGATTCATCAAAAAATAAAAATGTTCAAGAACAGTTGAATGGTTAGTTTATGAATGCAAGCAATAAGTTGTATTCAAATTATTGTTTTTCTTCTAAAAATAAAATAGCAGAATTACAAAATAATACACTTTTTAATTGCGTATACTTATTCCAACTACGAAGTTGTCATCTTCAGCGCGAATCTACAACTGACAGTTAGTACACTAGTATTTAATACACAGTTAATGTACCTATGACGTTACCACAAGCCCGGCCCGTGAATCATCGACCACGGCCACTGCAAGTTCATGCTAATATCATAAGCTTACATTAAATTAATTTTAGTAATGGATTTAAGTCCCAGTTTAACAAGATATTTTTATTTTTTGACATTTCAATTGCTTTTCTTATATTTCATTCCCTGTAATTATTTACATTTTTTAAAAGTTTTGCTGAAATGTTTTTATGTGTGTCTGTGGTAATTGTGCTGCTAAATTTATGTGGATGATTTACCATTTTCTTGATGTTTGACGTTTTTTAAATATTTTTTGAACCCAATATCTATATTTATTTTTGTTTGAAATGTATAGCATTTTTTGCATTCCTCACATTGAATTTTATAAATTCCTGATATTCCACCATCCTCTATTTAATCCCTCGTGTTTCCTAATAGTGATTTTAAATTATTGTTTCTACTTGTTACTATATCAACCCCATAACATTTTGAAATATTTGTTAAGCCATCCAAAATTTTGGAATAAAATACCATTGCTGACCTTATTATTATGTTTTCTAACAACTAATAGTTCATTTATCAGCGTTTACATTCATTTCACACGAATTTACAACACCTAATTAATGTTTTTCATATTTTCATTTCTCTTTTAAATTTTCTATAAATATCAAGCATGCAAAACAAAAAAAGTATAGTAACTTTTCATTTGTGCTGAGTACAGTTATAACGTATAAGTAAATCGTGTGGATAACTAGTTTAAAATATGATGAAAAACGAATCTTGAACCAATTCATACTTAGAATATATGTCGTCGCTGAAATAATCAACCTGTAACTAAAACAGTAATAGCAAGATATGCAAGATATTCGCAATATCTCTGGTACCATTAAAACAATGGTAAATATAATCAATCCAAAACAGATATTTGAGTAGGTAATTTTCTTAATTTATTCGTTACGTGTTAGAGTCGTAGCGATATTCTGTTGCTGTGATGTAATTCTTCACCATGTCATACGAGGTTGATTTGTGATATGGTGTCGTTCGAGGTTATGTCCGGGATATACTAGTAGTTAAATCATATTTACATATTTTACATTAAACGCAAAATGTTCAATTAACTCGAAGTTTTCTTGAAAATTAAGTCATTTTTAGATTCTGAGCGTTAGCCAAGAATGTATTGGTTTTACAAGGCTATTTTTTTTTTTTCTGTGATCAAAAGTTCTTATAGTAAACTTACACCAATTTTAACGAATGATATCTTAAAAGAAAGATAATTTATCCGAGATGGTACTTTATTTGAAATTTTGATTATTTTTGAAGTTCTGAGGAAAACAAAAAACGGGCCAATTTTTCGAGTTTCTCCGATCGACTTGAAATTCATATATGTCATTTATGAGGGTCTTATGAGTGTTTCGCTGAAATTTCAGTCAATTTCGATCATTTTTGAGGAAGTTATGGAACTTTGAAAATGTCGTCATTTTGGGCGGCCGTGTATTTCTTATGGGAGGCCCAAATAATTACGGTAGGTACCACGTGTTTTTTACACGTCGATTTAGATTTTTTTGATCACTTATTCTAGTAGAAAGAATGCTCCAATTTTAACATACGATACCTCAAAAGATAGATAATTGTTTCGGAATAGTACTTTATTTGAAGCGTTTTTTAATATTATTTTTTAAGTTCTGAGGAAAAAACGAAAACGGTCAAATTCCCAAAAGTGCTCCGTTCGACTTGAAATTTATGTGCGTCATTAAAAAGGGTTTAACGAGTTTACTGCTTAGTTTTCAAACAATTTTGATCATTTTTGAGGGAGTTATAGAATTTTGACATTTTTAAATTATTGAATTTTACACAGTTATTGTTCTTTTATTTAGTCAACTTTTTATGCAAATGTAACTGTTTTTGATCTCCTCCCCCTCCTGTGGAGAGGAAAAAAGTCAGATTTTAAGAAAATCATAAAAAACCAAATTAAAATGTCTTACGTTTATGTAATATGTTAAAACAGTTACATTTGCCTAATAAGTTGACTTTTTCAAATAAACTTTTGAAAAGATTCGGAAATATTACTCCAAGCTTTAAATACATCTTAAATGAAAGCTTATGTTATGTATTATATGTTAAAAAAAAATTTTCCCGTCACCTTTCCTTCTAAGCACAAACGACTGCCGTAGTTAAAAACATGCTATTTTTGCGTCAAAAGATTTGAATCCTATTTTATTTTTTCACCTTTAAATTGCTATGACTATTTGAATAATGCATGGATGTGTACAATTTTCACGTAATAACTACTTTATAAACATACCTACTATTTGGCATATTTTTTTAAGTCAGACAATTTGCGCTTATTCAGGAGGGGTTTAAATCTTAAAAATGCGTATAAAATTATGAATTTTTACAACTTAACTTTTGATAATGATCCGGAAATACTCCAAGCTTTAAATGTAACTTAAATTAAAACTGATAAGTCAATAAAGTCAAAAACAGAATATTAATGGTAATTGTACATTCTTTTTTTTTATTCTTTTTATTGTCATTGTACATTTTTATTTTTTAAATATTAATTTTTAACTAAAATGGACGATAAAAAATTAAAAAGTAAAAACTTAACTTAGTAAAACTTCAGCATTCAAAAAGAGGAAGAGCTTGTAATGGTGGAATTCCGAAAAATATTGGCATCATGAGTACTTTCAGGCCATCTAGCAACAATATCTTGTGTACGTAAATGGACATCACATATTGTTTGCACATTTATTGAAAAAAATTGTTTTCTATTACGAAATATTATACAATATAGCAGTAATTAACTCATTTCCCACAGTAAAAAATATTTGCATTATCGTTTGTAGGTGTTCTTTATTATAAATGTACTTAGATATTTTATATAAATATAAGAACAAAAATATTATTAGGTTTTGAAAGTCATAAAGTAGGTGTTTTCGTCTATTTTTAAGGGAAAAATCTAATTTTACTTGCAGAACTATTGTTCGTTAGCACTGTAGGTTGCTATATGCCTACTATTGGTGAAAAATCAGATTAGCTTTATGTTACAGTTCCGCACGACAAGTCGTCCGATGCACTTTATGTTAACCTCCTTTAAACAAAATCAATAACATTATATCGTCATTACTCCCAAAATATAAATGATTAATATAAAATTTGAAAGTATACACTTATTTTTTTTTTTTTTGTAAAATACAGGTTCGTTATGGATTATTTCTAAATATTAAAAAAGATTATTTTAGAAATTTAAAAGTTTTAAAATGTTAACGTTTTTTTGTGATTTTTTTAAAATACTATTTGATTTCAAAGTTAAGTTGTGAAAATTTAAAACGAGCGTGGGTGCACACTTTAGTCTTATGCGTACTTTGAAAATTAAAAACTGTTTGTCAATTGGTTTTTATGACGATATTTTAATCTTTAAAAAAACCACAAAATTTATAATAAATCTTTATATACACATAATAGTTTTAATTTTTTTGTTAAACTTCGAGAAAATTCGATGTTAACATATGATTTCAACGAATTATTGTTTAAATAGGTACTTAAAAATACAAGTGTATTGAAAATTAAAATTTTAACTGTTGTTGTCTTTTTTAGATCTTAATATAAAGTACTAAGTTTTCGAGAGTTTTCTTTTATATTGTAATCATCATGCAATTAAACATTTAATTTATGTAAACATTTTAAAACTAAAAACGTATTATTTGGAGTTTAAAAATCGTATTATTTATTTAACTATAAACTTAAATAATCCACTCAACGTTTGAATAAACATTTAATTCTTAAATTATTTGAAAAATAAAATGTTTAACTTTTTATTAAAATTATCATTATTTTGCCCAGCCAGTAGCAGTAAAATGATTTTTTTATGAGAGTTTATGACGTGAATTTTGAAAGAATTTACCTATTTTTTTTTTAGATTCTGTACGTAGCAAAATATGCATTGTTTTTACAATGATGTTTTTTTTTTTTTTTTAATTCTTTTTAAGGTATAAAAAATGCTTAGATTTTGAAATTCAGTTTCTTTTCTGAAAGACCAATAGATAAGGGATAACGTTAAATATTACGGCTTAAGTAATTTTTGTCATAAGCCATTTAGCTTTATGGCCAAAACTTCCAAAATAATAATCGGAACTAAATAAAACTTTTACACAAAATTGAAATAAGTAAGATAAAGGCTAGTATCAAGATTCAAGTGGTTTGGAAACCAAACATAAAAATGTGAAATGTTTAAAAATTTCTATTTTTTTTTTTTTTTTTAGTTTTCGTTCGATAAAATATTTAATTTACCACAGAAAGTTTTGGATCTTAAATACAAGGTTAGCATCATGTAAAATACATATGCTACTACAAAAGTTCAAAAATCAATAATTAGAATATTCTTTTATTTTTAGTAAAAATTGGTCATACCTATTATTTATTTTTGGAAACAAATTCGTACAACTCACGAACATTTTCTTTCAAAGTAAAGATTGGAGCACTCCTACGCAATAATGTCGTTACAAATATAATAATTTCAAAATTTTCGTCGTAAGGGAAAAACTCAAACAGTATGAAAATTTAAGGCAAAACTTGTTTACAACTACCAAAGTACCACCGGAGTCTATAAATCTATTAGAAAAGTTACTGACTATTTTAGCATTTCTTCAACCCGGAAAAGTGTTCACAGAAAAAAAAATACCACCATCGTAAAAACGATACGTACATTTTTTGATGCCCTCAGAACCTAAAAATTTTAAATATTTACTCTGTGAAATAAATTAATATCACGTTTTATTCTGTTGTTTTAAATATTTTTTTTTACTTATTGGTTGTATCATTAAAACTGAGAATGTTTTAAAATAATTCTCTAATAAATTATCACCATTGTTCAAAATCTTTTAGTATCTCTTTTTTAACATTTTTAAATACGCTAAACTATCTGACAGACAAAAAAGATATCTCTGAAAGATTAATTTATATTATTCACAATCTAAATATTACAAACTTATGATCTTTTTGATTATTTTAGCCTTTAGGTATGAAATAAGTATTATGAGCTTATAAATATCAATCTACAGATGCTCTTTATAATACATATTTATAACTTGGATGTACGACACTTCCTTCAAGTTACTAAAAAATTTAATTCAACACCAGCTTTATTCATGAAATTACGGTATGAAATTGTAACTAACGCAGTGGATAAAAGAGTTTTAGTGAGAAAAAAAAACGTTTGTTTACAGTCTAATTAAGCATACTTTTCAAATGTATTCAGAATACCTGTGAATTTGTCAAGAACAAATTAATTTTATTTGAAATACGTTTTTCAATACGTTTAGTAAAAATCCTTTTTTAAAGTATTCCAAACATATAGGTGCATATTATAAAGAGGCTTGAAAAACTACCAAACGTATAAATTATTGCCCATCTCATCGGAGTGTAAAATCCCAAGTAAGTATGTAAATAGTAACATGTAAATTAAATGCGAAACGAGAGAATAATAATTCACAATATTATATTTTAACGTACCTCATGGTTATTTTTTGTATCTAAATTCATTTGTATTACTTTTCAATAGTTTATATGCAACTTGTGAATCACGAGCTATAATTAGTTGTTTTGACGGGTAAGACGTTTAAGTTTTTTTAAATAAAGAAAAGTATAAATTTGTGAAACGTGTTACTTTTTGCGTGGATTAATAACAATGTGAAATGAGATACTTAGGGCCGGTATTACAATCATTGGTTTTGTCCCAGTTACGATTTAACGCCCCGTAAAAGAAAATCGCCTGTATTTCAAACGTCCGTTAGGTCTAAAAAGAGTCGATTACGCTCGATTATCTTATTGACCGATGTCGGGCAGTTAAAATATTATTACAGTCCATTAAAGTTTTTGACTGGCAGTTGGGTTTGTGACTTGTGTTTACTTTCTGTTTTGAGCTATCAATAATACCGTTATTAACAATAAGTAACATTTGTAAATGTAGTATTCTTGTGTTTATTTTTCTTCCAACTTTTGTTCACGACATTTTATAAAATTATAATTCATTTAATTAAATTCGTTAACAGTCATGGACATTTGTAATTATATAAATCATAATAATGTAATTGATGAAGATGACAACAATAATACTGATCATATTGAAAGTGATTCAAATGATAGTTTATTTGAACTGGCTGATATAATAGCTTTCCCTCGATAGGCCAAAGTTTTTCGTGAACGACCTGATCTTTTCCAAGCTTGGAGGGACAATGAATTTTTACAAAGGTTTCGTTTGAACAAAAACACGGTCAAATTTATTCTTGATATCATAGAGACAAAGATCGCTTCACGTACTGACAGGTGTGTATATAGTATATAATGAATAAAACATTTAGGTCATTCAAAATTATTGATTATTTCAGGCTTCACTAGTTTATAATTACCCTACTTAAATAGTACAATTCTAAATTCTAATTATAGCTCTTTAACATTTATTTTAAAAGGAAACAAATGTACCATTTTTCTCTTAAAGAATTTTAGTTTGGAAGCACCTGCAAAACTTATTCTGTACCAATTACACATTTATCATTTCCTGATATAACAAATTTTTAAAAGGAGCTACCAAGTTTTTCCAGTTTGTTCACAATGATACATATTATTGCCGTTCTGATTTTCAACACAAAAAATAAATTATCAATTATGTGACAGACACAAACCTACGCCTAAAATTATCATTTCAATAATTTTGAAATAACCCATTTACTTATTATTTCTTAAAGTGAATAATATACAAATTTAATAAGATTGTAAAAATTATGCATTGACACCCAGCCAAAAACTTTTGGTGACTTTACGTTATTATGCCACTGGATCATTTATAGCTGCTTGCGGTGACTGCTGGTGTACATAAAACAATTACTGGAAAAATTATAGAAGTTGTTTCAGAAGCAATAGCTGGACTTAGACCAGAGCTTATATTTTTCCCTTCAAGTGCCACCAAAATACGAAAAGTTTGACAAAATTTTTATAATATAGCTAAATTTCCATCACGTGTTGGAGCCCTAAACTGTACACATATTAAAATTAAATCTCCTAGTGGAAATGACTCGGAAATATTTCGTAATAGAAAACAATTTTTTTCAATAAATGTGCAAACAATATGTGATGTCCATTTACGTATACAAGATATTGTTGCTAGATGGCCTGGAAATACTCATGATGCCAATATGAAATAATATTAATAATATAATAATATCGAAATTCCACCATTACAAGCTCTTCCTCTTTTTGAATGCTAAAGTTTTTTTTACAATCTAAACAAGTTATAGTTTTACATATGTGGTTGAAAAATTTAAAAAATTGGTTAACACAATTATGGTTTATACCCGATTTCTCGTTGTTATTTTGTCGTAAAACTCGTTATTCCGGGCGGCCGTGGATTTCTTATGGGGGGAACAAACAATTACGGGAGTTTTGCGTCGTATATTTGTTATAAAAATTGGTCGAGTGTTTTTTGAGAAAACCCAGTTTGAAACTATCACCCATTCGTATTGTGTGGTAGCGAGTATGTAATTTTATTAATTCAACAGAACGAGAACGATTGAAACACTTTGCTTTGTGTTATTAGAAAAATGTATCTGTTGATTAAAATTTTATTATCTTCTTTTTTTTTCTGAAACTGTTGGTGTTGTGTTTGATAAAATAAAGTTTAACTGCCGACGTGGTTTTTTTTTTTTAAATTTTATTCCTAACTACTACCAATGACCACGTATCTTTGATAAAAATAAAATATATAGAACCCAAATTTTATAAAAACTAATTGGACACAAATCCACTTTGTAAATATGCTATCCTGGTTTTAAAGTCATACGTAATTGAGTGATTTGAAAAATAATCCAATAAATAATTTATAAAAAAAATTGTTTTGAATACCAACATCGTTCGTTATACTTAAATGATATCCCTTTTTTGGTAGATTTTCTTGATGAACAGGTACTTTAAAAATTCGTTGTTTTATATTTAAAAAATTAAAACTTAAAAAAGATTAAAAATGGGCAAACCCGATGAAATTTACTCAAACAAGTTTTATTGAAACTAAGATTTTTCTTTAGCAAATTTAACTCATAAGTCATAACGTTAAGCCTGAAAACGTGAAACTTCCAAACATTGTTGTTTAACATAGTTTGATATAAGTTTTGTAAAATATTCAACAATTTTCAACTAATTAATAGCATTTATAGAACGTTAAGATTTTGAAATTTTTAAACATTTTAAAAAGATTTTTCAAATCAATATAGAAATGATTTCCTTTCATTTTACTATTTGTTTTTTTTTTTCTTAACTTAACTTATATTATATGATAATTTTGATTAACGATCCAGAGTTTTGTGTGGACAACCTGAAAGTAAAGTGAAAATGTAAATATTGAAACATTTTCGATAAAGTCTAACCGAACTTAGAGTACGCATGTAACTTCAAAAGCTGTGTGGTTTTAGAGAATATCGGTACTGAATATTTGTGTATAAATATAAATAAATAATTATGTTTTCAATGTAATTCAATGATTATTTTAAATTTTAAAGATTCCAACAATTTTATAATGGAACTAGCTTCAAAAGGTAAATAATGATTTAAACCATAAAGTATAAATTATTATAAGATAATGCTTATAACAATCGTTATATTTTAGTTGATATAATTTTTTTAATAATCTACTAAATTATGATTTTTTTAAGAATTATAAATTTTATTCCAACCATTTCACTGTTGTTAACTTTTTAAATTCCCATCTTCTCATTGTTTTGTTCTGCAATATTAAAGTTATTTTAAATTTTGAGTAATAATCATGATAATAAAGCACAGATTTTGTAGAAATTTTTAATATTTTCCTTTTATTTTTCGTAATAACAGTTATTTTCATAAAAATTGAGTTTCCACAAAATAAAAATAAAAGTATTGAGTGATATATTATATTTACCTATTTACAATGACTCACGACATTTTAAATTCAATTTTGTAAAAATAAAAAATAAATTGCTTTATAAAATCATAATTCTAAGCTCATCTTGGTATATTCTTGTAACGTATAATTTGCTTTAAAGTGAATGACTTTTTGAAAATTATGGTGTCCTTTATTGCAATAATTAAGAACAGTTGAATCTGTAATATATAAAATTTTGTTTTCAGTAATTTTTTTTTTTTTAATAAATTTTTAGAAAATATTTTTCCTTAATCCTGAAAATTTTCAATCATGTATTTAGAAAGCTCATAAAGTGATTAATATTTACAGATATCTAGGAAGAATAAATAGATTATGTTATACCTAATAATTTCAAAAAAATATGAAGAAGAAAAAAAATTGCAAATAATTACTTCTTAAAAAGTATTCATAGCTTCGGTTTACTATATCAATATTAATTTGTTTTTTTGGGAAAATAATTTATGTTTTATACACAATTTAATTTTTTTTTTTTATCTAATCTAGAATTTTACATTTATTTGAAACCTGAAAAGAGAAGTTAATGAAACTCACTAACAACACTAAATCACTTATTGATATTGGTAGGTTTTATAGTGCACTTTATTTAGTGGGCAAAATGACTCAAACATGGCACAGCTGCAGTACAACTTCAGTTGCGATAACATATTATTTTGTTGTAACTTGTAATTGTATGCTTTTAGTTATAGTTTTTTTACAAAAAATAAAATAGGTGTTTTATGATTAACAACGGTTTCCCTCAATAGCAATTGATTTCTACACAAACAATCCTCCCAAACAAAAAAAAACTAAACACTGTAAGTCATATATATATAATACATATTATATTTATTTATAATTATATTAAAGGGAAGCTAGAACAAAAAAAAACCTACGGATCATTGGTGGATGTACAAAATAACTCTAATAAATAAAAAATTACAGTAACTAAGTTATAACCATTTCTCAAACATTTATTAGACGATAATAATTTTATTTGTAAGTGTTTTTGAGCCTTGATAATAAAAAGTTAATATAAATGATTAATAAAATATTTTCAAAATAGGATTCATTTATTTTTTCACCTCCTATCTATACTGTCTATTACAATTACTTTATCTAAGAACAGTATAAAAATGAATAACTTTTGTGGAATAACTTATTTAGAAATAAAAATTAATAGGTTACTTTCTGTAAATATAAAATGATTATTAAAGTGACCAACAAAAGTAAACAATTGTATAGCAACAGACTAAAAATTTGGGTGGTACCTTTGTTCCACTAAGTTGTGACATAGTGTAATAGGAATTATGCAAAGTTTTGATTTTTTTTTTTTTTTTTTATGATGGTTGACAATAGTGAGAAAAACGAGATCGAGCGTTTAGAACGTCGTAAAGCTAGGGCAGAGGGTATAGCTCGGCTGTAATTGAGAGTGTAACGGTTGTGCATAAAATTGCGCCTGGCATATGTAAGGGGCCTAAGCTAATTCCTCAATTTTCAGTAATCGTGAATAGTTAGGACTAAATGTGGGCCCAGTTCAAAACTGAGTATAATACCGTACGATAAAGCTTTGTCATGTTGGTGGTTACGAAGGAATACTCGGTGGGACTTTAATTTGACATGCTTCTTATAATTAATTCCGCTAACATCCATCGTCCAAATTGTAAAAAGGCACTAAACGTACCCGACACGTATACAAATTTCAAATAATATTATTTTAGTTCCGTCATTTTATTTTGACTTTTCTTATACACGACTCAATAACGACATTTAATAATAACAATATACTTGCACAATTGTACGTGTATCATTTAAGTTACAACTTATTTCTTTATGTACTAATTAATCTGATTAAATAAAGTTTTAGACACAAGGCCGTTGAAGATACGCATGATTATTGTGGGTAGGTTTAAAAAATTAATTTTTAATAAAAACTTATGAAAAACTGATTTAATTAATTTTTAACGTCTTCCAGAACCAAAAATAGGTGCTGGTAACAGTGATTTTTCTAAAAATAAAAATGTTCTAGAACAGTTGAATGATTAGTTTATGAATGCAAGCAATACGTTGTATTCCAATTATTGTTTTTTTTTTCTAAAAATAAAATAGCCAAATCACAAAATAATACACTTTTTAATTGCGTTTACGTATTTCAATAACGAAGTTGTCATCTTCAGCGCGGATCTACAACTGACAGTTAGGTGCTATATACCAGTATTTTATACACAAGTTAATAACCGATGGCGTTACCACAAGCCCGGCCTGTCGTAAAACCGCGGCCACTGCAAGATCATGCTAATATCATAGGCTTACATTAAATTAATTTTAGTAATGGATTTATGTCCCAGTTTAAGAAGTTATTTGTATTTTTTGACATTTCAATTGCTCCTCTTCAACTTCATTCCCTGTAATTATTTACATTTTTTAAATGTTTTGCTGATTTTATGTTATGATTATTGGTTAGTATTCAATAAATGTTTCGCAACAGAAGATTTATCATCTTCTTGATGTTTGACGTCAATATATTGTTTTGTTACCCGTTAATTAGAGAAACTGCTTGTTAAAATTTTTTTTTTTTTAAATCTTACTATATAGTGATGATCTATAATCGTCTTAAAGATTTGAAACTATTTTAAAGCGATAGAAAAAAACATAATGTGGATCTGTTTCAAAATTAACTGTGCAATTTAAAATTTATGTGTTGTAAAACAAACTCAGTGAAAGCTAAAGATAAATATCCTTATATATTTTTAGCAAATTCTAACAATTTCTGGTTTTCTATTTAATCTAATTAATTAAATTTGTAGACACAAGGCCGTTTGAGTCAACCAAGACTTACAAAGGTATCTACATAAAAAAATTAATATTTAAGAACCCATTCGAAAAAAGTAATACTATTAATTTTTAACGTCTTCCAGAACCAAAAGCGACTACTGGTAATAATCAAATCAATTTTGGCTTTAAAATGTATTTTATATAAAACTACTAGACATTTTGGTAAGATCTTTATTATGTGCAAAAAATAGTTAACGTAGTATGATATTAAAAAAAAAAAAAGAGATAGAATGAAGAAGAAACGAAAATAAATACATTTTACAACACACTGTTATTCAATCCTATTGTTTTATGGTCAAGGCAATAAATTGTTATTCAACATGATTTCTACTTAATAAATAATGGGAGGCACTAAATTATCGCTAATTATTTCTTTAAACCTATTCTTTGTTCATTTAAGTATTTTCTGGTACCGAATAAACAAAAATCGAAAGTAAAAACTCTAGATTTTAATTGTTTTCGAAAATCTCACATTTGCGAAAGAATGGCGCTTGACAATACGAGAAGAGTCATGGCAGTAAGTGCATGGTGATGTAAAAGAAAAGGTAGACGTAGACTACTTTAAGTACCTAATGCTATTAAAACACTCACACAAAATATCACCAATCAAATTTATTAAAGTATTTAATTACATATTTTAAACTAACTCTAATTTTTATAAATTTTATTCAAATAACAAATAAAATGTATCAAAATTATTGTTTATGATTTGAATTCATAAATTAGTAATTATACATTTTTTTTTTTAATTGAATTTTTTTTTTTTAGATAATAAACCAGAATGCACGGTATGCTTAATCAATAACGTCGACACTGGATTTAAACCTTGTGGTCATCGATTTTGTAGAACTTGCGCCAATACATTGAGAAAAAATGCAATTAACAGTACTTTAAAATGCCCTTTATGTCGTAGGGATGTAACTGATTTTGAATTTAATTAAATATTTTAGTCTTGGTACCTAAATTGAAGATTGTATGAGTGTTAGGTTTATAGGTTAATAAAGCATTATTATTGTGATTTGTCGAATTTATTTAGAATGTTCATTCAGTTATTCATTGGAAATGTTAACAAAACTATTTATTATACTACAATATATCATCATTATTATATTTTATTATTTTTCAATAAATTTAAGAAAAAGACTCAATTTTGTTTTAATTCTTATTTCTTACCTATATAAGTAAGAATGTGACGCTTAAAACTAAAAAGTTATTAAAACTATTCTTGAAGCTTTATGAAAAAAGTAAGCGCCGGGATCAGCCTAGTTCGCATGGGTAGTTTGACGGGATAGCGACTACGCTTTTGGGTGGGTCATTTGTTTAGAAGTTGTGGTTTAAACGCATTATTTAATTTCTGAAAGCAACGATAAATCATTGCCTTCAAAAATACGATTCTGAGCGAGCTCAGTTGTCTAGTATACGTCATGGTAAAAACAAATTTAACAATAAATAAGTACTCTTGTCAAATCTGTACCTTTTCTATTTTAATATTATGTGAGGTCGAATCTTTATTTTGGATGTTACGATCAAAAAAATCTAAATCGATGAGGAAAAAATACGTTTCACGTAATTATTTGTTTCCCCATAAGAAATACACGGCCGCCCGGAATGACGAGTTTTACGACAAAACAACAACTTATAATCGGCTAAAAACCAAAATTGTGTTAACCAATATTCTAAATTTTACAACCATATATGTAAAACTATCTTGTTTAGCTTGTATTAAAGTTTCGAGACTTAAACGTAAAAACTAGAGATTTTATAGAGCAATAACTGCGTAAAATTCAATAATTCTAAAATTTCAAAATTCTATAACTCCCTTAAAAATGATCAAAATTGTTTGAAAACTAAGCAGTAAACTCGTTGAGCCCTTTTTAATGACGCATATAAATTTCAAGTCGAACGGAGCACTTTTGGGAATTTGACCGTTTTCGTTTTTTCCTCAGAACTTAAAAAATAATTTTAAAAAACGCTTCAAATAAAGTACTATTCAGAAACAATTATCTATTTTTTGAGGTATCGTATGTTAAAATTGGAGCATTCTTTCTACTAGAATAAGTGATCAAAAAAAATCGAAAAAAAAAAAATCTAAATCGACGTGTAAAAAACACGATTCCCGTAATTATTTGTGCTTCCCATAAGAAATATACGGCCACCCAAAATAACGAAAATTTCAAAGTTCCATAACTCCGAACTCGTAAAAAACAAATATTTTAAAAATTATATCAATTATATTGTAAATCAATTAATTATTAAATTAAATGAGCATTTTAAAATAATCAAACAAATTCTACCTTCATTCAAATCTATATCATCATCACAAGCAGTCTCATTGTTATTGAACATCAGTACTACATCATTACTGTGACTATACATATTATTCTCCAACGTGTGTCCCCTGATGTTTTGTATTAACTAACAGAATTGAAAAACAAAAACAAATTTTTTTGAAAAGTTGCATTAATTATATTATATAATTATATTTATTTCCAAAAACTGTAAAACATCTTTTACAAATAATAATTTTAGATTTATGTTTTGTCTTTTGACATAGTTCCAGTGACTCATACATGAGTTCCACAATACAGGTTGTTACAATATTTTTAACTTCTTGTGTTGTGTGCCGCAAAAATGATCGTTAACGCTTTTACCCTAATCGAATCCGATTATTCGGTGGCTACGATGTCGTTGAATTTTAAACCAAAAACATAAAAGTAGATTCGGAAAGCAGAAAAAATATAAAATTATTATAATGTAAAATAAAGAATTTAATTTCATACCAAATAACCGATTTATGATTTAATGATAACCAACAATTCATACTGTTTTAACACGATAAGTATGTGATAGTTTTGACTGTAAAAAATAGTTTCATACTCATTTGACTAATATAGTAATAAAAATAAATTTCATACAATACTATGTACAATTTGTTTACAATTTAAAATTTATGCTATGAAAAGAAACTCAAAATCTAAAACCTTGGTAAATCAATAATATTTGTTCTAAGAATTTTAGATCAAAAACATAAAGAGTGAATTCAGAAAGCAGGGAGATTAAAACTTATTTGCCCGGGATTTTGTGAACGAATTTTTTTTTTCCCCCCTGCAAAAATGGATTCAGAATCCCCATAATACTCTGTTCGATGAGAGAACGCACGGTATCCGCGCATGTAGACAGACGGCGGAGCCAATCAAATGCAAATTTGCGCTCTAGTGACGTGAAACCGTTCAAATCGACGAATCGATTACGGACATCGGCCGGTAGTGGGTGTAACATGCGCAGAACAAACCAATTTTCGTCGGGCGGCTCGTGCGTTCTCTCATCGAACAGGGAGGTTGTAGACTACTGGGATCTAAATGGCGATAGGAGATCTAGTGATAGGCCTCTGTATACGGTATACGCTGTAGGGTATCTATAATATAGGTCTCCGTTTACCCAAACGTGCTGTCCAGATCACGATTTAAGATAACCTTTAAATTTCAAGATTATCTTAAATCGTGGTCCTGATCCACTCCTCTCGAGTTTGGATAGATAATGTTAAAGTATACACCTACACGTCTTAGCAAAGGCCAACTTTTTTTTGTCAATAATTTGTGTTTTGTAAAGTCCGAACTAAAGCAATTTGTTTACATAACGTAAATTGTAATAAATTGTTTATTTATTTGTACTTAGTTTTAAACTGTATCCTATCATAATCCAGTTACAAAATGACAAGTTCTTTATAAAGCAGTAATACATATTGTTCTGCTTATGGTTGTTCAACATTCTACAATCTACGCAGGTAAAAACATTTTCATTCGTTACCAATAAAAAAAAAAATTTAAAAAATCGGTCTTCTGTAAGTTGGATCAATTATAAAACTTAAAGTTTTATTTTGCTGCGCTCACATCTGTACGGTACCTATACTAAATTGTCTAACGCATTATTCCTATTGATTGTGTCATCATCAACCTTAAAGGTAAGTTTTTTTGCTATTATTTATTACCCTCAAGTTTAAGTAGTTTCTTCCCATGAGTTTGTGTTCCTATTCATAATCTACTTATAGAAATACAAAGTGAGTTAATTCTAGGTTGAATGAAAATTGATTGAAGATGGTTGGAGTTGCCACTACGCTTTGGAGCGGGCCACTTTTTTGGGCAAGTAAATGGTTTGAGATTTGTGGTTCAAACAGATTAATTAGTAGCTGAAATCAATGATAAATCATTGCCTTGAAAAAAAAAAACTGAATTCTAAGTGAGCTTGGTAACCTAATAGTTATCATCATGGAAAAAAAAAACAATTTCATCAAAAAAATATCATTATTACTAAAACTAGCAATAAATAAAATAGCAATCGTTTAATGCTTAAACACTTTCAAACATGTTTTTATGTCATATTAGAATTTTAATTAAAAGTAACACTGATAGATGAGCGAATTTTTATTTTTATATTGTATTAGATAATAACTGAGCTCCCTCAGAATTGTTTTTTAAAGACAATGTTTTATCATTGCTTTTAGGTACTAAATATTGAACCAATACTTCCAAACCATTGACTTACCCAATCCCAATAAAGTGATCTATTGCAAAGCATATTTGCTACTTTTAAGAACTTCTCATACAACCTAGAATTTACTTTATTTTCTTCCTTTCTTAAAATTTACTCTCTTTCTTTCCTTTCTTAGAATTCATTCCTTTTTTCCTTCATTTCTTTATTTTTTTTTAGGTAATACTACGTTTTCTATGTACCTAATACCATTTAAAATAATAAGACGCTCAAAGATGAGACATACTCTACGTCTTTATAGAATACAATTATTTTTCTCTAGTTTTTCTAATCACTTCATTGTCCAACTCAACATTGTCATTTAATCGTTATTAATAGATTAGATCACTTCTTCTACCCAATTATATGCCGAAAAAAAATATTTTATACATACCTATCTCAAAATTGTTTTAACTTTTGTGATGTTTTAAATTCATTAGTTCCATTTAAGTATGAATATTACTAGGGGTTAATATTTCTATTAACGTTGGTATAAATAGTAATACCCATTCTAACAGCGGTATTGGCAATTACACAATGTCAATCAATTTTCGCGTATAATTGAAAAAAATAATCAAATATCAAAAAAAGTTTCAAATAAAATAAACTCTAAAGCAAAAATCCAAACTTTTTTGTAATATTAAATATAAAAATCAGAGCCCTCCTTCTACTCGAAAACATGATCACAAACATGAAAATTTCAAAGTCTTCACCGTACAACTTTTGAAAAGTTTTGGTTTTTGCTCCATTACTCAAATTTTACAAACGCATAATTAATCTCATTCAGTGTTGTGAACTAATGAATGCATTAACCTATTTTTAATTTTTTTTTTCTAAATATGAATACAATATTAGGTAATGATCTTATAAACACAAAACATACCAAACCTAAATTCAATTCAATTTAGATCCCTTACATGTTACATTTGTTATTATAATAACTAGTTAAATTACAAAAAAAAAAATAGATTAATAGCAATAGATTTGAAGCAGTATATTTTATTGGTTAATATTTTCATACTCTTCATAAATTTTAAAAGTAAATTTTGTAAAAAATTTTATCAATATTGTTCTGGTAAGTACAATTTAAATGTATTCTTTCTAAAAAAAATTATTACATGAATGTGAATGCATTCACATTATAAGTTATTTTTTAAATAAATGGTCCAAACACTGGAAATAATTATGTAAATCAATAATTAATTGTAAACTGATATACATAATATATGAGCAACTACGGTAATGTAGGTAACTTTCTTTTGCATTAATATACATTTGATTTTCATTCATTGGTTTCTTTTTTTGTAATGCTGTACAAGCCATAATAAAAGTAATGGTTAAAAATTAATTGGTTTTTATTGTTTTCACTACTGTAAAATGTCATAGATTTATTTACTAAATTAATTATTTGTTTTTGAATTTTATTCTGTTCAAAATCCACTATTCTTTGGTACCTACCAACAAAATTTGACATTTTTAATAGAAATCTTATAAAATTTAATTATTTTTGCAGTTGTGTTTTTGAACATATTAATTGAAAGCAACAATCATGAAATGTCCTGTTTGTGGTTCTTTAAACTCGGATTCCACCGATGGACCAATTATCTGCACGGATTGTGGTGTTGTCATGGATAAATCAAATATAGTCTCTGAAATCCAATTCGAAAAAACTGATCATGGATCTCGTGCTGTCGGGCTGTTCTTATCATCAAATTTTCAAGCTGCCAATTTTCATAATGTTGGCAGTTTCTTTCACAATGGAATGCAGCCATTTCATGAAAGAATGCAAGCTAAAGCTAGACGTGGCATACAAGTGTTAAGCAACACTCTTAATCTTAGCCAACAGACTTTAGAAAATGCTTGTGTCTATTACAACATGGCATTAAATAGACACTTTACCCAAGGTAGAACAAATTCATTGATGTATGCTGCATCTGTTTACATTGCTTGTCGTATGGAAGGCACTACGCATATGTTGTTAGATGTAGCCAATGCTAGTGAAGTTAATGCATTTAAATTGGGAAAGACATATCTAAAAATGAAGCAAACATTGACTCTAACAGTACCCAGTCTTGATCCCAGTATTTTCCTTTTGCGTTTTGCGAATTCCCTAAATTTTGGCGAAAAAACTCATATTGTATATACAACAGCCATGCGAGTACTACAAAGAATGATGAGAGAGTCAATTCATACAGGTAAATTGTAAAAATAATTTTTACTTACTAATTTGTCTAATTTGTAGGGGAAAATAGAGTAAAGCCATAGATATATAGGTATATTAACAACTAAATAGTCGACTTTGGTACATAATTTTTAAATTTTATCAAGGTGGATTGTGTACTTAATTAAAATTGAGAACTTGTGACTAATTATGTTAAAAATAAAATACCCGAATCACAAAATAATACACTTTTTTACTTGCGTGTACGTATTTCAACAACCATGTCATGTAAATTCGTAGATTGCGCTGAAGATGACAACATGGTTGTCAAAATATGTTTACGCAAATAAAAAAGTGGATTATATAGTTATGTAAAAAATATTTTCATTATACATAGGATACGTTAAGACAAATAGCAATTTTGACATCAATGATTGGTATAGTGCTGAGGAATAGTCAGCTATCTAGTTGCTTACATATGTCTATGAGTAAAGTACGTAAAGTAGTAAAGTATTACTGCAGCCAAGCGGAAAATGAATACTTTTATGGTCATTCATCAACGGCAAATCATATTATCACTTATAATTAATTAATCAATAATACTGATATCAATAAACATATTTTATGAGAGCTATATGGCTGATAACAACAATTATAAAGAATTTTCTTCCTTATGATTGTGCTGGTAACACTATTAACAGAAATATATGACATGACCACTTTACTCGCTACGGCCACTTTGTACAACTTTCCCCTATCGCTTATTAATTATTTATTTATTTATTTAGGTCGAAGACCATTCAGTTTATGTGGAGCAGCTTTATTGATTGCAGGGCGTTTGCATGGTTTTAATCGTACTATTGATGATATTGTTGAAGTTGTTCATTGTCATCATTTTTAATTTTCAATTTAAGCTTGACAATTTAGATAGTTTTTATCAATTCTGATGCATAATCTTTACCTGGACTACATTAATTTTCACGTATAGTTTTTTATTTATAATTTAATAATAGATTCAATATTAAACATATAATAAAATTTCAAGTCAAGTCAATACCACCTTGGTATTGTAAATGTATTGCACATTTTAAAATTACCTAACAATGTAATAATTAGTTTGGAATAAGTATATTTACTGCACATTTTCTTTTCTATAATAAAAGTTTATATTAATTAGATAATTAATATCAAAATAAATTATTTTTCCTCTAATTAATTTTTTGAATTTTTGAATTGCACATAATTATTTAATCATAAATAAAAGTGTTGTATACGTTTCTACTTGGAAGGAGTTAGCTATACATAAGGAAATTCAGAGACAAACCTGGTGAACAACAAGGTCTTGAAGGCCAAAGTCACAAAAAAGGAGAAAGACTGTTTTTTCAATTGTTTCAATGCAAATTAAAGTCTCATCTAAAATGTATTACTTTAAAATAAAAATTAACGATTATTTTGTTATTTTTGAAAATAATTAACTATCTACTAATAACTTAATTTTTTCACAAACATATTTATTGTTGATTAAAAAATATTTAAAATAACAATAGACAACAAGTTATTAAAATATCATGAATTGCACCAACAACCACGTACAATTTTTTTAACACAAAGAATAATAATTCATACCAGTGTAATTTAGTACTATACATAGTACTACATTTTTGACTTTTTGAATTGCACATAATGATTTAATTCTAAATAAAAGCGTTAAATACGTTTCTAGTTGGATAGAGATAGCTAGATAGATAATGATATTATGGTAGTCCTATAAAATTACCTCTAGACTTGCACTGCAGTTCTGTGGCCTTAAATTATATGCATTTACTTGTAGAATATATGATTATTTTTATAATAATAATTTCATTAAATAAATCTTATGAGCTTAAATTTTACGAAAAAAAAAAAAACGGAAACCATTAATGATTTATTTAATCATATTTATATTTTGCGTGAAAGATATAATATTACCTCAGTTTGTTAGTAGAACAATTATTTCAATATAAGTATTGAAAGTTCTTTAATAACTATAGGCCTTAGTTCTAAATGACTTGAAAGTTCCATTTGAGCAAGTAATTTCATAGCATTTAAATTAAATGAATCCCAGGACAAATCTGTAATAGTATTATATATTGTGCTTTAAACTAACATTCAATCAATTTTACATGGGAAAACTAATCCTACTTTAAATAAATATCAGGCCACTTTACTTATGGAGCAAATGAATTATCGTTTCTATAGTAGTAAAATAATAAAGAGTTGTTCAAAAAATAATTAAATTAAGTGCTGCACAATAATTATGATGATTCACACAATCCTTCAAATGTTGAAACCGTCTAATATCAACAATGAAACAAAATCAGAAATTCAATCTGAGAGTATTTTGGATGCCACAAAACAGTTGGAAGAAGCCATACGAAAAACAGAGGAATCAAAAAAAAGCCAAGTAGGTATTATGATGGAATAATTTGTATTGACTTTTTTTTTGTTAGGGAATTTTCGTCATAATATTAGTCATTAGTGGCTTGAACCAATGGCGATTTGTAATTAATATTAATCATGAAAATGGTTAATGAGAGCCAAAAAGGCAATATTGGATTATAGGTTAGGTAGTTATTTACTAATCCATAAGGTTCTTAAATCATAACATGCAACATAATAGATTTTATAACTTTAAGAATGATTTGCCAACCGCTTTTTAGAAATATATTTTGATTTACTTAACTGAGTTGTTTAGATAAGATAAATTATTTATTTTATAAAAAAAATTATATTAACTACTTCATAAAGATTTCAAATAGCCAGGCAAGAAACAGAATTTTAATAAATTCACAATATGTATCTAAATATACAGTACTAAATTATTAGTATGGAGTAAGTATATGAAATACCTTTTTGTACCTTTAGAGATTAGGGTTAGGTTTTGAAGGTTTCAGTAGACTCTATACCTATATTTTTAAAACTATTTAAAATGATCTTATTTCAGTTATTACAATATTGGATATTGAAAACTTTGTTTTATTACTTTTTCATTAAACATTGCTGATGCGTTTGTATTTTGTTAAAAAATATGTTTGAGCAATTTCTCATATTACGCAATCACTTAAAACGTTGTAAGATTAAAGCAAAAATCTTTGGGAAAAACTTCCTGATTATTTGTAAAAAATTCAAAGAAAAAAAATTTCTATTTCCCAAGTAAGTAGTTTTCATTTTTCAGATTATCGACAAAAAGAAATATGATTATGACGATGTAGAACAAATAATTGATTATGTATTGGAAACGTCAAAAAAAATTATGTGGTCAGTAATCATATATTTCTTCTTTGAACCTCAACAAAAGCACAAGAATGTATTGTTTCAAAGTCAACAAGATGTCTATAACGTAAGTCTAAGATTGATATTTATTTAGTATATCATAGTATTAAGAATCAAGTAAACTCATCAAAATTCCTACTTTAAGCAAAAATATGAGGAACTAAATCTAATACATTTTTATTTTACGTAAACATACTGTTGCTACAAAAAAAGTAAAGTTGGCAAGTTTATGAATATTTACAACTGAAGTGTAGCAAACGTTCTAGCTAAGTTCTAAATAATGAAAATTTTGAGTTCATCAGTAAAAAGTTATAAAAGTTTGAAAAAATGGATAATCAATATTTTGTTTGAATTTAATTTTAATGCTAAGATTGTGTTGGAACAATTATTTGTTTAAAACTATTTGTAATACTAATAAGAAGAATAGTGATTTTTTTTTTTTTTTTTTGATACAGTAAATCACAGCTTTTTGTTGGTGTGGCTTGGTATTTAACTTCAAAAAAAAAAAAAAATACACATGGATGAAAATAGATAATTAATTGGTTAAGAATACTACAATTATGAGTGAGTTCTTTAAATCACCTAACTACTCAACAAGTTGTAAATAGTTCATTCATACTAATAAGTAACATGTGAAAACTTCAATGGTACCTAAATTGAACTATTCTTGTAAAATTTACTGTCAAAAACAAATGATGAAAAAAATTAAAAATCACTATTTAAACTTAACCAAAAAAAAAAATGTAATGTATCTTAAATTTTGTGAGGGGCTTTAACCACCTCGGCCCTTTCCTAGATATGCCACTGACCAAATACGATTTATCTGAAACACTATATATATATATATATATATATAAAGCAATTAACACTTTTGGAAGATACAATGGAACTGTCACACAATTTGAAGCACAACAAAAAATGGCATCAATCAAAAATAAACCAAATCAAAAAAAAAAAAATTTTTAAAAATTGTGTTACTGTAATTTATTTGCTGATCAAAGAAAACTACTCCTCAAATTAGTTTCCATCAAAAAATTAAAAAAACATTGTAAAAGCAATATAGATTTACATTATTTGCTAGTTGCTACCCGCATATATTACAAATCCAAAAAAAATTTAAATATAAATATGTATTTTAATAAGTCTATAGTCTGTTGTTTTATCAATAGGTAGTTGTTTTAGGAAACACGTTTTATGTTTTATAATAATTATAATAATTTATGTTCCAGGTTATTTCTAAAAAATGTAATTGTTGTAAATGTTGTCTGCGTCAAAACAGCCAGTACCTACAATTATACAAACTTTCATCGGCGTTACGGCAAGAATTTTTTAAACTGAAAAACGATTCATATTAACATTTTACGTTGAAATAAAAAAATAACATCAAGCTATATTTATGTAAACTCAAAATGATGGCTTATACAAATTTAATAACATTTAACAAATTAACCTCAAGTATAACTACTGGAATCTTCTTACTTATCGTTTTACAAAAAAAAAATTACAATCACTTGATTGCAACAATATAGCTTTATGTTGAAAAATGAAAAAAATTGTCAGGAATCAAATTTTAATGTTTTTATTCAAAATTATATTATGCCTAACCTACACTTGATTATTAGAATTATGTTTAGTTATTTATTTTTCAACTATCACAGTATAAATTATGAATATAAAAAATATGTTACACCCAATAAATATAGTTCTAGTTTGATCACAATGTAGAAAATCTACATCGTAATTTTTGTAAAGGGGCATCATCAAAAATGTGTTGACATAAAACTTTCACCCATAAAATATGAGGAAAAAATAAATTAATCATACAAATGGGCCCCGATATTCCTTAATAACCTTTAGAACTAAATGGCACTGCATGATAAGGGGAAAATTATCTTTTCCAATAATGTGTGAAAAATTTGAACGAATTTGAACAATTTTTAGAGTAATGGGCAAAAACTAATAATAATATAACAAAAAATAACGATGTAAAAACGTAGGTATATAAATTAAAATCATGTACTGATTATCGAATTATCAAACAACATAAAGTTTGTTAATATGTTTTTTTTATTGTTTTTGCGGTCATAAGCGGGTCATTTCTAAGGAGTTATACTAAATAGACAACTTATACATCTATTTTTGTTTAATGTTTTTTTTAAAGCTATAAACAAACACCAGTACCGTTCAGATCAAACTTAAAATAACCAATCTACCGTCCCAAAATATCCAAGTCCACCATTCGGTAATTTTTCATTTGTATACCTAACCTACCTACATTCATATATAAATTAGTTATTTCGTCCAAATTAGACCTAAAAGCCTAATAAAAATACATGTACTTAAAATCAACTGATTTGTAATCTATAAGAATATTTAAATAAATAATCTTTTTTTCTAGGTTATTGTTGAAGCCAAATTTCTAAAAAGTTTTTAGATACTTCAGAATAATCAAATATAAATTTTAAAAATGGATAAATTATTTTAAACGAAAATCTATTTCCACAATAACATAGAAATTTCGTTGTTGAACTCAAAATATTTTTCATTGAATCATTCTGAGTAGGCGAATTTTTCCTAGGCTTTTAGGTCTAAAACACTAATAAAATACGTTGCGTGCAATCAATACCATTTATCACCAAAAACAAGCTCTGCTCTGCTTTGCGGGAGAAGTAAAATCAACATGTTTGAATACTTTTTAAGTTCTAAGCGTTAGCAAAAAATGTATTGTTTTTACAATGTTGTTTTTTCTTGTCTTTCATTTTTGTTTCTCAGTGAACACTATTTAAGGGTATAAAAAATGCTCCGATTTTTACGTTCAATACCTCTAATGAAAGGTCTTTGGACTCTAATTGTACTTTATGGGGTATCGAATTTGAAATTTTTCAAAATTCAAAAGTTCAAAATTGATAAAGTTACAATAGAAAAAATAGGTCAAATTTGACCAAAATACTGGCTTTAGTTTTAAAGGATTTCAAAAATTGTTGAGCTAAGTAGAGAACTTTAAAATTTTTGAAAAATTTGATTTTCTTTGTGGTTATTGTTTGATAAAACAATTAATTTTTAAAAAAAATTATTGAAATTTTAACTCAAAGTTAAAAATAAGTATATAAATAATATATTAAAAAAATTAGAAAATTCATTTTCACAATTTTTGTTTTTAGTCGCTTAAAGTTGGAAAATGGTTAAAAATTAGCCATACCTTTGACTTATTTTTTTAAAAAAATTCGTAACTCACACTAATTTGTTATTTAAGATTTTAAATTAAGATATGTTATACTAAACAAAGTTTTCTATCCGATAACAAAAATTTCAAAATAATCTGCCCAATAGATTCCGAACGCGATCAAAAAAAGTGTTGAAAAACGGTGAAATTTGGTTATAACAATTAAATTACGCCCACCATTATGCAAAACTGATACTAAAATCGTAATAACTCCTCAAATAATGGTCCAAATTGTTTAAAATTATCACGCGTTTATTAAATTAATATTCTTTACACGTAGATACGTTTTTGTTCGAAATTTTGGGTCATTTTTATTGTTAAATTTGTTTTTACCTGGACGTATACTAGACAACTGAACTCGCTCAGATTTGTATTTTTGAAGGCAATTATTTATCATTGCTTTCAGATATTAAATGATGCGTTTAAACCACAACTTCTAAACTAGAAACCCACCTAAAGCGTAGTTGCTACCCCGTCAAACTACCTACATATACATATGCTACTGAAAATTTTCGAAAATCCGTAGTCACAACTTTTATATTCAGTTGTTTTAAGTTTGGAAAATTTTCGAAAATTGGTCATACCTTTGACTATTTTTGGAAAAAAATTCGTAACTCACACGAATTTGTTATTTAACATTTATATTCTTACTATTTATACATTTTAGATTCTGAGCGTTAGCGAACAATGTATTGGTGTTATAAAGATTTTATTTTTTTGTCTGTGATCAAATGTTCCTGTAGAAAAACAATTTTAACGTATGATACCTTAAAAGATAGATTATGGATCCGAGATGGTACTTGATTTGAAGCGTTTATTTTCGAAGTTCTGAGGAAAACAAAAAACGGGCCAATTTTTCAAATTGCTCCGATTGACTTGAAACTTGTATATGTCATTTAGAAGGGTCTTGTGAGTGTTCTGCAGAAATTTTCGATCACTTTTGAGGGAGTTATCGAATTTTTAAATTTTCGTTATTTTGGGCGGCCGTGTATTTCTTATGGGAGGCACAAATGATTACGGAAAACGTGTTTTTTTACATGTCAATTTAGATTTTTCGATCATAACATCCAAAACAAAGATTGGACTAAGCTGAAACTTTTATAAAATACCAAAATAGGAAAGGTACAGACAAGGATATTAATTGTTTTCACCGCGGAGTATACTAGACAACTGAGCTCGCTCAGAATCGTATTTTCGAAGGCAATGATTTACCGTTGCTTTTAGAAATTAAATAATTTACCCAACCGGAGCCGTATAAAAATATAGTATTTATCTCATTATTACGCTGTCAAAATGGGTCGATACGGCGTACCGTATAGGCAATTGAGGTACACAACTGTTTCGAACCATACTGTTTGTATGCTATAATCATCGTTTATTGGTGTGTGTTGTCGATAATAGTCACTAAAAAACATGATTTGCACGGTCATATAAGTACTGAAAGGAATAAATTAAAAATTATTATTAAATATTACGTTTATGTATGACAACCACAACTTCTGAACTATAGTTACCCACCCAAAGCGTGGTCGGTACCCCGTCAAACTACCCACGCGACCTAGACTTATCCCGATGCTTTTTTATATCTGCGATCTAAAGTTCTTGTAGAAAACCTGCACCAATTGTACAAAATTGTACAAAATTATTAATACTGGCAAATCGTTTTACACAATATTCCACACGTGTTTACACGCATAACACGCCACGCAGTAGTTATAGGCATTATATAATGCATAGATTAAATGTATGGTACATTTTATCGCCACAATTGTAGGTATTGCGTTCATTGTTATTATCCGAGAATTTCCAAGAACTCGGTGTTAGTATTGTTCGAACAAGTCGCGCTGATAAGCAGCGATGTGTTCGAAATAGAATAAAATACGATTAAAGCTGAAAAACACGGAAGATTGATCATACAAGGTACACGAACATTGTTTCATGATTATACGTCCGCCCTGTAAAGCAATACGACATACGAATAATTAATAAAATCTATACATTTCCAATCGTATATCGAAAATTAACAATGAACACGGTGATGTTCACGCTAATTTTTATGAGAGTATTACAAGCCGTCAGGTACCAAAGTGTTTAATAAAATACAAATATTTTTCTCGTGATCTATTTGGGAGAACGTAAGACTAAAAAAAAACGTAACTGTCAATAGTACGAAAAAAATTTAAATCGAACTTTTTAAACATCTCATTTGTACCGCCATACAACAATGATTATAAAATAAAACGTATGGATAACAAAACTACGATTCGGGTGAGTCAAACGTAATACCTAGCGTACGTCTTGGTAAAAACTAAATCGAACAATCAAAATGGTCCGAAAACTCCGAAAGTCGTAAAATCCTCGTAAAATATTAATTTAAATAACGTCTTAATGGCCTATCGATTATATTGGTGTCGGTTTCAACTTTCAATGCGATCGGGCAAATACTTCGGCGCGCTTTTTCGCATAAATTTGAGCGTTTTCCGTCAGTATTATTTATTTACTCGCGACGTGTGTAAAATTCAGAAATTCGTTTGGAGTAAGATACAGTCAAAATACGATTACGTGAAAAAAAATCGGAACGTAAAAAAAGCCCGTTGTAATTTATGCATGTACAAAGGATATAAGAACATTAACAATTTCTAAGATTCGGACGATTATTTGTATTTTAATTATTTTTATAGAAGTATAACCTATACAGGTTGTATTCGCAGATATCGTATGTTAAATAAACTTATAACGATAAAATAGAACAGAATAATGCCGCAACACTGCAATCTCGACTCCAATTACGACGAAATACAATATTGTGTATTAACAACGATCGTAACGAGTTGGTTTCCCGCTGGCTGTACATCGCCGGTAATTACGTGACAGGTGTTCACGGGTATAATTATAATTATAATAATATTATTACGGGCAAAAACGTTTCGATGGAAAACGGTGCACGGGGACGCGGCTCTACCGGTGGCGGGGAGACGCGCGTGCGGTCGGCACAGAACACACGCGATTAATTAATTTAGCCATGAACAATACGTCGTCCATTGGTCGGCGTGTACATATTTTGTTTTTCCATGAACGACGGCGTAATTTTGTCTTTGACGCCGTGTCCGTCAATCGCCCGCCGCCGCAGCGTTATTTGCGCTCACGCCGCCGTTCCAGTCGTTTCTGCGTTCCTAGTTTTTTTTTTTGTAAAACTTCCGCGTTCTTCTAAAAACTTGGAACCGCCGACAAACCTCGCCGTCCGGCCGCACACAGGTATGTTTCGGCGTTTGCGGGTATTTTTGGGCGTTGATTAATATTTTAGTACGTCGTCGTGTATATATTATTATGCACGCGATGTTTAATTGACGGTGTGCCCCGATCGGCGAATACTTGGGTTTTTTTTTTTTTTTTTGCATTAATTTTCCGCCATCGTTCTCGCCGGTCGGTTCTCGATTCTCGAGAGAGAGAGAGAGAGATGCGTTCTTTTCTGGGGTAGGCTGGTGCCAGCACCTCTACCGAAGTCGCGCCGGCCTCGCGGTGTTCATAAAACGTCGTCCGTTGGGAAATTCAACGTACACACGTTTTACCAAAATTTTTTTTCGACCGTTCGCGTTTTTTTGAACAATTTTTTTTTATTTGTTCGTTCGAGACGTTATTCGTCCGTCGTAAAAATCTTGGGCCTCGAATCCGACTCGTAATCTTTTGAGGTTTTATAATACCTATGGGTACTGTACAACAGTTTGTAATTCCATTGTTTCTTATCAAAATCGTTTATTACTACTTTTTTATACGCTTTCTGAATCTACCGTGCAGATTTTTTCATTCGGATAGCAAATTTTTGTTTTAAATATGTTTAATTTTCGAATCATAAACAAAACAAATTTAAGCTATTAATAAATAGCACAAAAAAAATACCTATTTGATATATTTTAGTCAATTACCAATTAAGACTATTTTTTTTACGTATTATTAATATTGTGCAAAAGGTTTTGTCACGTGTGGTCCACTAAATGTTTTTTTATCTGAAATTAACAAGCAAAATAATGAAACCAAAAATATTTTCAACAACAGCATTAATAGTCCTTTAAAAACAGAAGTCCCCCTCACCAAAACCCAGATTTTGTGTTGTAGATCTCTTAATAAATTTTTTTTTTTTGCCAAGGCGGTTGTAATCTACGTATTTTATTAGTGTTATATAGACCCAAAAGCCTAGAAAATTTGCCTCGACTAATTTGAGCGATTCAATTTTGTTACTGAAAATAGTTTTGAGTTGACCATCACAATTTATATGTTATTGTGGAAATCTATTTTTGTTTTAGATTCTGAGCGAAGCGAGGAAGCTATTGTTTTTTCAAAGATGTTTTTTTTTTTTTTTTTGTCATTTTTGAAAAAATATTGTAAATCGCACAATTTTATTATTTAAGAATTTAAAATGTAATACGTTATGTAAAACAAAAATTGCTATACGTGTACGAAAATTTCTAAAAAATCGACCCAGTAGTTTTAAAGAGCGTATAAGAAAAGTGTCGATAAAATGGTGCGTCACACTGTATATTTTGTTCGTCGACTGGGTGCCGTGCTGGTTCGAGTCTCACTCTCGGAAAAAAGTTTTTTGCGTTTTTTCCAAGTATTTTTTTATTCTCAGATCTTGTAATTGACATTTAATCCACATTCCATTGTCCTATCGAGCTGAAGTTTTGCATACAGCTTTGTTTAGGATGCCAACACGTTATGGAATATAAGTCAGTAGTAAAGGGAGACCCCGATGGGCTAGGGTTAGGTTTTTTTTTTTTATTTTTGTGACCACTCTTTCTAGTAAAATAAAATGCTCCAATTTTAACGTACAATATGGTCAAGCAGCTGTAGTCCAAGGTTGGACGAGCCGGGTTTGTATAGGTACTGGCAAACAGTTAAATAAAACGCACTTCTTCAAGTTACACAATTTATTATTTATTTAACAGGTAATACGTCACACACCGCAGTCGACCGGGTAACTAACGTCCCTCTCCCGCGCGTAGACGCACTGGGCAGGTGCGTTGTACAATATCACCATTATCTTATATATTCTTATCAGATTACCACAGTCGGCCACTCCTGACATTTTGTCGTCTCGACAAATTTACATTTTTTTTTTTTAAACAAAACAAAATAATTCATCGTTATTACAAAATAATTTTAACAATATCAATAATAATCAATTAAACATTACCACAACACTATAGTTATTACATAAGTATCCGCAAATTATAATTAAACATAAATATAATATAGGTGATTCAGGCATTTTTTTTTTTTTTTACAAAAATACGTTTACTGAATTCTTTTAATTGATTTTAATCTATCAAAACCTACAACTGAACTAAATGGTCTTTTTCCTACTTGTTCCCCACTAATGTCACTTACGACATACCTATCGAAACATAACTCGCGACTTATTTGATAAGGACCTCTATACTTCGGTTCTAATTTACGACTTTGACCAGTCGTCGGAGCCTCCCATTTAACTAGTACTAGGTCCCCCCTTTTGATATTTCGTTGGTGTCATTGTACGACTCGATATTTTTTCTTCTTCCTTCAATCTATTTTGCTTTAATAATTCTGCGAGATCAATATCTTTGACAGAAGTATTCTTTTTTTCATTTAACTCGATGATTTCAGCTACTAACGGATTATTCAGCGGTATACTTATTATTTTGAATGGCTTTGTTTTAGTTATACGATTCTCGCTATTGTTCAAAGACCATTGTACCTCCATTAACTTTTAATCTCAATATTTATTTTCTTCGTCTTTCGTGGTCATTGCTTAACACTGTACTACTATGTCATTTATAATTTCTGCTTGACCATTTACAATAATCCAAGATGGTACTTTATATGAAAAGTTGATTATTTTTTAGGTTCTGAAGAAAAAACGATAACGGTCAAATTCCCATAAGTGCTCCGTTTGACTTGAAATTTGTATGTGTCATTAAAAAAGCGTTGACGAGTTAACTGCTTAGTTTTCAAACTATTTTGATCATTTTTAAGGGAGTAATGAAACTTGAGGGAAACAAATAACTACGGGAAACGTGTTTTTTCCACATCGATTTAGATTTTTTTGATCATAACATCCAAATTAAAGATTGGACCAAGCTAAAACTATTACACAATACCAAAATAGGAAAGATATAGCTTTGACAAGAGTATTTATTGTTAAATTTGTTTTTACCGCGACGTATACTAGACAACTGATCGTATTTTTGAAGGCAGTGATTTATCATTGCTTTCAGAAATTAAATAATGAGTTTAATCCACAACTTCTAAACTAGTGACACACCCAAAGCGTAGTGGCTGCCCCGTCAAACTACCCATGCGACTTAGACTGATCCCGGCGCTTACTTTTTTAATTTTTGACAAGGGCCTTGTTATACAAATTTTTCACAATTTTTCTCTGCGCCTCTTTAAACATGGAAAACCTATGGTAAAGATAAACAATCCAAAACAAACATTTGAGTAGGTAATTTTCCTAATTAATTCGTTACGTGGTGTTAGTGTTGTTGAGATGTTCTGTTGCATATGTCATAGCATACGAGGTTGATTCGCGATATAGTGTCGTCCGAGGTTATGCCCACGTACAGGTACTGGTAGTTAAATAATATTTTAACACTTTTTACATTAAACGCAAAATGTTCAATTAACTCGAAACTTTTTTGGAAATTAAGTCAATTTTTTATTTTAAATTTAAGTACCACTTCAGTCCAATAACTATTTCAACTATCTACCTTTCCAAATGCTTTTATTGTCAATAATACATTTTTTTCACTTCATGTATGTGTAATTAATTGTTTTATTTTTAAATTTTGGTGTGATTTTGTGAATTTATATTTTTGTACTATTGAAAATAATTTTAGTAAATTTTCATTTAATTGTCTTTTGTTTCTGTTAACGCTAGGTATTGATTTTTTTAAAAAAAACAAATAAAAATGGACCCAATCAGGCCTTCAAGAGGCAGGGCTCGTGGGCGTCCACCTGTGCCAGTTCAATCTGTCCCATCTCAAGGAGTTCAGCCAGGATTTCCCTCCCAAAGTATGGCTCCTTCTATGCCGTCTCCCACACAACCCATTCAACAACCACCAAGAGCAGTGACTCGTCAAACTCGACCTATGGCACCACGTGCTTCTACTGCTCGAACACCTCGACCAATGTTAGCTAGACCACGTGGAGGGGGTGACAGTGCCTCTGCTTTTGGGCCAGGCTCTATGCAAGAAGTAAATAATAAATTCTACTAATTTAAGTAAACAGACAATGTAATTTACAACATGTTTTATTTAATTTAAATTTGTTTGTTGCATTTTTGATTTTATAGATTGAGCAAGTAACAACGGGAATTCAACATTTGGCTACTGGTTAGTTGATATTTTAAATAACATTCAATTTAATAGTGTTTATTTTCTACCATTTCTTATTGAATGACTCAATAAAAAGACAACTAAATTATTTGATCTATTTATGTTTGTTATTAGTGTAATTTAACATCATTTTAATTAGATACCTATCTAAGGTACCTATATAAAATTTACAGAAGTGATGAATATTTAATGCTGATTCTTTTACTAAGTATTATATATTAATTGAATGGTTCTATTAAACATTTTTTTTTTATTTCCAATGTTTTTACAAGACAAACTTCTGCATGGATAATTCCCTTTTTAATCTCTGTTAAGCGGGTCATTTCTAAGGAGTTGCTATATATATAGACAACTTATTATATTACTTATATTTGAAGCAATTTCAGTACCCTTCAGATCAAACTTCAAGTACGCAATTATGTAATTTTTAATTGTATACCTAACGTACATAAATATATAAATTTTTTAATTAGTTATTTTGTCCATATTAGACATAAAAGCCTAATAAGGATACACCTACTTCAAATCAAACAATTTGTCATCTGTAAAAAGATTTAAATAAATAATTTGTTTTCTAGGTTTCCCTGGAAGCCGGATTTTTAAAAAGTTTTTAAATACTTTAGAATAATGTAATATTAATTTACAAAATAATTCCAAATTTCAAAAATAAATTCTTTTAGGTCTAAAACACTAATTAAACATGTTGCTTACAACTACCTTGAACATTTTGAATATACCTTTCTGACTAAATACATTTTCAGGAGATGCGACTGTTCCAGTTGGTCGTGGAACGTTTCGTGGTCAACGTCAAGTAAATATTGATCATTTTAGGGCTCCGAGGCCACAATCATCTTTAGGAACTTCTGGAAAACAAGGTTTGTAGTTAAATAATATTTTAAACAAGATAAAAGGCCTTCTGTTAATTTTTATTAAACTAATTTTTTTTCTTTTTAGTATTCAGTTCATAGATTGGTCTAATGTTCTCTCTGTGACCATCGGTCCCACACCTTATCCTTGAGTTACTTGTACTAATCCGACCCCTGCATACTTGATCACTTGACTAACTTTTTAATGGTCTGCCTCTTCTATCACACCTTTCAGTACAATGCTATGAGTTCTTCATTGTGTCTTAGCGTATGATCCATCATGTGTCATCACCTTGATTTTTAATACTTTTGCAATGTTGTTATTTTCTCTTTGACTAATTCTATTATTTCTTTGTTTGTCTCCATTTATGTCAATTTTATTTTTTTAATTTATTTTCAGCGCCGCATTTCAAAGCACTTCTAGAGTTGTTTCATTTTTTTTTTTTTGTTTTACGGTCATGTTTCACAACCATATAATGTTGTACTCCATACATACATACATTTTGATTAAGCAATTTTTTGTTCTTAGATCTACATTTTTTAATGTTAGTTAATTACTCTTGAGTAGTAGGAATGCCTTTTTTGCTTGCCCTATTCTACATTAAATTACCTTTTTTGATCTTCCATCATTGCTTATTATGCTTCCCAAATATATAAATTGATTTACTTGCTCTAATCTGTTTCTTTTAATTGATATATTAATATTTAGTCCGTTTTGTCTATTACTTACCATTACTTTTGTTTTTATTGTGTTTATATTTAATTTGAATATTAAAAATATATCATCCATTACAATAAGTGCTGTTTTTAGATCGTGTTCTGATGTAGTGAGCAAAACTTATCTACAAATTGTATCATTAATATATTGATAAGATACCTCCTATTATTATTCCTACCTTTTTCTCTTCTAACTTTTGTTTTATATCCCTTGTTGCTTATTTAATGTTAACATTGAATATGAAAGTTATCAGTGGGCATCCTTGTCTTACTCCTCATTTTTTTCTTTCTAGTATATTAGCTGTCGAATAGTTAATTTTAATTTCAGCTTCTTGATTTTTGTATGTTGCGTAAAAAATATTTTTATATTTATATGTCTAATACATCTATTATCAAGTATGTTGAATAGTTTTTTTCAATTAACATTGTCAAAAGATTTTTCTAAATCTACAAAAGCCAAAGGTTTTCTAGTATTATTTTTAAGCTTAGTATTGTTTACCTGGTACCAAGGTTCTTTCCAAAACCATACTAATCATAATCTAACTGTTCTTCAATTCTTTTGGAAGTGTGTGATATTAAGTGCAAAGTTCTGCTTTTAACCTTTCTTTCTGTACTTTTTGTGGTCCAGGTCTTGCCTTCCATATAGCAAAATGCTCAATACATCAATACAATTTGATGAAGTTTTATCTAGTTTTATGCTTTAAGGCAGTTGTAAGTGGGTCATTTCTAATGAGTATAATATATATATATAGGCCTAAAAAAACAAACTCCAGTAAAAATATTTTTCAGTATTAAAATTTATTCACTGAGTTAGTGTTTTTTTCTAGACTAATAAAATATGTTACTTACAACTGCCTTAATTTCTTGTTATTAATTTGTTGTTAATTTATTGTAAATTTTATATTTGATCTAGATTTAAGATGACAAAAAGATTTGGGATAGTTGATTTAATTTTATAATTAAATGTTTACAAATAATCCTTAACTATTTTTATTGAATAATAAATCAATCAATTCATTTAATTATGTCAATGTGTTAACTTCTCTAAGGATTCACGGGACAACCTGTAACTTTATTGGCAAATTATTTTCCGATCACTTCATATGCCAATTGGAGTTTATACCAGTATAGAGTTGATTTTAACCCCGAAGAAGATAGAATTGGCACTAAAAGAGGATTACTAGCTCAGCATAGAGAAGTTTTAGGTGGATATTTATTTGATGGTTCTATGCTTTTTAGTGGCACCAGATATGATCCAGATGTATGTTGAAACTTCAACTACCTAATTATTATTTTTATCAATGATTAAATACAAGTTTATTAAATGTAATATTCTTTTTGTTGCTTTTAGAAATTTACTCTGACTTCAATACGACGTTCAGATGATTTAAAGGTACAAATTATAATTAAATTTACAAATGTGATTGAAACAGGAGATTATGCTAATATTCAAGTATTCAATTTACTTCTTCGCAATTGTCTACGACATCTTGATTTGAAACTCATCGGTAGAAATTTTTATGATGCAAATGCCAAAGTAAAATAAAATTGTTTTCTAGTTTTTTTTTTTTTTTTTTTTATAATTCTACTATTCATTCATGTAATAAATTTAGATTGAAATGCCTCAATATAAACTTCAACTTTGGCCTGGGTATGAAACATCGATTGCGAGATATGAAAAAAATATATTACTTTGTGCTGAAATTTCTACTAAAGTGATGCGTCAGGAAACTGTTCTTGATTTCTTAAATCAGTGTGCAAATGACAGAAATAGAAATGCAGATTGGATGGTAAATAAAAAACTACTTAAATCCAATTATGTTATTTTTGTTAATAAACTTTGCTAAAATGTAGTTTGATTAGAAGAAAACCTAAGATTTTTTTTTTTTTCGTTGATCAATTAAAATTATAAAACAAAATAAACCAGTGTATTATTTTTTTATTGCAATTAAATTAATCTTCTGTACTTTTGACATTTTTATTCACTAATTAAATTGTTTGAATGATAAATATAGGTATATAAATTTATTTTTACATTAAATGTAAAATGTTTACAAATTTTGTTCTACTGTGTTCAATATTCAATGTGTTCTCGTTAAATTATTTGAATCTGTTATGTTTATGTACAGACTACTTTCAAAAGTGGTGTAGTTGGATCTACTGTTATGACAACTTATAATAATGAAACATATAGAATAGATGACATTGATGATGTTGCTACTCCTTATTCCATGTTCGCTAAAAAAGATGGAACCAAAATGACATACATGCAATACTATAAAGAAGTTTGTATTTTACATCAATAGAATATTAACAACTTATTTAATTATTTAACATTTTTAGAAATGGAACTTGACTGTTCGTGGAGGTAATCAACCCATGTTAATTACTAAAAACAAGAAATCCATAAAAAGGTTTGGAGTTGAAGATACATTAATATACCTGGTCCCAGAATTTTGTGTCATGACTGGTATTACTGATAATATGAGGTACGTATAGAATTTTATCACGACTGCTTGCTTATTGATTAATTTATATGAGCTGAATTATGATGTATTAATAATAAATTTTAAATTTTTTGAATTTATCAATTCACATTGCATCTGAAACAAAATGTTTTTAGGAATAACTTCACGCTAATGAAAGACATGGCTATCCATACTCGTGTTAATCCTGGTGAGCGAATGAAAAGATTAACCAATTTTGCAAACCGTTTACTCTCTACACCTGCGGTAAAATATATTCATTACTAATTTACCTAAATCTATTTATATTTCCTTTTATATCGTGTTATATTTTTGTTAGTGTATATTACTTAAATTTTTTGATAACGGTTATTTTTCCGCTTCGGGTTATAATTGGTTTAACAAGAATGCTGTTATGTAACTAACATTTTTATAGTTAATAATAATAATGGCTGATAAGCATTTTATTGAAAATTTTAAAAATTGAATTACAATTTACAATTAGGTGTGTTCAATTGTAAATTGATTGAAAAATAAAATAGTTTATTTTCAAACAATTAATAAATTTTAAATTAAGTTCAGTGGGGTGGATCTTGACAGATTGTTTGCTCAAAAGGTTGCCTTTCTTATTGCCATAAATTTTTAATTATAAATGTTGGTTTTCTGTTAAAATAGTCTGTGGAAGAACTAAAGAGATGGAATTTAACCCTTGATAATAAGCTAGTTGAAGTTAAAGCTCGAGTTTTACCCCCGGAATCAATAAAAAGTCATACCAAAACTTTTGATGGTGGTGTGGAAGCAGATTGGACAAGGCATTTACGTGCTCTACCTATGTTTACATGTGCCCAGCTGCGCTGTTGGATTATTCTTACACCTCAAGAAAACATAAGAGAGGTTAAAGCATTTACTGAAAGTCTTTTTAAAGCAGGACAAGGGATGTCTTTTATACTTCCTAAACCACATATGTAAGTGTCAAATATTTCCAAGTTGAACAATCTTAGAATTAAACTTCTTTATTATTTTCTGTTTAGATCTGCTATGAAAGATGGAAAAGCCCTTACATTTTTGTCAGTACTTGAGGAGGAAATAAATGATAAAAATCCTAATTTGGTTTTATGTGTTATACCATCTGCTCGTGGAGATTTATATAGTCTAATTAAACGTAAATTGTGTGTTGATAGAGCAGGTAATGAGAATGTTAATGAGTTATACATTTTGTTAGACCATTCTAAAGTCATACTTACAATTTTTATTACACTTTTAGAAACATTGTAAATTTGTTGAAGTTAATAGAATTTTTTAAGTGTAATTTTTGTTATATCAAATTATTTTATGTTTATAGTACTTAAATCTAGATCAGTTCAATGCGTCCTGCGCATTATGTCTGATTTGATATTAGTTTTCTTGGTAGATATGTATATTTCATGTATATGCTAATTTGATAGTTTCAAAAACCCAATTAAATTATACTTCCTGATGAAAAAATGTATTTTATCTAGATCGGTATTTCTGTTTTACTTATTTGTAATAGAATACATCACTATTATTATTTTTGTAACATAATATACTTCATTTTTTTTAACGTTTGTTTTCAGTTCCTTCTCAAGTTGTGTTGTTAAAAAATGTACAAAAAAATAATCTTTCTGTGTGCACTAAAATAGCTATTCAACTTAATTGTAAAGTCGGAGGAGCTCCATGGCAAGTCTCTATTCCTAAAAAGGTAATTACTGTTTTTATAATTAAAGGTTTGGATTTAATTAACCTATTTATTTTTTAGGGATTAATGATAATTGGATTTGATGTATGTCACGACAGCCAAAGAAAGAATATTTCTTATGGAGCTTTAGTAGCTACCATGAATGATGCTCATACTAAATACTTTAGTTGTGTTGAACCGCATGGAAGTGGTGAAGAGCTCTCAAATCATTTTGCGACTGGTATTACTAGTAAGTACTTCATTTTTTTTTTTAAATGAAAAATTTTAAAAATTAAAAATTTGTTTTATGATATGTGGCGTGCATTTTAATGAGAGCCAGTTTCCTTGTAATTTTTTGGTTTGAATTATAATTTATCTTATTTGTTTAAAGACAAGTTGAATTAAGGGGGCCACAGAATACGTATATATTGAATCCTGTTTTGACCATTAAGCATTGGAAAATTAGGCATGCTTCTTGATGTCCGATTTTTTAATTTGAATGTCTTATTCGAGTCTTCAATCCTTAGATTGGTTTGCTGCAGTTCTCCATGCTTCCCTATCATTACTCAATTCCTTCAGTTCTTTATAACTATTCTTCCCCATGTCACTTATTATTTGCTTCATATACTCCATCCTTGGTCTTCCTCTTCCTATATGGCATTCAACGTCGCCTTCTATGGCGGTTTTTGTTATACTCTCATGGCGTAGTAGATGTCCTATCATTTTAGCTCTTCTAACTTTTATGGTATGCCATAGTATTTTCTTTTCTTTTATTCTATTTAGTACTGTTTCATTTGTTATTCTATCAATCCATTTAATTCTTAACATTTTACGATAACACCACATTTCGAAGGCCTCTAGTTTTCTTTTCTCTATTGCGCTGATTGTCCAGGTTTCACAGCCATATAAGGCAATACTCCATTAATATATTTTTAAGAACCTTTTCCTTACCTCTAAGTCCATACTATTGGTGGGTTAGTAGGTGTTTTTTATTCTGGAAAGCCCTCTTTGCTTGCGCTATTCTACTTAGAATTTCATCTTTACAACGGCCATCTTCCGTTATTTTACTTCCTAAGTAATTAAAGTGTTGTACTTGTTCTATGCGTGCGTTATCTATTTATATATTAAGTTGAGCAGGGTATGTCTTGCTGCACGCCATAACCTTTGTCTTTTTTTTATTTAATCGCATTCCATATTTGTCCCATAATATTTTATTGACCTTAATTAAAATATTTTGCAGGTCATTTTCTGTTTCTGCGCAGAAAACGATGTTATCAGCAAATCTCAGAGCGTTAATTGTTTCTCCACCTATTCTAACTCCTTGCTTTACTTCTATTTTTAGTTCTTTCATTACTTCTTCAATATATAGATTAAACAGCATGGATGATAGGTTACAGCCCTGTCGTACACCCTTTTTAATTTTTGCTATTTCTTCTTTTCCATCTATACGTATTAATAAAGTTTGGTTTTTATATAAATTATTAAAATTATGTATAAAATTTTGAATGTTTATATTATGAATTCATTAACAATTTTTCTAGGCTATTTATGAAGCAGATTTTCAATTTTTTTATTTTAAAAAACTTTTAAAATTTAGATTTCAACTTGATTATTTTTTAATGTTAAATTGCATTCTATTTTTATTATTTTTGGACGTATCAAATTTTAAAAGGAAAAAGTCATACCCAAGTAGCCTAGTCAAGAAGTACATAAATTAAACCACATATTCGAAACGACACTGGGGTTGTTAGGAAGTATGTTTAATTTTTTCCAGCTCTATGATTTTTATAATTTCTAAAATTTATTTCTAATTTTGTGACGTTATTGACTTGTGCATGCCCCCCATGTGTGTGAGAATAATTGTTTCTGAAACACTTCTGAAAGGTACTAACGTTTGTTTATTGCTTCTAAACATAAAAAACAAAAGTTGTTGTATTATAATTTGCTTATTTAATAACTCCTTTGAACATACATAACATGCTTCAGCCCCATTAAGTAAGTAATCTTTCAGATAAAACGTGTTTAAGAATCTAGTTCTTATTGCTTGTCAGATAGTGTGGTATTAAACTTTTTGGTTAGCATCCTGCATATAAATATGTAGATATTCAAAAATGTATTAACTATTAAGACTTTCTTTGCAGTTAAAACTAGGTTTTCACCATGTTATATTATCTTGGGGGTCTGGAGTTAGAAGAAATTTGATTTTATAATCTTTTAAAAGTTTTATTCCAGGATTGAACAGTAAAATATCAGATATTCCTAGTTAAGAATTTTGGAATAATCTTTGTACATATGTGTTTTTAACATTTAAAAAAAAAATTGGGATCTATTCAAGCTTAAATAATGTTAACTATATTATTTTGTTGTATTTAATAAATGTGTTGAATAATACCTAAATTTATTTTATTTTATTTATGATTTAGATAAATCATAATCTCTTCATGTATACAGGGTTATGTTAAAAGAAGTCTCACTCTTTTTAATGTTTTAAAATATTTGAAACACAAGTATTATTATTGTTTTATAGGTACAAATTACCAGTTTTTACTTGCATTATTAACTGACTGTTAAATCATTTACATTTTTTTTATTGAGTCCACCATTAAAAAATATACAACTACTAATTGAAAATATCCAAACCTATGTTTTTTTTACCAATGATATTTCTCTCATCATTCTGGTGGCTCATCACAAGTAGACTGCAGAGCTAAAGAATTGTTAGCATCTGAAAAAAACTTTTAAACTGTATTAGCAATAATAGTGTTCTAGTTCTGATGATTTATACAAAAATAACTTTTATACTTGTATAATTTAGAGGCTTTACTTAAGTACAAAAGTAAAAATGGATGTCTTCCCACATCTCTTATCATATACAGAGATGGTGTTGGAGAAGGACAAATAGCTCAAGTTCATAGAACAGAAATAAAATTATTAAAGGTTTGTATTTATTCAAAATAAAATGAAATTTATATCAAGTGTTTTTAATTTTATTTTTACAGTCAGCCTGTGAACAATTCTATGGTCCTACTTCAGTTCCATTATCTTTTATTATAGTCACAAAACGTATAAGTTCAAGATTTTTTTATAATAGTAGACAAGGTCCGCAAAATCCGCAACCGGGAACAGTTATTGACAGTGTTGTAACAGATCCAACTAAGTAAGTTTTAACTTATTTTATTTATTTACGCCATATAGAAATTTACATGGTAATACAATAATTAAAACATTCAATAAATGAATTGGTTGATAACAGTACAAAGCAGAAAAGTTATATATTCAATATTAACAAAAAAAACATAGAATAATAAAAAGTTGTGTATAAAATGACAACAAATTGTTAGAATTAGTGCTATAGTAAATAGTTAAGATTTAAAGTAAATACCTAGAGTATACTGATTGCGTTATTAGAACTATGAAGCATACGATGCAATGGATGATAGTGACTATGATATGTGGAGTGAGTAGAGACATGGAAAAGTGTATGATGCCTTGAAGGATAGGTTGGGATACAAAAACTTGTACAAGAAAGGAGATAGAGGGCATCAATAAACTCATCAAGTAGGCTTTGGATGAATTGAAAATCAGCATTGACCCGATGAGAGGAGAGTTTTATTTAGAGAACTATGTAAGGTTGAATAATTATGTTGAGGATAGTCTATTATAAATTTAAAGGCAACATAAGACGGAAAACTATTCTTCATTGGTCTTATGCTAAATTAGGGTGCCAGACTATTGAATATTCTATTATTGAGCGTATAAGAGAAAAGTAAAGATTTTATTTATTTATTTATTTTTTTTTTTTTACTAGATATTGTAAACATAAATGTGGTAATTAAATACATTTTATTAACTATGTTTTGATCAGGTGAAAGCAAAACTAAGCTTTAATAGTAATAGTAATGGTAAAATGGGCTAATTTTTTTCTTTTGTAGTATTTTTGTTTGTAAAATTACTATTACTATCTTTGTGAAGATTATTACAGATCAATATTATAACTACATGTTTATGTATAAATTATATTTGTGATATTTAGCAAAGGTATGAGTTTATATTACCTGAAAATAATTATGACCAATTTATTTATTTATTTATTCTTTTTCTTCTTTGGATTATTTTGTCGCTAGAACCATCCCGTCTCAACCAATACTCCTGCCATCCTTGCAAAATCCTTCCAGTCTATTTTTCATTCTAATTTTTATACTTATACATCTATATTTTCCCTTATCAATTATGGTCTTTCAAAGGATTTTGTTTCTTACTGGTTTCTGTTCTATAACCGTTGTTATTAATAGAAAGTTCTCGCCTCTCATTGAATGTCATGCCCTGCGCAGCCTTCTTTTCTAGATTGTCTCTACTATGTCATTTTTATTAAAAATTTCTTGTAGCTCTTTTTTTCCTTCATCTCTACTCTCCTCTGATGTCTGATAGGTTTAAAGATCTTTCGCGATATTTTCCTTTCTAGTAAATATTCAGAATTTATTTTCATCTGATTTTCTTGGTGCTACTCAGAGTTCTCATAATTCTCTTGACTTCCAACTTCTCCATGTTATCACCTTCCTATGGGTGTTGTCTTACATATATGTAAGTTTTTAGTTTAGTTTTAGTTTAGTTCTTATCCAAACGCCCTCTAGTAAATGATCAGAATCTGAATTTGAGTGTACATACATTAGTTATCTCATTTTGAAACCTCTCATTTACTAAGAGTTTTTATGTTTTCCATCAGGGTATTTCCAGGTATTATACTTATGTATGTCATTGCGTGGGAACTTTGTGATCCTTATAAATAGTTTCTATTTATAGGTCTTTTACTATTGCAAAATTAATCAGCTTAATACTGTTGTTAGTAATTTAATGTAGGCTCTTTAAAGCACTTTCTTACAAATTTTTGCATTAAGTCTGTTAGAACCAGAACATTTTTAGTACAAAAACACGTCTTACAGGAAAAAATTCTCACTCCTTAAAAAATAGTTAGATTTTGATTTTTTTTTTTTTTTTTTTTGAAAGATGAAAACTTCATGCAGGGCTGATTTGAAGGCCAATTTTCAAAATTTATAACGCATTGAAATATTTACAAAAAAATTTATTTTTATTTTTCTAGCAATATTTAAAAACAAAAGTTAATTCCGTCCTATAAGAATTTTTTTTTTTTTTTAAATAAAAAAAAAAAAATTATTATAATTTAATAAGTTTACAAGGAGTAAGAGTTTTCTCTGTAAAGTTTTTTTTAGTCATCTAAATTAATATGATTGATCTAAAATAGTGATGTGTGCGTGTACGTGCGAAAGTATCCTTATCGGTGCTGCAAGGGTAGGTAAAGTTCTCACATACACTAATAACGATTAACACACACATAATACATGCACTGCCAATACAACGAGTAAGTTAAATTGCCTAAATTTTGTTCCTTAATTTTTGGCTGGCATCGACAACTTTTAAATCACCTAGAACTATTATTTTTATATCACCAAGAGATATCCTATCTGATACATATTACATAACAGATTTATTTTATTCTACCAATCAAATAAAACACTGTAGTCAAATATACTTAGTTACATCTGGGATTAAATTTAGGTTTATTACTTCTCGGATCATATTTATAACAAGTTGATTGAAGCAACATTTGAAAGAAAAAAAAACAATTATTTTTTATTTGAAAAAAAAAAACATTAATTACAATTAAAAATGTATTCAACTTAATAGTTTTAAATAATTTTAAGTAGCCCTTGATAATTTTGTAACTGATGTTTTTCTGTCAAAACATTTTTTGTTAAAAAAGTCAATATTTAAGTCAATATTAAGAAAAAACTTAAACTTATGTGTATTATCAATAAAAATGTATTAAATCCTTTGTGAAGTTTATGTTAATAAATTTATATTGTTTGATGCGTGACATTACCAACATTACATTATAACGTGTAATTGGGTTGATTGCTTATTTAAATAACAAAAGTATATCGGATCATTAAAGAATTATTTTTATTATGTATGGCCATTGTTAATGATTTAGTAAATTATATTAAACAACAAATTCACTTCAAAATAATTTTGATGTGTATAAAAGTATATGAGAAAACTTATTATTATGTATTGCCATTGTTGTATAAAACTTCACATTCAAGTTTTTCATTCAACAATTCAAAGAATTTTGACATAACTGATCATTTGTTATTTGAAAAAAATTATTGAATCTTTTACAGGTACGACTTTTATTTAGTATCTCAACATGTTAAACAGGGTACTGTGACTCCTACCCATTACCAAATTATTGAAGACACACTTAACTTACCGCCTGATATAATGCAAAGACTTACATACAAGTTGACACACATGTACTACAATTGGTCGGTTAGTCTTAATATTTAATATTATCGGTTATTATATTTAAAATTAAGAATAAAGTTACAAGATATGGTAGTGTTTTATTGTCTTAAATTTATTTTATTTATTTTCTAGGGTACTGTGAGAGTCCCAGCACCATGCCAGTTGGCCCATAAGTTAGCATTTCTCACTGGACAAACTATTAGAGGTTCTCCGAACATTGGTTTAGACGAACTCTTATATTTTTTGTAAAACCACTAAGGTTATGATAATTTTCATTTTGATAAGTAGACCAAGTCCCCCAACCTTTTAATTTAATAACTCCATTTTACATCAACCATCCCAACAGTTTCACTTGCTGTAAAAGAGGAAATGTTCTTAGCATGGTTTTTAAACATATAATTTAGTTTCAAGCTGTTCTTTTGACTAATATAAACTGCAGATAGTTTCATTTAAAAAATTTTCTTGTTCAAAGTAGGACAATTATGTATTTAATTATTTTTAAAAAAATTAATGTACTTATATGCTAGTCAGTGTATAATGCACTACTATAATGCACTTACTGCACTTTTAGAATTAAGATTAATACTATTGGAAAGTTATACTATATGCAAGTTGGAATTTACTTCATTTACCCCATAGTGTACTATTGATTTCATCTGAAAAATTAATGGTTTTATTATTATTTGTTACCAACTCGTATTTAACATTGTAACTAAATTTATTGAATGCAAATTTAATTATAAATGTTGTTAATGAATCATTTCTAAATATTCCACCCAAATTTTCATGAGTTTATAAATAAAAAGAATATCAGTTATTACTGGTAGGTTTTTTAAACATAATGTTAACATGATATTTTTACCCTATGTTTTATGGTCCTTTATTATCAATTAACCTCGAATAAATTCTACTGTCAATGTAAATTACACAAGTTCATTATTCTTCTTTTATTGTACTTAAATGTACAGAATGTTACATTAGTATGAAGTCTTAAAAATTGTAGGAAGAGTTGTACATAACAACAAACAAGTATTTAAGATAATAACACTGTAGTTACCTCAGATTATATAAATTGTTTTATTAAATCCAGGTAAATCTATAAGTTCTTACTTACTAATTTCACTTATTATTAGTTGTTAATATTAGATGTTAAATATTTGAATACATAAACAGAATGATCAAAAAATATAGAGCCATAAGCAATGAAATTCAAGATATTGAGTGACAACTAAGTTAATAAACAAAGATTATCTAAATTCCCAGCCAATCTGACCAATTCTTTATTATGTATTATCATATTATCCTTCTTCAAATCAAAGGTTCCAATAACATTTTTCCATGTGTATATGTTAAGTATTCAATTAAAAAACAATCTTAATCTAGACAAAATTATTTAGAGAACATCAATTTAATACAGTTTCTGCCTGATTAATGTAAAAAACATTGATTGTGTTTACTTTTTACTAAAATATGGTTCATTAGTAATATTGGAGAATTATTCTTTCCTAAACAAATCTAAATTAAGTTGCTGCCTGTTAAAATAAATTTGTATCTTTATTTAAATAGCCAACATGTATCAATAAATTATAAAAATATAATTTTTATTTTCATTAAAATCAATAAATAGTGATGTGTTTATTTTGAATAAGGATTAATAGTATGTATAAAGAACATTCAATAAATTATAACTCAACTATGAATTGATCTTATTTATTCAAAATTCAAGCAATTTCAACAAAATGTGAATCTAAATATTCTAAAATATTTATAATTCATAAGTTTAAATAAAAATCTTAATAATAGTATTACCATTTTCTGATAAGTTTTAAGAAAATCATGGTGATAAGAAACACTCTTATCCTTAGTCAAATATTAATTTACAAACAAGTATATTACAACATAAATGAAAGTTTTTTAAAAGTTTTTTATGAAAGTTTTCATATGGACAGGTAATATAAGTTACTATATATAAGTTTCTTTACAAACTGAAAAAAAGGTTCTTTAATAGAATAAAATGTGTAACAATGTTAAATATACAATTATTCGATGAGGCCTGAGAATTTAAAAAAAAAAAGGACTACAAGATTTGAACCAGTTTACAAGGCATGAAAGTTTTACCAAAAATCCATGAACACCAAAGGTTAGATCAAGCGTGGGCCCCTTAATTTATATAAGTTTTTTTATGAATCAAGATCCCTAAAATCCAAAATGACTAGGCTGAAAGAAAAAGTTTTTTGGGTGTATAACATTTAATTTAATTATTTTTGTTTTCAAAATAGAATAAAAAATAATTTTTCAAACAAGACTATTGGTAAATGTGTATTGAATAAAAAAAGTGTTATCTCACTACATTAAACATTAGAAATTTCAATCAAATATACATAAATAAATCTAGCACTGTGGTTATTGAACTTAACGAGAAGTGTTTAAAAGCTAATAAATTTTTTTTATCATTTTCATATCATTTTTTTTAATGAATCTCAGTGATGCATCACAAACATAAGTATTCCATCTTAGGCATAAGTTTTTGAATAAAGCCACTCTTTATGATATTGCATGTAAAATTTGATGATACACGCCTTGAGTTCTGTAATCGTACAAAAATGTTATATAAAACGGTACCTATTACAATTATTTCAATATAAACTAAATAGTCCTAACTGAAAATTCATTTTACACGTATACTTGCCAAATTTTTTTGTATATAAAACGTGATGAAGATTACAGTTTGAGGTTCTACAAACGATAGCAGACAACGAGCTTCAGTAGCAGATAGTTATGTACTGCCCTTTAAGTGAAACCAGGAACTTGTATGTAAACCGGTTGGACAGTTGATAGTACAATATTGGTGTTAGCTTCAGAAATGTAGACTTCTGTTGCCACTCTTGTGCCGCTCATTAGTTATTCTTATAACTAATGATGATAATTGTCGTCTGTAGTGGTGGTATCCGGAGCTGTGAAACTAGGTTGGACCATTGATTGTAAAATTTCAATGTTACCATCAGAGATGTGGACTTTAGTTGCAATAGTAACAAACGATGATTATATTATATTCTCTGAGGTTGTATCAGGAATTACCACTGTATTAGGTATAATAATAATATGAATAATAAGGTATGAATAATTGATTGAGAAGTATTGGTGTTGACACCGATTTTTGCAACTTCTGTCGCAACAGTAGTAGCAACTGATGAGTCTGTAGTGGTATCGGGTTGTGATAGTGTAAAAACACCAGTTTTGGTGACTTCTATTGCATTAGGAGTTACGACTGTTGGTATATTGTCTGTAATGGTATCAGGAACTGCCTTGGAATCAAGCTGTGAAATCAATTGTGCATCAGATTGATTGTTAACATCAGACTTGGTGAGTTCATTTGAGACAGTTTTACTAGAAAAAAAAATGATTGGAATCATATAAAACCAACTTAAATTTAAAAACATTTAATCAAATGAAGTTAAAAAAAAAAAATTAACTTAATAAATAAGATACAGGTTAGTAGAAACTTATGATTTATAGTTAATATATTAACTTTCACTTAAAATATTACAAAATTACTAAGTATAAAACATTAAGAAATTATTGAACTCTATTTTGCTACTCAACCAGTTATTGTACATTGTTGTTTAAGCCAAAAATTAATTTTTACATCAATATAGGAAACTAATGACGTAATTTTAAGGATATATAGTTTAAAATAAAATATTAAAAATATCTAAATTACAGAATTTATTTAGTTAACAAAATGTTTGAATGTATTAACTGTGTGTTTAAAATACTGAGCCAGAATAAATATATAGTATAATTTATATACTTATCTATGGCCAGAAGCAATCCTTTTCTGTTACATGTGTGTATTTCAACATAATAAAAATTATAAATTATTTCAGAAAAATATTAGAAACAAAAGAGAGTTGAGATCATATTATTTTTAATTTATCTAATACATGATATAATATAAACAAACATAAGAACTCACATTAAAAACATTTTACCTGTTTTCAATAAACTGAAATTATTAAAAATACAAATTTTTTGTAAATGGAATACTTGAACTTATTGGTTTATAATTACAAATGTAATTTAAATTAAATACCTTTCTTCCGAACAATACAACTTTAGCAAATGCTGTATTAATTTTTTTTTTTGGAAATTCTGCATGATTTCTTTTTTATTTATGACGCTATCAACATCAAGTTTTTTTCCTTCTGAAACGAAAAGTATTTAACCAATCAATATAAATAAGTATTTAATAGGTTATTTGTAAAATATAATTATGCCTCTTAATAGGCATATCGTTACCTGGGCAAATTAGTGATTTAATCATTTTTAGTAAGTCATAATCAACATCTTCAGATGATGGCTCTACACAATGTGTTACAACAAGTGATGCTATAATAAACAACACAACAGACTTCATGATTGATTCTTAAACATTATAAATTATTGAGTTCAAATTACTTGAGTACATTAAAAATAACAAAAATTACTTGACTATTTCTTATACAAACAATCTAATATATTAGAACTATTAAACAAATCTAGTTTACTGGACACCTACTTTGCACTAAGATTTTTAATAATTTAAAACCTACACAGTTTTTAACAATAGAAATAATAAATAATGCAATCACAAACAGGCGGTAAGTTATCGATTTAAATATCAATTTAAACACGTTAAAATGGTAATAATATCCTCTATTTTGTTTCTATCCTATTATGTTTTTAATGGTCAGGCAATACAACACTAAATAACAATTATTTTAATACAATTATTTCCCTTCTGAACGTAGTAGCTAAAACCAATTTCACTGTTCACTAGAGCATTTAATGTAACAATTAACATTGTTGTAGTATCAAATTACTATAATTACAAAACTAATGATTTTGGCATATTTATTTTTGCACCATCATCAGGGGCACAATATGATAATTTGAGGCCTGGGGCGCAAAAAATTTAAGGAACCCTTAAAGACACAGTGAAGGGAACATATACCTACCAAAAACCTATTGTTGTAAATAAGTCCTGAGAACACAATTTAATTTTGTTTTGGCAAACCGCAAAAGTCAGTCTGCCCCGACCATCATTTACATCATTAAGAAACAAACAATTACACAATAGGCAGGTGCCTAATAATTAATTATAATCAATTTATAAGAAAGGTGTAATAAAACTGATTTAAGCCTCTGCATTACCTCAATATTGTTCACGTTATATCAACACATGGTCAAAAAGTAAGTGATTCTAGTAAACTAGACGGATAAAAAAATATCGATAAAGATTGTAGAATTTGCCATTCAGTCTGGCATGTATTTATCTAATACGATACGCTATAACATAGCAATTTGGAATAGGTCACTGTTTTGGATGGTTTACTGATTCGGAAAGGAAAGAATGTAGTTTTTTATCAAGATTACAAACAGATATATTAGTAACTTAGGTATGTTAAATTTGTTTAAAATTCCTACGACTACATATCTAAGCTAAAATTTTTGGAGAAGTAATGGCAAAAATGAATGCAGAACAAGACAAACTCCAAAATTACAAAGTTATTCAAACCGCTAAAAAATTATGATAGTCTGTTTTGATATTTTGTTTGTTTACTACTTGACCAATTGAAAACGACGTGTAAACGTTGAATGTGACCCAAACAACTTTTGAATACCACATACATCATTTTACAATACTAAATTATTTGTGGTGACACACCCGGAATATCCTGTGCGAACGCCTCTATACACTGACCGATAATACATTTTTCATAATTTACATTCAAATAAATGACTCAAAGTAAAACAAACTTGTATACGATGAAATTTATAAACTTTGTATTTTCTAAACTACGCGTTTCACGTACCTAGGCTATTGTTTTTGTACTTGTAATTGTTGGCCCATATCTACGAAAACGTGTTCTTTAAACTACCTTTACCTACCTACCAATTTCATCTAGTACGTCGTTAAGGGAACTTGTCTTACTGTAATACGTTAATTACTATGTGTCCTTCTATTTATACTTACTTAACTCTTGACTTGATCGCGTTAAATCCTTGATACAATAGGATTACACCAGGTACGTCAATCGATTCCGGTAGTAGCAACAAAAATGTTGAATGTCAAATTGTCGAACAGAACAAAAAGCAAGAATACACAACAGTCCATGATCATCACCGGATATATATAATAAATGTTTTCGCTTTTTCTTATTGATTTAGTTCTGTATAAATTTTCTTTACTACTGAGTCCACTAACCAATAATATAGATTATAGACTATAGATCATAAGTAAGTTACAAATTTGGGTGGTTTTAAAATTTAAATCTTATAATATCGAACTGATCAGAGTTACGTGGTACTTTATATTAATATCGACGGTGTAAACTTACTCAACTACTAACAACTAATATTACAAATTTAAAACAACTTGTGAACAATATTTTTAAATAATAATAACATAACATAAAGTACCAATTTCTTTTTAATTGGGAAAAATGCATATTTTGCTGCATTTAGTGCTTGCACGTCGGCCGTAATTAAAAAAAAATTCATTACAACACTCGAAATATTTCAGACTTCAAATGCTACTTATAATATAATGTATAAAAATATAGTTGGGAGAAAGAGACGGAAGAAGTAATATTATATTATATAAATACATGTATAAATCCACCTTGATCATAGTATGATACAAGTGTGTTATCAGTTCAATTAAGTTCTTTCTATCTATTCTTATCTATCTGGGTGGTTCTCTTCATATCTTACATAATATAATATAATATAGATGTCTGTGTTCATAATATACCTTGGTTCTCTTTTTCGAGATATCTTCATGGTTGATACCATTATTTACTGGTAGTTGGTACTATCACGACGCGCGATTTAATCGTGACACAACAACATCAACAATATCCTTATTCTATGATCATACCTACGTGGCAAGATTTATAGATAATATTATCTATAAACCTTGCCTATGTGGAACCTGCCGTATTATTATTATTATTATTATTATTCTGTGGGTACGGTACATGGAGTTTCTATCCTCCCCCTAATCAAAACTAAAATCTTGCGTGAAGTCGTGACTTGTGTACCTCGTGCTCGATTCTCGACATCGACTTGGTTTATTATAAAACTAGTACTATAGTAAATTTGGGTCCCCGCTTCTTTAAAGTTTCAACAAGATTATATTTCTAGCTACCCTCTGCGCACAATCTATCCGGTGGTAGCCGTCAACCGAGTGTCGCCGAAACCATTACAATTAATCGAGTGAGTAGCAATTATTCAGTTTTTAAGGATATCTCCATATTTGCTGCTGCTGGTAAATCGAATGGGCACTGATAGTTTTGCGGTTGCAGGAATCATGGTCGAACCAACCAACAGTGACAGCATCCCAAGCACAGCGGCCGGAAAAAGTGGCGAGGACGCCGACCAATTGTTGAACGAGGCGAGACGTCAGAATTGCGGGAAAAAGGCCAAAAAGATCTTTAGCCAACTTGGTTTGAAACCGGTAAGTCGCGTTTGGAACAGCTTTTGAACGATTTTTGAACGATTGTTCACACTGCCAAAAATGTTTTAGATCCACGGAGTTACCCGAGTGATCATGCGCAAGTCCCAGAACGTCTTGTTAATCATCAACAACCCGGAGGTGTTAAAGAGCCCCTGGTCTGACACGTACATCGTGTTTGGCGACCTGACAGTCAAAGATTTAAGCAAGCAATCCCAGGTGAAGGCTGCCAAGGATATCAAGAAGACCAATTTGATGATTGCGAGTGGCGGCGAGTCGACAAATCAACCTGTCCAGAAAAAAGAGAATAAAGCCGATGGAGGTGAGCTTGATTACCAAGGAGTGAACGAGCTAGACGTGGACCTGGTGCTCAAGCAGGTGAAAGTGACCAGGCGCCAGGCCGTTGACGCATTGCTCAAAAACGACAACGACGTTATCGACGCTATAATGGATTTGACTGTGTGAGATTCCGATCCCTTTTACCTACGCAGTTTACAAAATAAAAGAAAAACCGTTGTGTTGTGCTGATAGAAATATCTTATATAAAATAACTATTATTATACTACATTATTTTCTGTATAATTGATAATTTTTTTTTTGTGTTGATATTTATTTTCAGTTTAATACATAATTTTTTCTCTGATTACTGTCTCAATTTATTTTAAACTATCCATGACATTTTTGTTTTTAGTGCGTTTGCATTTCAATTGATGTTTTATTACATAACATCTTAGTTCTTACATATTATTTTTGGTTTGTTGACACACTGAAGAATATGAAAAAAATACATTGTTTACTAAAATAAATTTAAAGGGGTTATTGCCATATTTCTTTTAAGTATTTTTTGATAATTTTTTTTTTTTTTTTTGTCAGTTAACAGATACATTACTACAAAATATAGGATTGTTCTTAAGTTTGAAAAAAATCTATATTAACAATTTTGATACAAAAACTTCTGGTCCAGTATTTTTCTTTTTTTTTTTGAGATATTGAATTTACTTTATTACTTTTATCTTAACTATAGATGAACAACATTGGTTTCTAAGCTATTTTGTTAAATATTAAAAAGGTGACGTGGCATTGGTATATTACACCTGTCCATCAACGTCTTATTTTATTCGTAAACCATTGTCGTTCATTGTGCGTTTACAAAGCTCTGGCGTGTCATCCTAACAAAGGTAGAGTAATCCAACAACTCTGTATTGGCGTATGTGTACATTATTCTCGCACAGTTCTAAGTACTTCTTCATTTGTTTTTCACTCTATCCAACGTTTCCTTTCCTTACGCCTCAATCAATACCACATCTCAAAGGCTAGTTCTAGTTTTTTCTTTTTGGTATCATTTATAACTCATGTTTCACATCCATATGTTGCAACATTTCATACATATGTTTTTATAAGTCTCTTCTTGATATTGAGGTGTAACTTTTTTGTAGTGAACAACTTGCTAATGCTAAACGTTGTTTTAGCTCTTGGACGCTCTGACCATCAGATATGATTTTCTCACTAGGTACACCATTGCCTCTACCAAGTACAGTTTTTGACTACCTATGTATACATCAGCTTTTACTTTTGGGTCTCTGGCACAGAATAGGATCTTTGTTTTTGCGCTATTTATTTTCATTTCTGATGTTCTGAGCATTTCATCCATTTTTTCATCTGCTCCCTAGATGCCACCTTCACTTTCCGCTATTACCACAATGTCATCGGCAAATTGTATCATTGAAACAATTTCTCCACCAATTTTAATTCTATTATTCAGTCTTTGCTTTCACTATGTTCATAACTTTTCCAATGTAGCAGTTAAAAAGTGGTGGTGATGACGTAGACCCTTGTCAGACTTCTTTTTTTATTTGCACGATAATAGTGATTTCTACTTTTTTAATGCAAGCTGTCTGATTTTTGAAAAGACTGTGGATGATTTTTAGGTCTTGTTGTTCAACACCTATTTCTTGTAGTGTGACCATCATTTTATTCCTATAAATTCTTTTAGTTTACATATTTTTTATAATAATAAGTATCTACCAAATTATCCATAACGCAAATAATAAGGTGACTCTTCACTCTAATGGCACTTAACTGACATCTTAAGACTTGTCAACATTTTTACAGTTTGTTTAAATTGTTGACCAGCCATGTCATAAATTGCGTTTGGAGTAAATCAAAATTAGGCGAGTAAAACAGCAATACATTTGATGACTACAAATGAGTATTACGAGCCAGAACAAGTACATTATTTATTTCAACAGTTGTTAGAGTAGGGCAACATAAAGATTGGATCCTTCAGTTGAACAATTACTCGTACAGTAATGATCCAAACTGAATTAGTTTGACCCATATTCATGAGAATGCTTGACGGCTTACATCTGTCCAAAGTTATTTTAACACTTCGACTATGATGTCCTTGCAATAGAACGATTAAAACAATGTTTAGATTCAGTAAAAAATGATGCACCAAAATTTTAAATTGAAAAAGGGATAAAATGCAAACAAACAATAACGGAAATTATTATTATGAACTGCATAAATCATGTAAGAAATAACTTATATTCTATAATATTCAAAAAGGTTGAATACTTTTATTGCATGGACCTTCAGATATAAATTATCATCAACATTTGTTCGCTCGTGTTGACGGTATTCACACTGCTTTCTTTAGAAAAAAAAAAAATCAAATTTTTATCATAGCTTCAAAAGAAAATTGGATTGACGTTTTTTTTTAAGTGCCGTTAAGTATACTAGTAGTGTATTAGCAAACATTTTGAAAAAGATTGAATTTCTCATTTGAGTGGAAAATTAAATGACAAATATTTTTTTTGTAAAATCAAATTTTTTAAGATTATAATTTATTATTTTGATTTTAATTACATTAACTTAGGTAACTTTCAAGTTACAATTTGGCAATGATTTTCCTATCCCTATCCTCAAATCGCATTTATGATATTGGCCACTTTGATTATATTTACTAGAAAAAAAATAACACCAAACACTGTTGAACCAATGATTTTATGTCATCATAATAATATTACACTCAGCAATGATAGTGCCGCCACACTGTTTATTGTGTAATACATTATTGTAATACTTTTATTATTACATTATTTCAAAATTCGTAATGAAAATTATAACTTTTTGTTGAAATATTTGAGTATTTGATACTAATAGTTGAATCAACAATGATTTTCAATGTGCAATAACTTAAATACCTAAGTCCTAAACAAATTAACGCAAACTAGAAGGCGGTAAAAATGTTGCGACAAGAGGGTTAGCATTATGTTAGAAGACACATGTTCAATGCCTTATCTAAATCAAAAGGTCAAAATAATCTTACAACTACAAAAATGTTTTGACAACAGCCTGCAATAGAAAAATATTATTTTACTCAATCTATCAAAACTAAGAAATTTTTTCAAAATTATGTTTTTATTTTTTTAAATTACAAGACCTTTTAAAACAATAGAAATATTAAAATGAATGCATACTATTTGGTACAATACTTATTGTGTTACATAATATAAAACTATATACAACTCTACCGCAAGAGTTTATTTAATATACTAAATTTAATAAACCCGAAATCACAAAAATGATACACTTTTTACTGCGTATACGTATTTCAACAACTATGTAGTCATCTTCGGCGCGAATCAACGACTAGTTGATTATAGTCGTTGATTTGCGCTGAAGATGACAACATAGTTGTTGAAATACGTATACGCAGTAAAAAGTGTATCATTTTTGTGATATTGGGTTTATTAAATTTAGTATAAACAGTCACAAGTGCTCAAATTTTAATTTTATTTAACATGTTTTAGTATTACTTTGAAAAATCAAAATAAACAAAAATTTAAATTAATAAACAATACGAGAAATAAAATAAATAATTGTATAACATTATCTCTGAATCTTAACAACTCTGCTTACTAGTAGTTACTTTCCTTTTTTTTTATATAATCAAATGAATTTCACTTTTTTAAAATATGTTAAAGCAAACTTTTGTTACAATTTATAATTCTCTTAGAAATCATACAACGTAACAAAAAGTGTACCAATTATAATACTAATTATAATTAAAGATTATGTTTATACATAAAAAAATCAATAACATTTATTACATGCAAAAATATTACCATAAAGAAATAGTGTTCGACAAAAAAAATTAATAATAATCAATAAATTTAATATTATAACTACCCAAATGATAATAACATCAAAATTGTTTTGTCATCTTAATCTTTTTAGAATACATAAAAGAGAATATTTGATCAAATATAAATTCTTTTAAAAATTTTCGAATGCACAACTTAGTTAAAAATCATGTTTATATAAAAAATTATTAATACAAAATTTTTTGGGTCATTTATGTAACACTAAAATAAAAAGTTTATAACTAATTATAATATTACAAAATGAATCTGAGCCACTTATTTATAAATAAATAAACATTACAAACCAATTCAATTAATTTCTACTAAACACTTATTGATGACACAATCTTCATTTGTATCAAGTGTGATTAAAGTTTCCAAAAAAGATCTAACACAGTTTTCGTACGTATAAAATGGTCGTTTTACATTGTAAAAGAATAACTTCAAAATATAACAAAAATAATTCCTGTGTCGAAGGTAGTCTTCGCGGGTCACTAAATTACCTTCCATAGTATCATACATCTGACATTCCGCTATTAACTGAGAAGCCATATCCTGGTTTAGAATATTTCTAAACAAATAATACATATTTCACATTTATTAGTATAATTTAATGTCATAGTGCCAGTGATGAATTGGTGAATAATTTGAATAATATAAACACTTGAAGGTTAATTTATATGCCGCTTAAAGACAATAGAGTGTTAAAATAATAAGAAATAAAGTTTTGAATATAACAAGAAATGTAAAAAGTTATTCAATATAAAAATAATACAAGAGAAAAGAGTAAGTAAGTATATAATTAAAACATTTCAAAAATTCAAACATAAATGCCAAATTTATAATCATAGTGAAATCAAAATCATCAAATTTGTTACAAGACTAAAACATTAAGCTCTTAGGTTCATTGTAACCATAAGATTGAACTTAAGATTCTTTTTTGATTTTGAACGTAGTGAGGAAGCTATTGGTTTGATGAAGATGTTTTTTTTTAGTTTTATATGTATATGTCACGTTCCTCAAAGTAAAATGTTTGACTATTATCATTATTTTAAATTTTTTTAAAGAAAAGGACTATTTAGTTAGACTAGCATAACATTGGAGATTGAATTGTTTGTAAAGTAGGTATATGTAAAATCTTAAAGATAATTGAGTACATATTGCATACTCTAATTGACCTTTATCCACATCCAACAATGCCTCATATAGATATTTTATAGATAACATTTTACATACTGTGTGGAAATACGAACTGGAAAGTAACGTTCAGTAGGCCAATTTTCCAGACAAGGTTGACAGTAGCATTTACTCATAAAAAATTGTTGGCAATACTTCTTTCTTGATTTTTTATTTACCATATTGAAGGAACAACCATAGGAAATGAATAACTAAAATAAAATGTACAATTATTAAATGTGCACCAGCAATAGGTCTACATAATTTAGAAACCTATTTAAAACTTTTAATTTATGTACATTGATACAAAATATGTTAGCAGCTAGTTAAAAATGCTCGGAAGTTTTGTCAAAGGTGAGTGAGATATCAATTCTCAAACAGCAAGAGGTCTCGTGATGTTCCCATACATTTTTTTAAAAGTTTTGAGCCATTAGGTACCAAAATAATTATAATAAAATTGTTTTAATTATTTTCTATTTATTCCATATAAATACAAAAACATTTAATTTAATACATTGATAAAAAAAAAATTCATCCCATTTATCTCTGGCGATAACCAGCAAATTGGTACCTATATTTTCCATTACTTGCCCGTTATGAGTTATGACAATAGCCTATAATATTTTGGTTTTCAACGTTATAAATACTGATGTTAACGTGCACACTGCGGGACATTTACTTAATTTAATTTAATTTTTATGAAAATTAACTTGATTTACTTTTGATGTGTTTTTTGAGTAACCAAAGTTTTTCTCTTAGTGTATTATTTGAGAACCTATACGCAGTATACCCATAAATTTGTAAAAATTTATAATGATGTAAAAATATCATGAGACAATACGACAAATAATGTGGTATAGTGTATACACTTTAGCAACACCCCTGGTTGAAGGTACAATTCTTGATTAGGCAGCCACATTTTACATTTGTTGATCAAATTTAACACATAAAAAAATTATGACTTTATTTTTGACAAAATCAATAAGTACAGGGCACCAGAAAAATGTCCTTGGTTTGTAAACAATCAATCAATCAAATGTATTTTATTATTACTCTACTAAGAATTAAAATTTAATTATTTGTTGAAAGAATTTTTTGTTTTTCTGTTAGTACTTATTACTTTGATTCGCATTAAAAAAAAAAATAGAGATCAAAGATTGAGCAAAAACTGGAGTCAACAAACTTTTGTTTTTATTTTTTATTTAAATTTTCTTTATTAGGTAAACTAAACTATATAAATGTACTCCCAGTAAATCAAGGTAAATAAATTAATAACAAATTAAAATGAAAGAAATTATACCATTTATTTAGTAAACATGTAATCACCTGTTTTCCTTTTGGAATTGGTTGTATAGCTCTTAGAACTTTTCTCTTGTTTCTTAGGCATCCACTATTTGTTACATTTGCATCACATGAATGATTGAATAAACAAAATATTGGATAAAAATCAGTTCTTGTAAATGAAAACAATGAAGTATTGAATATACAATTTATAATAGAGCTATTCAGGTTGTTCATTTTATAACAGTTGAAATCTAATATCCCTAACATGTGTACCAAAGATGCACCAACAGTAGGTAAATAATGATTTGGAATATTAAAGCCACTTAATATCAAGTACTGTATCATTTCTGCACAAATGCAATTAAAAAAAAATACAACATCCTTTGATAATTTGTTAGCACCAACATCTACAGTATATGCTGCCAAAAAACTATCAGACTTATATTGACCATTTTCATCAAAACCTCTAGTCATTGGATCAATTTTTATTGTAAATAAGTGTTTTGTCACTGAACAATACTTTTCCAATCCCATTTGGGAACATTTCTTTAAAAACCAACTGATAAGAAGTCCATTAACTTGATCAAATCCAGGTAATTTATAAATGGAGGGTAAAACTGGACATTCTAGATGATGTCTTTCATAATCATTTTGCATGCATTCTTCGTTACAGTAAACAGCCTATAAAACACAATTTTATTAAAACATACATATAAATAAATACACTAATAAATACTTAGTAAACAAAAGATTTAAATTTATGTACCTTAAAAAGGTAAAAATTAAAATAAGTTTGGTTGTGGGTTTGCAGTTTGCACATATATTATTAATGTAATAGTATTGAGTATTTGTATAGTAAAAGAAATATCTAACTAAAAGTGATGGTATACTTTAGAATCTCTATAGTATAAAAAAGTGGGTCAATAACAGACTGACTTTATTCATTTAATTCCCCGACCCCATTTTTGACATGTTCTTTGTACAAGCCAATCAACCAGGTTATCCCGGAGAAAATGTAAACACGATGTTTGGTTTTTAGCAACCCCTAATAGCGTTTTATTGAAAACTTTTTTTCTTTTAACTATAATAACTAAATAACCACAGTTAAATTTATTACCTAGCAGTGCGGGGTCGATTATTAATTAGGTTATGATAAACTTGAATAAATTTATAATCTTACTATTAGTATCTATTTTTTGATTATAATCATTACAATATTTCAACATATTAGTAACAAGATAAAAAATATACATATTTTATGTTGTACAAAAAGTTACAATCTAAGTATTCAAAAGCATGATGCTTGTGCAAAATTTCGTTTCAAATTTTGAGCATAGCAAAGAACATATACTATTTTTGTTTTCCTGTAATCCCTTTTTCATGGAATAGAACTAATCCAATTATAACAAAATAACTGAATAACTATTACAAGGTAGTACTTTAACTTAATATTTTTTTGAAAGTTTGATTATTATTTAATTGGGCATGAACAAAAAATAAAAGTAAACATCCTTGAATCACTCAAGATTGAGTGAGTAATTTGATGCTGTGAGTCACTGTTAGTGAAGGTTTAAATATAAGTTGTATATTATAAATACTATAACTATAAATTGTTAACCGAAACAAAGATTCTGAGTAAGCTCAGTTTATCTAGAAAAATTTAAGCGTGACAATAGAATTAATTATTCTAATCAGTCGTTTATTACACTCTCTAATTAAAAAAGGTAAACTTACATCGTAAAAAAATTATTTAGAAATGAATACTAAAAAAACCCAACGAATAATAACAAATACAACAAAGTAATTAAATGTTCAATTGTTTTCTAAAAATGGTCGGAAAATTCCAAAAGTTGAACCTACGTATAAAGAATATAAACTTAAAACATTTGAACAATTATTTGGGGAGTTATTACTATTTAAATATTAACTGCGCAACAATGTGTTATTGCATTATTATAATCAAAATAACACTATTATTTTAATATTTTTTTTATATGCTTTCAGAAACAACTGGACAAATTTTTTAGAAATTTTTTGATGCAGATAGCAAATTTCGTTTACAGAACATATGTAATTTTCAAATCTTAACTAACAAATTTTTGTTAGTTACAAATTATTTTCCACAAATAAGTCTATAATATATAATACTGACCAAATTTTCTAAATTCAAACTAAAGAAAAATTGTATCTACAAATATAATTTTGTAATTTTTTTAGTAGGATATGGATTTATATGTTGACAAACTTGTAATAAATTTTCAAAAAATTTAAGGAAAACTAAGTGATTTATAAAACAAATTAAAAAGAAAAATAGAAATTTTCAAAAATTTTAAAGTTACGTATTTGGCTCAAAAATCTTTTAAATCTTATATTATATCAGAATTGTATACCTCTAATTAAACTATGTGTAAAAAATCAGATCTTTTTAATCATTATTTTGGAAGTTATGAACAAATAACTAAGTGAATTTTGTCAAAAACATTATTTCTTTAATTATTACTGTTTTTTGCTTAATTTTCGCTTAGTTTTATTATTGTAACTTTTTCCTCTTTGAACTCACAAATTTAGGAGTTGTAGTTTCAGAACAATAAGAAAAAATTCATCACTTAAGAACTAATTTGTTCTTTGCTACACTCAGAATCTAAAATTAGTAAATATTTCAAATAAGGTATATAACATTTTCACAAATTGTTAAATAGGGTTTAATGCATTTTAGATCAAAATTAGAACCCAATTTTGACAGTTTTTAGATGATTAAACAAACTTAGAAGTTTGAAAATTTTGAGTCAATTTTCTCAATCATAAGTTTATAACATCTTAAATGTTAATTTCCAATTTTTAAGATGATCTAAACAATTTACTTTTCTAAATGTTGTCAAACAATTTTGAAAATATCTTCAATTAATATTGTTTTTGATGTTTTTACACTATTATTATTTTTGATTTGTTTAAAAAGTGTTATTGGCATTAACTTTTACTGTTATAGCACAATAACAAGTTTTGGATGGTTTTGTATAATTGCAAAAGGTAGTTTAACCAAAAATTTCTGAGTAATGCTGGGCATGTTAAGTTTTAAGAATCATCATTTTTACAGCCATAATGTAGACATTAAAAACATAGAATGATTGAAATAAATTGCCCATTTCCAAGAAACATTTAAGATTTCTTGGAAAAATAGTGTATAACAAAAAGAAAATATTAACTAATAATACATTATTGACCCCTCTTAACTTATTCAAGTTTAACATTTTTGGTACCAACCTACTTAAAACATTTTACTCAGGTTGTAACAAAAACAAATTAGAATAAGATGGACACATATTAAATAATATGAATTTTGTAACAAGCAGAACAACTTACTGTTAAACATTTTTCACATGGTATAACAGCTAGAACTAATTTTAAGCAATTTATGTAGTGACAAATACCAGGGATCAGTGTAGACGGTCCAGATAAATAAGGTTCATCTATTGCCACGACATCACCTAAATAAAAATGAATAAAAAACAGTTTAGTATATTATGTTTATTTTGAAGCATAATTTTTCATTACAAAATAATAAAAAGGTATCAAACCAGTGGCGGATCCAGGATTTAATTTAATTTTGGGGGGGGGCCTGTAATTAAAAAATTTAATAATAATAATGCAATCTAATCTTTGGTCATGGTTTATGTTATAGTAGAAAACCCTAGGGGTTGTATGTCATTGGATCATTGGGTGAAAAGTGATATTCCTACTTTGAGTTTTTCAGTAACTAATAAACACAATAAACTAATCAATAGTTTCAATTTATTATTTATTCATTTAACATAATTTATGTCTTTTATTTTGAACATAAATAAATCGTTAATTACTAATATTTTTATGAAGTGAATACAAAATACAAGACTTAATTATATTACTTAATGGGTACAAAACTATAAGGATAAAGATAACTGTAATTGCCTAGGATAAGATTGTGCAAACTTATTTAATACATCTTCAGGTTTAACATCAATTTTTTTATGAATATTGAGCAAAGCTAACCCCCTTTTAAACGGCTTTCTCCCATTGTCGTTCTTAAATACGTTAAAATACGCTTTAAAGTTGAAAAAGATCGCTTACTTGCCGATATTGTAACTGGTTATATTGCAAAAAGTAGTAATTAGTAGTTGACAAATGTATGGAAAATATTCAACTTCAGTTTCCTTGAAAGCGTCATCTACATCAAGACATGGTGACGCGTGTAACATAAATTACGATAAGATAGGACTGGTCTACAAAGATTCAACTCATTAAAGTCTGGTTTTGAGGTAATACCCACAATTTCAAGATAAAATTATAAACATTTATTGGGTCGGTGCCACATTCAAATGGGAATACTGGTTTTACAGGAAACTCCTATCTCCTATCTCATAAGTCAAGACGGTAGAATCTACATAACTGAAAATTTTTTTTTTCTAATGAAAGAACATAAATATATAGGTCGCATTTAAGTTCAATCATTAATTTTACTGTTAAATCAATGTTACCTATTTACAAGTATTGTAATGGTATAGCCAGCGCCGGACCACTTAAAAACCTAGCTTCGGACAAAGGGGGGGGGCAAGGCCCCTCTTGCCCCCCGGCCCTAGGATCCGCCACTGTATCTAACTTACTACATATATTCTACTAGTAACAGGTCATTTTTTCTGATTTTTTTTAAAGTAATAAGTAGTAGTCATAATTAATGTTTAAACATACAATACAATTAGGTTCTAAATATATATCAGTAAAAAGATTAATAATATGTTTGTATATAAGAGAATATACGAAAAAAAATTGTACTTAATTTTAAATGTTTTTAACAATTTTATTTCAATAGTATTGAGTACAAACATAGGTAGACAGAGCTAAGATCCTACATATTATATAATGATAGAGTGGTGCACTAACAGTGCTATCATGATGTTACGGAACGCCATATTGTGTCCAAATAAATGTTTGGCATAGGGAAATCATACAGTATTTGGGCTGTTTGATATGTTGAACACAAAAAATCGATCAACCAATCAGCACGTATTAGCGTGTTGACCACTCCCTTAATATATATCCTTTCTAAGTAAAAAACTATCTAGTCATATGCAATCTATCAGCAATATTCAAAAAGGATGTTGCAAGTATGAAATATAACAGAAAATATTAGGGGAAAAGGAAGAAATTTGCCCCGGTATCACCTCATCATAAAAGAGCACTGCACGGGTCATGACTGAATAGGCCAGGCCAGAATTGACTAGTACTTTTTTTTCACTATGTGCATGGTATTACTACATAGAATGGCAATGCTTAATTTTACCTACTTAATTAATATGATATTTGTATTGAAATTTTTTAATGAAGCAAAAAAAAAAAAAAAAAAATTAACGCTTTTCACATTGTTGGCAAAATGTTATTGAAGTATGCCAAGATTTCAATTAGATTGCAAACAACCATTTAGCCAGTTGGCAGTAGATCTACTATACTTAATAAAACTATTAAAAAATATAGAGATATTATACTTCATAATATGTATACATTTTGTTGGGCAACTGAAAATTAAAAAATTATTTCAAAACATTTAACAAACATATATCTGCATGAATGTAGTAAAAAATATATACTATCTTATTTTGGACGTTAAGGATATAAAAAAATTTTTTTTCCATTAATCATTTTACCAAAAAGGAAACCTGAGACAAACCTATTGGACAAATTGAAAAAAAAAAACTAAGGAACTTTTTTAGTTTTTGGGAATTTTTAAGATTTTTTTTTCAAACACTCTTATACAAAGTCTTAAAAATTATTGTGCCAAAAGAAATTGGCGGAAATCATTAGTTTCAAAGTTATCAAACTTTTAAGTTTATCAATAAAACAGTTGTTTCTATAAATACCCATAATTTCTATACTACATTATTAGCTGTTGGCATAGAAAATAACACATTATTTATTATCATCAAAAATCTGAGTCGATTTCTCGATACCTAGTCAAATTTAGTATTTGCATTTTTTCTTTCAATTTTTTTTTTTTCAAACACCCTTATTTCAAAAATTATTGTGGAAAAAAATTGGCGGACATCAATACCAATTTTTGAAACTCGCTTGCTGGCTAACACGATTATATCCTAGTTCTAATGTGCATATCAAACAATGTACGAGTAAGACCAATGTGCTTTGGTACCTATTGCACTAACAAAGCTTTAAAACAATAGGGGGAGGGATAGAACCCTCTGGGGAGCCCCATGGGTTGAGTCACTAACGCATCAAACTCACCAGGTTGGATGTCGCAAACGGCATAAACTCCTCGACCCATGTTCTTGGACAACTTGAACTCCACGCAGTTCGAGAGCGTGGCCGCGCATTCGTTTGGCCCGCCCAACAGCGCCGGCTCCTCTTCGACTACTGCGCTCGGCACGTCGCCGGACGCCGCCGTCTCTATCGCGCCATCGTTGCACTTCTCGAGCAGTCCCGCAATCTTCGTCCTCTGGGCGTTCTTCAGGTCGTCAGACAGTGAAGTAACGTCCAAGTGTTCCAGGCACTCGGCATAGCGGCGCCGAGCACGGTCGCCGCGGCCTAGTGCGTGCTCGGCGCATCCGGCACGCTCGTACAGCTTGTACGCCAGCCTGGCCGGATACCCAGACGCCAGCGCGCGATCCAAGTCCACCAAACACGCCTCGTAGTGTCCGTTGTGGTACAAAGCGGCCGACCGGTTGGCCAGCGCAAACGCCCGACACTCGGAGCCGGGCATGGACTGCATCAGGCTGTCCGTGTACTTTTTTGTGGCCGCGTAGTACTCTTTGCGGTTAAAAAACGCGTTGCCCAGTTCCCGGAGTTCCGTGGCGAAGGCCGTTTCCCTTTCGCCGGAAGACGACAGAGCGGTGGGCAGCACACCGTGCTTGACCAGCGCGTTGCGCGCCACCGTGAACCGCTCTTCGGCTGTGGCCGCGGCCTCCAATGACGCGTACACGTCACCCAAGTCGTTGGACACGCAGTCGCTGTAGTAGTCAAACATTCTGTACACTTCCATGTCGCCGAGAACTGCGGCTGTTGCACGGGGACGGGACGAGCAAAAACGCTGAAATGAGAATATTATTCGAACGCCGGACGGTTCCGGATTAGGTGAGTTTTGACAATAACCGAAGCGCACGATGACGGCAATTTGGAGTGGGTACGGACTTCGATTATTCGACGCTGTGAAAAAAAAAAAATCAACACGCCACGAGAACGGAGAAATGACAACGTTGCACAGTATGCGTGGGAAATGCGAAAGACGTCAGGCGGCGGCGGCGCCGGCTTGCAAGGTTTATCGTAACAAAAAAACAGGAGTGGGAGTATTGATGACACTGTGGCGTAACGAGCACTTCGCTGCACGACGTAGAAAATTATTATTATTACTACCATTATCTATACATTGTTGCTGCCACAGATATATGTGGTTGCTGCAGTCATGAATACTATCTCTATAAAGTCTTCATGGCTGCAGCACGGCCACGGCTATAGATAGTATGAATAGTATAAGCACGGCTTTAGATATCTTAAACCGTGGGCTGCAGTCACGGCTATAGATAAAAATATATGTAATCTATCGGATAGCCGTGCGGATCGTGCACCCGCAGGCTGATAAAGCCAGTTGTCAGAAAATTGATAAGCAGCCCGGGAGCCGATAAATGTGTTGCCAACAGCTAAGAAAAAATTGTGTACGATAATTAAGCCCTTACCAATATGCTTCTACATCGCGTAATGTGTTTATATAGGTTTGGATGCAATAGCACAGATTATATAAAACACATTTTATACAATTTGCGGCAATTATTGGTTTTAGGCCATTAGGTCAATATATTCGGTAGTAATTTATATTTTTTCAAAGTTTTAATCTTGCAGGCCGTATGGACACCGATTGCTGGGTAGCGCCCGTCGTACACACAGTCTTGTAAGACCGTGGTCGTGGTGCACTTATTATCAAAATACGTGTAACAGAGGCCAAATTTTCCCCCACCAAGGTACCCGGTAGAGTCGCTGCGAGCGACGCCGATTGCGATCGATGACGTGGAATGTATAGGACAGCAGCGTCGGCCGCCAGGGCGGTGCTAGTAGGGTCACCAAGACGGGGTGCCGTGAGGGGATGCGCAGAACGAACCAATTTTTGAACGCCCGCGACATGTTCACTCGCTGAACAGTACAGTACAGTCGATCGATTATTATTCCGTACCGTTACTGTATACTGCGGTTTTTGTCAATTTTCTCCAGTTTATATTTCTTTCTTTGCTTCGTTTCAATCGCAAACATGAGCTTGGCCAAGACTGAAGACGAACAGGTATCATCGAGACGAAGTCTCGAGTTATTTTTGTCAAAGCGTTACGCAACGTCTTTATATGTTTGTTATATTTTACAGAAGAACGGCGGATGCCATGGCCAGGACTCTATGTACGTCAAGCTCGTCTCGAGTGACAAGCACGAGTTCATCATCAAACGAGAGTATGCACTTTTGTCGGGCACCATTAAAGTTTTATTGGAGGGGTACGAATATTTTATAGAAAAACAGAATAACGTAATCAACTTACCGAAAATCACGTAAGCTGCTTCTATGATTATGCTTTTTTTTTTTTTTTTTTAAATTTTTCATTTCCGTCTAGCTCTCACATTTTACAAAAGGTGTGCTTGTACCTCGTATACAAAGCTCATTACTCGACCAAAACTTGCGTAATCCCGGTGTTTCCAATTGATAGTAAAATATCTTTGGACCTACTGATGGCCGCCGACTACTTGGATGTTTGAGTTGTGCTGCAGTGTATCCATGCAAAATAGTCGGTCTGAATCTTAAACCGGTCTTGTCGCTTTCAATCTTATTTTTCAAACAGTTATTAAATAATAGGTATTTACAACATATACCTACCATTGTTTTAAAGTTCTTTTATTTTCTCCAAAATTTTTATAAAATTATGAACAATCAATGTAAACATTTTTATATAGTTACTTGTTTTATAAAACTCGAATCGTATGTATTTTACCACATTGAAGTAAACCATTTAACATGAATCTAATATAAAAATAAAAATATATGATGTTTTTTATTTCAATCATTTTAGAACACATTGTTGCCCGTACATTATTATTTGTAGACATCCGATGAATTAATTACAATTAATTCCATGGTCATTTAATTGTTTATTAGCTAACATGTACTTCCGTTGTATCTTTATACATTGTATAAAGTCAAATGGGACCTTGGGACCTACTAAGTCTACAAAGTCAAAAGTAAATGTATATAATGTATTGTTTATTAAAAACAATAAAGTTATAAAAATATAAAATAATAACCCCAGAACGTGCCTAAAGCGAACGTGGTGTCGAGACCTACTGATTGATTAATCCACGCTCACACGTCATGAAGTACCAGCACTGTTTGGCCTCTTCTATCAGCTCAAGTCTACTGTCTCAGTATACTATATCATACATAGATTTGCATAACCTAATTATCACTTGAGTTTATTGTAATCAAATATATTACAGATTGTTTAATTACTAAACAAAAAATAAAATAATTAACAAGAAATAAATCTAAAAACAAAAGAAATAATTATTCATACATTTTTATAGTTGTTAAAGCAAATCTGAATGAGTGGTATAGTTAATTACAATTATTTTTCATTTTTATGTTATAAAATAACATAAAAAAAATAAAAAAAAAGACTGAAATTGACTTATATTAATTTGTACCCAAACAAAACAATTTGCAGTTCTTAAGTTTGAACAAAAATTCAATCCTTAAAAAAAAAAAAATGTTATTAGTTCAATACAATCTTGGTTTATAATAGTGTGCCCTCATTTTTGAAGATAGAATTTTTTGTAATTTGTTTTACACATAAAAATAGTAAATACATTATTTTTTATCAACATTTTATATTGTTTTTAGAGTCATTACTACACACACTTCTGAGGTATGAAAAACAATAGAATAAACACATAATTAGTGAATATCTAGAATTCCAGTTAGTGGATACCTACTTTTTGTCATGCATTTGTTAATTTAATTTTTTTATTTTTAGAAATATTTTATCTAATCTTAAGTTTGGTAATCTATTTTAATAATATGATATTTTTGAATTATGAAAATTCTAACATTTGTGGTAATATTTGATTAGTAAATAAGTGAATAACAGAGTTTAGCTTAGTTGGCAAAAAGTAAAAGATGCTAAGTAATGTGAGTACAATTTTACTTTTACAAAGTAAAATTGTTTTTTAAGATCTCAACACCAAAAACCAGGAGAACAATAGGCCTGCTTACTTTAAACAAATGTTTTTTCAATATTAAAATAAAAATAAATTAGTTAAAAAATCTGTTTATAAAACAGTAAACAGACAAATAAATACGCATAAAACAACTAAATATGAAAAACTAGTAATCATTACTTGAATTTTCATTGGTAATTTCTAAGTTAGCCAAGTTTGCAACCCTGTTGATGTGACAGATAATTATACAAAATTTGGTTATTTTAGCCCTAACAAAAAAAAAAAAAAAAAAACCGAACACAATTAACTAAAAATAAACAGAGATAGGTAGCTGTTTATTACTGAAAATTATAATTAGGTATTTTGTCATTGACTATGTGCATTTACTACTATATGTTGTTTTATTATTATTCTTTTTTTCATTTTATTGAAATAGTTTTAATTTTTATTTTGAAGATATTTTTGCAATTTATACATTTGTATTTACTTATGTTACAAACAACTACCTCTGTTATTTATTGTACATTTTAAATTGTTAGAATTAAGCCTTTTTGTAAAATATTTTTTCAATTTACGTTCAGTGATTTTTTTCCCCTAATTGATTATTGTTACTATGCAAAAATTAATTGAAATCTTACTTATTGTTTTAATTTAAAGAAGGTGCCTCAATATGAATGTATTCCACACAATTTCTAAGCTTTAAAACTATTAATGTTAATTCAACTTAATATAACTTGGCACATTTTTGTTCATCAGATTATTAATGTGGTCAAAAACAAAGTTACTAAAATCAGTTACCTAGTAACTTAGAAGTTACTTATATTTTGCTTATAACCTTAACAAATTAATCTGTCTGTGTATCATTATAACATTTATACATGGATTTCTTAAAATGTTTGACTAGTTGTAACTGCGTATACCACATAAACAACTATGTTAAATATAGAAAATGAGTTCTTTAAGTAAAATACAAAATAAAAAATAGAAAAAGAAGTGAATGCCTAAAGAGACATTGCATAACTAACCAATTTTAAATTCATAAAACACAAAATACACCTGTAGTACATGATTTGGATTTGGACAAAATTGTGTTAAAACATAAAAATACATTTTTTGAAATTGTACACCTACCTTTAAGTAGTAAGGTTAACTCATATATGTTTATTGGTACTTATTTTCATACAATTTTGTTGATAAAATAATAAAAAAAAAAAAATATTGTTTGCTCGATACAAAGTTAAATTTTCTATACTATTGTGAACGCTACGCTCTACTGCATTGAAGAACTGCTATGTTTCCAAAAAAAGAGGGATGTTTTCAAGAAAATGTTAAATTAATTATTGTGGAGCTTATAGGCTATAATTAAGGTCCCGTGCTGTGTTAGGAGTACTTCATACAATGGTAGTTACATAATATGCATTGTCTTGACAAAAATTTACTATACAAACATAAAGATAACAATTATTTTATTTATAATTTTAACTTATTTAAGTATAAAAAATTAGTTATCTAAAAAATCTCTTCTAAATGATTTTTTTTTTTTGCCATTTTGCAAAATTGCTAATTTATGACTATCACTACTAATCTGTAATACTAGTAATAAGTATTTCACTTATATGATTTTATGGTTTTAATTATTTTTATAACACATTTATGCATTTATGTTAGATTAATTTTACAATAATGGTATGAATAAAAATATGACAAATAATTTTAAAAATTATAATTCATGACAAAATAAAATAGTGGATTTAAAAAAATAACAAAGACCTACGTCTGATAAGTATGCATTTTACCATTTTTGTTTTTCAGATATTTAAAAAAGAAATACATTCTAGAAGCAAGAAGTATGCTTTTAGGAGTGTCTTGCAAAATGCAATTATACCCTTTTGTATATTTTGTAAGAGTAAAAATATCCAGTTTTAAAATAAAATGTATTTGAAAATAGTTTAAAATTTAATTATTTTTATCACTAAAAATATTATATTTATTTACACAATCATAGGTTTCAAAATTAAAAATAACAGGTTGATTGTTTCATAAAAATAATTTTTACAAGTACTGTATGAAATCCCAAATAAAACTGCTAAGTATTTGTAAGAAGTAATCAGTTTTAACTTCATCAAAGTAAACATTACCCTATAAAGAAGATCAATTAAAAAATTTACATTGTATTTTAAACTCTGAATTATATTATATTCTCCAATATTAACAAGTTTTAATGGTTTTTCTATGCCTGGTATTCCTGTAAGTGCTAATACGTCGATATTAGTTCTAATCAAGTCCACACAACACTTCGCCTTCAAAAAGAAAGAGAATTAATTGTGTTAACTTGAACTTTCTTATCATTAATTTTTTATTTGTTATGGCAGTCTGTTTCTTTGTCATCCAAGACATCAAGTATCGGAGTAGATGATAATATATCTGTATTAATGCGGTTATAGTTTCAGAGGTACATGACAAGCTGAAAAATACAATTCATTTTTAGGTACCTACAGCACATTCTAAGGTCAGGTATATATAGTTGTATGTATTTAAATGGAGAACTTACAAGTCATCTTGAAATAAAATTTGACTTTCTTTGTGTTGCAGTCGTCGATTTGCCCGTTCAGTACTTTTTATATTTGTTTGTTTTGTAGGAGTTGTAACTTTTACATCCAATGGTCGAACAGGTAAATTTTTAGATGGTGTTACGTTTGGTTTCAATATTTTGAATTTTGCTGACAAACTTGCTAACAACAAAATAGTATTTAACACAAAAAAAAATAATACTATGATTTATACTAGATACTACAAGTAATTAATAAAAACAGTAAATTAGTTACTCAAAAAATAAAAAAATAGTTCCTAATATTATATTATCTAACTAAAATATAAAATTGTTTCAAAAAAAATATGTTAGAGCTCAATATTATTTTTTATGAAGTAGGTATTCAAAAACAAACCAAATTTCTAATAATTGACATTGTCTAAATAATATTTTAAGAAAAAGCTTTTTAATAATAAAAATTAATTTTAAAATACTAACTACAAAGAATGACTTTAAATAAAAAAACACTTTTTTGTGTTAACATACATAAATACTATTAACATACTATTAAATTAGTTAAATATTTTATGCATAATTCACAAAAAAACTTAGTTTAACCAACCTATTTTCAAGATAACAATTTTTCTTGAAACAGTGATACAATGTTTGTTTACCTAATGTTTTAGTTAGGTACAAATGTATTTCCTTACTTTTAATAGTTGAAATAAAATTGCCTTCATCAAAATGAGAGGAGTAGACAATTTTTCCAATTTTGAGAATGGTTTTCCATTTAAGTCTAAGGCGCTTCTTTTTAGTTAATTAATGAAAACTTATTGGTGATTCTGACCTAAAAATGGTTAAAAAAATAAAATTGCATCATCAATATCAATGTTAAGTTAACTGTCGGGCATTAGCATAAAAAAATTTATAGTTTAGAATTAACATTTGCTTGTTTTTACACAGAGGGACACAGTAATATCGTTTACAATACAAATAAATACTTTCGGTTCATAAAGTAGTGATCATTTATTGTGATTTGTGAAATAAGTAAAACGAACGATCAAACGTAAAAACAATGTTTATTATTGTTAAAAACAATAATTGTTTTAGCTGTCACTTGAACGTAGGTACAAATGAAGTGTTGAGTGTAGGACAGGACCATGATATAATAAACTTTTATAGTTATAATAATATATAAGTTATATAATATATTAATAGTATATTATACTATATACTATATACTATATTATACTATATAATACAATATACTCATGAAAAGTCTATTTAACAAAACTTACTTATCGCTCAACGAAGCTAATGCATAATTGACTGTTTTGACAATTTGTCCAGTAGTCGCTACACTAACATTACCAAAGTCACCAGCTCTTATTAAAAAATTTCCAGTGGCAATAGTTTGTTAAGTGACCAGCAACTGAGTCATCCCTGATATGGCATTATTTCTGAAACAATTAACAAATAATGTTAATGTATTGTGGAATGAGAAACTGTACAGAAGATGTTTAATATTATCTTTTTTTTATAATTTTTAGTAACATTATATTTGAGTTGGTTTTAGTGGTTTTATCTGTGGATACATATTTTAACAGTTTTGGTTCAATACGTAAAAGTACATGGAAGTAATGAAAAATAAATAAAAATAACATTTAAAACATTTACTAGAAGTATGTGTACAAAATCAAATATATCATGTACTATATAGTTATACATGTACACAGTGTGGAGCCGTACAAATATATAGTAGGGTTAACACGCAAACTGATATTTGAATTCAAGTATAAAAATATTATTATGTAGACGTTGATGTACAAATCGAGGGTCTAGTATTTTAAGGAACGTACCTATTTGTATTCCTACATTAAAAGTTAAAATAACGTAAAATGCAAACAGCACATTAAATATTATTGTCTATACGTTTAATTACGTATCAACAAGTAATTGTTTACTTTTAATTTTTGTTTGTTAAGTTTCTTTAATACTATACTCTCGAAATTACCTACACGTAATAAATTGATAGAAAAAAATACCTGTTAGTAGGGTGTTTTAGCTGATCGTTCAGGACTTTGACCACGGTTGATTTTGTCAAACGAAACCGTTTAACAAACTCATCTTCGTCTAACAAGTTGAAATATTCAATACGTGGTTGAAACGATTGTCATTTCCGAACATACACATTAAACGCTGCAAAATCTGACCAATCGCCATATTCACCAAATAGTAATGCATTATGCACGGCTCGAGACATATTGCAGATTATAAGATTAGTTATAGGTAAAAAATCAAGCAATAAATGGCATAGAAAAAAGGCAAATAACAAAAACTGTAATTTTGTTAATTATTTTTTTTAAAAAAGTCATAATATTATGATTGTTTGTTTTGATAACACAGCTTAACCGAAAGATTGCGGTAAGCGATTAATAGATAACCGGTAGAATTATTCCACCGGTTATCAATCCGACCGGAAAGTAACCACAATACGGAGACTACGGATTACCTAACCGAAGATTGTTAGAACCATAGATAACACCATTGGTTTATCAAATTGTAATTCACATGGGACTTTGTGGTACGACGAGTCGTAAGTTTCAATAACAAAAAAGCGATAACTAATTGACTGCAAACAGGATAAATTGGAAATTTCACAAAAATAGATTGGGATCGAAATTCGCGACGAGGTTATATCAGTTTTATACCAGGCCAAGGGTATCACGGGCGCTACCCAGATATTTTATTGTTGTTTCGATATCATTATTTAGAACTAAAACAAAAAACCCACAAAAAAAAAATTGTGTAATTCAAACCAAAAGCTGATAGAACAATTCATAAGCGTGTTAAAGCTTTCATGGATTGTCATATTAGTTAAAGTGCTTACGGCTATATCCACGTGTGAAATTTGGTTCTGACGTTTCGGACTCATTTTTTGATGATGGACTCTGAAATGAGTCCGAAACGTCAGAACCAAACTTCACACGTGGATATAGCCGTAAGCACTTTAACTAATTCATAAGCGGTTACAATTTCATCAAAAAAATTGACTGGCCGACAACGTGTTACTTGAATACGACTTTTCCACATTTTCGAATTTAAACCCTACATTTGTACAAATTTAATTAGAAAAGTTTTAAAAAAAAATTCTGTTTTTAAAATATTAAAAAGACAAACAAATCGAAAATTTGGGAAAGTAGTTTTCGAGAAGACTTCATGACAAATTCAAAACAGTTTTCAGAATCCTTATTGCATCGTTAAATCAATCGTATAAAATTTGTCAACGGATATGTCTAAATTTCTATGATTTCAGTGTGATAGACAGAGAAAGAAAGTCAAGGTCTCCCTTAATTATTTAGACGACGCCTTTACAAGAAAAACTCTTACGCCTCGTAAACTTATTGGATTTGAATTTTTTTTTTTTTTTTTTTGAAAGAGGATAAATTATAGGGCAGATTGAACCCCAAATAAACATTTGTTTTTAAATATTGTTAGAAAAATACTAAAAAAACAAATTTTGCAACTATTTAAATTTTAAATGCATGTAATTATAATTATAAATTTTGAAAATCGGGCTTCAATCCGCCCTGTATGACGTTTTCATCATTCAAAAAAAAAAAAAAAAGAAAGAAAGCCAGGATCTAGAGTCTATATCGCGTGGATAGTTGGACGGGGTAGCAATTACGCTTTGGGTGGGTTACTAGTTTAGAAGTTGTGGTTGTATCTGAAAGCAACGATAAATCATCGCCTTCAAAAATACAATTCTGAGCAAACTGTCTAGTATACGTCCTGGTAAAAACAAATTTAACTAGGAAAACTTTTATCAAATCTGTATCTATTCTATTTTAGTATTATGTAAACAGTTCAGTTTGGTCCGATCTTTAATTGGATGAAAAAAATCTAAATCGATGGGTAAAAAATACGTTTCCCGTAATTATTTGTTACCCCTGTAAGATATACACTGCCGCCTGGAATGACGACTTTTACGACCAAATAACAACTTAAAATCGGCCATAAACCAAAATTGTGTTGACCTATTTTTTCAAAAAATGTTTAACCACGTATGTAAAACTATCTTGTTTAGTTTGTATACTAATGTTTCGAGACTTCAACATAAAATCTAAAGGTTTTATGAAATAAAAATAACTGCGTAAAATTCAATAATTCAAAAATTTCAAAGTTCCATTTCTCCCTTAAAAATGATCATAATCGATTGGAATTTCAACAGTGAACTCGTTAAACCCTTCTTAATGAAATATATAAACTTCAAGTCAAAAAGTCTCTTTCGGAAATTTGACTGTTTTCGTTTTTTGCTCATAACTCCAAAAAAATTTAAAAAAATACTTCTAATAAAGTACCATTTTGAATCAATCAACTATCTTTTGGGGTATACCATACGTTAAAATCGAAGCATTCTTTCTACAAGAAAAAGTGATCACAAAAATACAAAAAAAATAAAATTTAAATCGACCTGTGAAAAATACGTTTCCCGTAATTATTTGTCCCTCCCGAAATACACAGCCGCCCAAAATAACGAAAATTTCCATGACTCTTTCAAAAATGATCGAAATCGACTGAAATTTCAGCGGGACACTAATGAGACCTTCCTAAATGAAATATATCAAGTAAAAAATGTATCAAGTCGATCAGAGCAACTCGAAAAATTGGCCCATTTTTTCGTTTTCCTCAGAACTCCGAAAATAATCAAAATATTTAAAAAAACAATTCAAATAAAATAACATCTTGGATCCATTATCTTTCTATTAAGGTATCATGCGTTAAAATTTGTGCAAGTTTTCTACAAGAACTTTTGATCACGGAAAAAAAAAAAAACAACATCATTGTAAAACTAATACATTCTTCGCTAACGCTCAGAATCTAAAACATCATTTTAAAAGCAATACATTTTTTGTTGACTCTCAGAATCTAAAAAAACCATCAAAATCTGACTATTCTTTAGGGCGTGATATTATTCTTTTGTACTTAAAAAAAAAGGTTCCAACATCCCAAATGTCGTCCATCTACTTCTGAGATATATATTTTAAAGTTTTAAGTATATCATCGGGAAATAGTTGAAAATTGACTATATTATGGTAAGATAAAAGATTCCACTCAGACAGACAACAGTAAGCAAGTTAAATAAAATTTGTTATAATATTCGTGCGTCTGAGCGCTGCGGTCTTCAAAAATGAATTCTTTTGTCGACGACCGTTTCGCCGTTCGCGGCGGCCAGTCCGAGGTACAATAAAAATAAAAATGTCGTATAATACCTTGTTATACGGGAAATTCCGTTTTTTTTTTGATATCGCGCGCGCGTGTCTTCTTCCTTCGATCGACAGACCGGCGGCGAAACCACCGGTTTGATATCGGTGAATCGGCCAATCGCGTCGCGGTCGCTCGTCGTCTGCGGACAAAAATAGCTACGTACATTATGTCATTTTTGCACCAAGCGCTGCCGTCCCGTCCGTAACCGCTTGACCCGAGCCGCACTCGCTCGCCGTCCGCCGTAGTGTTCAAGGCGATTTTTTTCTCTTCAATTTGTTTTTTTTTACAAAACGTACGACACCTACCTAGCGGGTGTATTGTCGACGCCGAATTATTTTGAATAATTACCTACTGTATCACAATTATTGTGCTATCGTACTTTTTTTTTTTCGTTACGAGCCATGGCCGATCGACCATCTCCCCGCGGCGGCGAATCCTACGTCAACGTTTTCACCGGACGCAGATATTATCCGTTCAAGAGAAGGTTGCCGGCGGCGACGTTCGGCCATCCGAAACGCCCGGCCCTGGACGACGAATACTACCGCAACGTGCCGTCCACGTCGGGCTGTTCCACCGTGACGGCGGCGGCGGGCAGCCGCAAGCGGAAGGCGGTGCAAACGGACAGCGATTCGGACGACAGCGAGGACGAACGGCAGGTGCAGGCGCAGCGCGTTATCGACCAGAAAGCGGCCAAAATACGTGGTTACAGGCAAGTTGTGTTATTTTACGCGTTTTTTGTTACACGTCTTTTTGCACGTTTGTTTACGCCCGGGGAAAAACCAGGCTGTCCCTTACAAATTTAAACCGGATCACCCCGCACCCACGATTGTGGTGTTACATAGGTGTTGTATTAGAACGGTAAAAACCATATATATCCATGTATATTCGTGTATGGTACAGATCTACTTTTTTTGTTTTTTTTTTTAAGTTTTGGATTTCGAGTCATCTATAAATCAATTAAAATGTTTCCGTTTCTTTATCAAAGTGTGTGACGATTAGGTAAAAATTAAGACCAAGTCGCACGAAGCGTCTAGGTTTGGTGTTAGGCTACATATTATCTGTTATAGCGAAGCAAAGCAACGACGCTGAGCAAGCGAGTGCCAAACACGCGGATCTATGTGACGTGACCGAACGTTTTTGAGAATTCGTGCTTACCAATCATTACACACTTTTTAATCCGATACTTTTTACGCTGAAAATATATAAATTTTGCCCAGCTCGTACTTTCCGCCGATGTACGTGTAGTTTTTGTAACATTTCAGCAAACAAAGTAGGTGTGTACTATCGATTAAAGAAAAAAAAAAAATCCCCCGATAATGTTGATTCGTTGTAATTGCTTATATTTGGGGTAATTGCTGACCTACCTACTCGTTCCAAAAAGAAACAAAATTTTTGCTTAAGATTTACAGCGCGTTTACGAAACAATACCACTAAAATTCATGTGACCAAACTAATTGGTCAGGGCCAGTTTTTATCTATTATATTATGTATAGTTCTTAAATGTTAGCCGGCAGTACGTGGTGTGGTACAACCCCGTAGAAAAAAATCGCATAAGAGTTTTGGATTTTCTTTTTGTGAACACGCTGTGGATTCTTTCTCGGTTCACAGCACGTACGTCTGACACGTCGGTGCAAAAATATGTATTTTTAGCCGCGCGCCTGAGTCGATTGCGGGTTTTTCGTGTGCATACAACGGTTATCGCAAAACAATGAATCGCACTGGCCAGATGTTTCGACTTTGCAATATATTTTGTCGTTTCTACCATAGTATAACAATACAATATAATTTCTTCATTCCGAAGAAATGATTATTGATATCTCTCTCCACTTATCTCTGTCACTAATCCTTAATACAACTCCCAGTATGTTCCTATTCCGGTATCTTCCATCACTAGCTTCATAAAATATGTAGGCCTTCCTCTTCCGGGTTTTCCTTTGATCTTTCTTTCAATTATTGTTGCTATCCAAAAATTATTCCTTATTACGTGTAAAATCCATGCTTTTCTTTTGAATCTGAGGGTATTCCATATTGATTTTTGGGTATTCATTCTCCTGAAACTGAAATTTTTAGCGTTTTTCTCCAACACCATAACTCAAAAGCTTCTATTATTAGTTTTCTCAACCTTCAGTATTGTTTATGCTCTATATAGAGCGACGCTTCACTAGTGATTTCCTGGTGTCCAAGATTAATATAATATAATAATAATTATTATTTACTTTATGGTAGTTTTAACTTATGCGTTGTGTCAGAAAATCATGTCATCGAGTTGTGACAAAAATAATAAATTAATATAACATGTTGTGTCAAGCCATATAGGGTGACAAGCTACTAGACGTACAATTTATCTGCAGGAAAATGTGATTTAGATTCTGAGCGCAGCAAAGAACGTATTGTTTTTACTACAATTATGATTTTGTTCTTTTTCCGCAGACAACTTTAAGGGGGGTATAAAATATAACGCTCCAATTTTTAAAGTCAGTAGGTGCCACTAGGAAAGGTCCGTGAACTCTGATAGTACTTTGAGGTGTTTAAAATTAGAAAGTCACGAAACTGAGGGGTAACATTAATTACGGCCAACGTATTTTTGACGTATCGATTTAGTTTTTTGCCCGTAACGTCCAAAATAATATTTGAAACAAGTTGAAACTTTTACATGATATCAAATTAGGTTAGGAGTATTTATTGTTAAATTTGTTTTTACCACAATGTATACTAGACAACTGAGCTCGGCCAGAATTGTTTTTTTGAAGTCAATGATTTATCATTGCTTTCAAGTATCAAATAATACGTTTAATACACAACTTCCAAATCAGGGACTCACCCAAAGCAAAGTCGGTACTCCATCAAACTATCCACACGATGTAGAGTGATTTCGGTTTTTTTTTTTATTCATCCATTAGGTACACTGTCCATTGCCGACCTTTTATCAACTCGCTGAAAAAGAAAATTTTTAAAAGCTTAAAAACAAAAATTGTGACTAGAAGATGCGTATTTTGTGGGTCATGTTATTTAATAATTTATCACAGGGATGCACAACCTATGGCCCGCGGGCCAATTTCGGCCCGCGTAGCCTTTAAAGTTGGCCCGCGAAAAAAATTAGTGTCTTTATGTTTATGCCATATTTTGATATTCACGCGCTGCTTTGGCCCTCGACATGATCCTTTTTCCTATTTTTGGCCCTTCGACTTGAAAAGGTTGTGCATCCCTGATTTATCAATTACTTTTTAGTTATTATGAAACTCTTGGGCGCAGCAAGGATTTTATTGAATTAAGTATCCTACAGTGTTTTGTTTTGTTTTTTTTTTTTTTTTTTTTTATGGAATCACTTTTTTGACCACTAAAAATGGTATCAGTACCTTTTCTGATAAGTTTATTGACTCGCATCTTGTAGGTCGGTTGAAGATTTATTTTTTTATTATATTTTTGAGTAGGTAACTGCCCAAAAACCAAAATATTTTTGAATATTTTTAATTTTTTTTCCTGAAAACAACTTGATAGTAGATAATATGCTCAATTTTTTTTTGTATTGGTCCTAATGCATTTGATGATAGGTTATTGGCATTTTTGGCATCTACATTATTATCTGAAGCTTTTTTTTTTTTTTTTTCTATAGTTTTCTTAGTTCAAAAAGAAAACATTTTCAAAATAATTAGGTTGATCAAATTTTTACAATTTTCACAATTCATCAAGAATGGTTTTCCATTTATGTGTGTGAGGCAACAGCATTAAATAATCATATGTATCATAGGTACTTTCAAACAGAAATGGTATGTTTGAGATTTGTTTGGGCTTATTTCATTTTCAGTCTTTAAAAAAGTGTAAAAAATAAACAGTTTTATATATTTTTCATTTCAATCTGTTTTTTTTTTTTTTTTTTCTATAACCCAAATATGTATGATTTGTGGTACATTGTATATACCACAGATTTATATTTATATATAGAATATTATATTGTTGTATAGTATTTTATATACTTATTATCTGATCTGTGGTTTTTCTTCGGTCTGGGGTGAAAGGTAGTATGCTACGCTCAGTAGTAAATCAAAAAACACTAACCTATAAAGTATTCTTATAAGTAATTTTTTACTAGTTTTCAATAAGTAAAGTCTATATAAAAATTGTGAAGACAAATTACCTACATTCTTTAAACTATGTACAAATAAATACATTTTGATGATTGGGTTTTAGTTTTAAGTCTGGTAACTGAGTTTTTATTGAATAACTAGTGCCAAAATTTCATAAAATGAAGACAAATTATCATTTTTTATAATTCTTACTTTGGCAAATGGCATCAAAATTGTTTTAATCTGTGACCTCATTTGTAATTTTTTTTTTTAATAATTCTAGTAATAAGTGAATTAAAACAATAAAATTAAAAAGAATTACAAAAAAAAATCAATTTTTAGGGAAATTATTGTGATAATTAAACATCACAATGTTTTCTGTTTTTTTAAAAATATTTTTTATTTGTTGATTATAACATTAAAACTGAGCAGATTTTGAAATAATTCTTAAATAAAGTATCATAAGTTTCATATAGCTCAGATGCCAATCTTTTAGTATCAGCTTAATAACTTTTTTTACTACACTAATTATTAGTTAAAAAGAAAATGATATCTTTGTAAAATCAATACTTATTTTTCACAATATGCTCAAAATCTGAAAAAATTTAGATATATGTGCTCCTCCCCTGTTTGACCGCCCACTGTAGTAGAAAAACATAATAAATAAACAACAAATTAACAATGAATGTTATACTTCAATAGGTAGTTATTTTTTGGAGCTTTTTAAGGTGTTCTGTTTTTTCCTCAAAATTGTGCTTCACCAAAGAAAAAAACTCTACTTACCTTGTAGAATGGGTTGATTTAATTAATTTTTATTTCTAAAAAAGAGAAAACTTTTTTTACAGTTCACATTAGACTGATTTTTAAAATTTTAGTTTTTAGTACATGTATAGTAATAATTTGTGTTAGAACTATTTTTATACGTTAATCAACTAATTTTGGTTGAGTTTTTAGAGGTAAAATAAAAAAAAGTGCATTGCAAACTGTAGGAAGTTTTCTCCTTTTCATTAAATAACAAAAAATAATTAAATTATGTTTGTCATATAAAACGGGAGAATTCTTTTTGCAAATTCAATTTTGTAAATGCATTAAAAGTGGAATTGTATTAATGTAGTGATTGCCTACATTTTGCCATTAAAAATAAGACACCATTATTTCTTTAGTAACAAAACATTTTAAGATCAAACACATTTTAATTTTAAAGCTTAGCTTATACACGAAAAAAATAATTTTTATCAAAACAAATATTAGCTAACTACAACCAATGGTGGACATACTTATTACCTCATCAATGTTGGTATGTTGTATTTTCACACTTTTTCTATCATGGCACTCTTACCAAGAGTTTTTAATTCGTTTGTAATTAGTTTTTTACAAAACATTTTTTATTTGAAACATTACTAACAATATTGTAATGTTTACAAACATACTAAAACATCTTTTTATAAAGGTTTTTTTCTCATTTTATGTTTGACATTGTTTATTGATCTTTAAATTCTTAAGTATTTCGTATTGTATTTTTTTTACTCATTATTTTATTATGTGTACAGAGAGTACGAGTTAGTTTACCATGAAAGACAGATTGTTATCTTGTATGAGGATTTTACTTGGCAAGATGAAGATATGCTACAACAGCTGGTTACTTTACTATCACATAAATTCAACATATGTGTAAAAGAAGAATGGGATGAAACTGTTACACATTTAATCGTAAAGACAAGTAGAAATAACATATGCCAGAACAGGTCGATAATGTATATGTATGCACTTTTATCACACTGTTTTATCATCAATACTCAATGGATACAAGAATGTTTGAACACAGGATATTTAGTTCCAGAGGCGAGTTTAAAATTATGCTTCTTGTATTCTCAAAGTCAATTAAACAATTTCTATGTGTTATCTCAAATTTTTTCAGATGAATTATACGGTAAAAGACATGAACGGTGAAACTCCATCGGTCAATTCTTGGATGTCTGGTCACGGTGTTATGACATCGCCAATGGAATGGACTGAAAACTGTATTTTGTTTTTTTATGGTATTGATTTATCAGACGAAACATATACTAACATCATTGTAAGTAACGGTTCTAACTGATGATTTTTAGTCGCCTATTGGCTACTGCATATCCTAAATGTAACAGTAACAGATTCAAATATAATGTTTTATTGCTTTATCAGAGTTGGACTAAAATGGCAGGGTTTGTGATTGCTGAAAAAATGTCAGATCTATTAAATGATAAGTTAAGATTTAGATTCATCATAGCTAGTGGCCTATCTATGAACCTACCTACACCTTCAGAAGCAACTTTGAAGGGTAATATTATTTTGCATAATATTAGTAATATTGAATTCTATTGAAAATTATAGGTTTAGTTGTAATTACCTACCTATGTAGGTTATGTATTTTGGGGATATTAAGGTCAAAATCAACTGATTTGGAGGGGGTGTTGAAGTAGAGAGTTGTAGTATTTAATTGTTCGAATGTGCAATAGCATAGTTTCTTTAGTAAAAAGTAATAGATATCAATTAATAAATTCATCTTCAACTGCACGAATAATTAAAGAAAATCCAATCAACTTTGCACGGATGAAGTTGTTCTATTCTATGTAGTGTATCTACAGTATAAATTCAGTATCTTTACAATAAATGTTGTTTCAAAAGTTAGCTTATGTAGAACAAGTTCTGCACCCAAATTGAGAGTGGTGGTGCATTCTCTTCAATCATATTTTACAATATATCTTATATACTTTACAAGGTTTCATATTTTAGAGTGGAAATTTTTACACTATCTCAAAAACATAATATGTTTCAAAATGCTGTTAAACAATTTTAATAGTTGATTAATTTTTTCTTCTCTTATTTGTAGAATTTTTATTTATTAATTTTTGTTGGCAATAACTCTTCTATAAATTGAATCTAATTGAAACATTATTATAACGGATAAATTGAATTGCATACAATAACCTAAAAGAAACGAAGGGAGTATTTGACTCTCTGAACTTGCTGAGAATTATAATTTTTTGTAAGCAGTTTATTGCTTACAAATTAAGTATAAGCATCAAACTATAACTTTCATAACAGTGACTAACGCAAACCTGTGATCTACACAAAAGCAAAGTTGTTTCTCTAATATACTACCCATACGATAGGTATTAGTTACTTTTTTTTTTTTTTTGCCGTGTGTTTTGTATGTAATACGTGTTAAAAAATTTATTGTGTTTATCACTTAGCAGTATGTTTCTGTGCATTAATTCAATAATGCTTTTTTGTTACAGATTGGTTGTACAAATATAGGGCTGCTTCTTTAAATGTTAGTTGGTTGTTGGACTGTTTGTACAGTTATAAGTTTGTCATAATTAGCCAAAGGTACCAAGTGTTGGAGCTGGATGAAGAAGCGGTTGAAGAACACTTAGATATTATGTCCTGTTATTTCGAGTTTTAAGAGACTACCATAATTTTTTATTTTTTCTATCCTTAAAAAGATTGAAATTTATAATGATATACTATTTATACAAAAACATAATATTTACATTGATTTTTTTTATTTATTAAAGCAGAATAATTTACTAAGTAACTTAATTTAAGAATCAACTTGATTTATTAGAATAACATATTGAAGTTTTTGTGAACAACACGCATTTAATTTCAATCGGTCCGTGATAAAACGTATGTTTGTAAGTTTTGTTTGTGTATTTTTTTCATTGGTTAAGTCTCTGGCTATACGCCATCAATAAAAGTTAATATATGTCCTACCTAAATTGTATTTATAAATTTATATAGTATATTTAGTTTATGATCATTATAATTTGTAAACGAATGTAAAATATTAATTATACTTATCTATTACATGATTATTCTTACAATGTTTAAAACAAAGGACATTTCTACATTTAAATGTTACTGTTTATAATGATAAACTATTTACTCAAAAACATAATATTTACATTGATTTTTTTTTTATCATTAAAGCAGAATAATTTACTAAGTAACTTAATTTAAGAATTAACTTGATTTATTAGAATAAATATATTGAAGTTTTTGTGAACAACACACGTTTAATTTCAATTGATCCATGATTAAAAGTATGTTTGTAAGTTATGTAAGTGTATTTTTTTCATTGGTTATTCTTTTAGCTGTACGTCATCAATGAAAGTTGATATTTCTTACCTAAGTTGCATTTATATATTTTTACATAGTATATTTTGCTTATGATCAGTATAATTTGTAAATTGATGTAAATTATGTAATTATAGACATTTATTACATGTTTATTGTTACAATGTATTAAACAAAGGACATTTCTATGTTAAAAATTTTATTATACACCTATTTGAATTTTTAAATATTTTGAATTATATCTTATTAAATGTATAGCGAAGATTTAACTTTCATTAAATAACATGATTATCATTATATTGTAGTCTTTTTTGAATGACGAGGAATTAACTTTCAATAAATAACATTACTATCATAATATTGTATGGTCTTTTTTGTTCAACATTCACGTTTCAATTTCTTAACAAAATCATTTTGGCTGGCACATACCTAACTGTCTTTTTAAACTATCCATAATTTTTAACCTTTAGGGCGATTAACATTGTCTTAACAACATCATATTTACATGCGTTGGATCAGCAAGTTCCGCCACGTAGTTAGTCAAGACAAAGATTTAGTTTAAATTTTTTTTGTAGGTACATATTTCATAACCATTTATTTTGAAATGTATCACTCTATTAAATAATAAATTTATTTTATATTATATAGTTAATGGAAATTTAATGTAAACTGTTAGTTTACGAACTGTATATTGTTAAACTTTTATTGAAGAAACGTATACAATATTAATACTTACTATTGACTATTGGTATAGGTAAATACTGTCTAAACTTAAATAATATTTCATCAAAAAGTTGGGGAAAAATATTTGTTTTATTTTAAAGTAGGTTAGGTTAAGAATAATTATCAGTACTATAAGTTAAACAATCCAATCAATACCTAGTTGTAGATTTTTAAAACTACCATCAAAACTTTTGTAATCCTAACGCGACACCATTGTATTAAATTTGAAAATTATTCCAAAAATATATCAGTTTTACTGCTGGACAGTGGATTAATCTTAAGTTTTGTATAAATTTATATAAATTTAAGCCATTTTATAATGTTAATTTCTGTAAACAAAAATTGTGATTTATAATATTTTAAAACTTGATATAAAAAATTGTGTACCTACCTTGTGAGCTTGTGTAAAAAAGATTTGAGTCTTAAAACTAAAATTTAAAGTTTTTATCAAACAAATGCTGCTAAATGATTCCAAATTTTTAAAATTAGTATATATTGACATTTGCACCGGAAATATAATTTTAATTTTGAAACTTGTATGTAACTTCATGCTTATTGGTTGCAAGTATTTTTGGCGATTATTACTTAAGTCTTAAGGAATGATTTCAAAAAATTGTACCAAAATAACAAAATATTATCAATATTGTTTTAATAAAAATAATAGCATTTATTTTAGGTAAAATAAATATTTTTACGCCCGGAGTGCAAAAGTACAGTAATCAAACATTAAAGTTAAAACAAAAAGATAAAAAAAAAAAACAATATTGAAAGTTATAATGGTAAACTAAATTGTATTAAATATAAACATATATATCATTTAGAGAGTAAAAAAAAAAAAAAAAAATCAAATTTTTGTAAATAATTAAAATTTTTTATAGTTCTGTTTAAAAGGGGAATTAGGACTATAATTATGATTATTGTGCTGAATATAAAATGTACTTGTAGTGCGGAGATTGTGGTTAAGTACATTAAAGAGAATTTCGGAAAGTAACTCTTGGTAATCTATCGTATTATTTAACAAATTAGGTATACATGAATTTTTCTGTCATTGTTGTGTAGCCTTACTGCAAGAGATTTTATTTTCAATTTAGTGGCTAGTATAGAAACTGATGCATTTATTTTTCCTGTTTTGTAACCTAGCAGTTGAACAAATTGGTATTGGATTTTTTCAATTTCAACAGTTTGACCAGATTGATGGGGATTCCAGATTATAGACCCATAATCAACAATTGATTGTACTAATGTATGATATAACACTTTCAAACAATTTGTTTCATTGAATTCCCAGAATGTTTCTTTTATGAAACCAAACATTCTTAGCGCTTTATTCTGTGGTTGTTTTTTTTTGTGGGGGGGGGGGGGACGGTATGGAGCTACTTTCCATTTTTTTCGTGTATAACAGTGTACCCCTTTATTTTATTCATCAAGGAACATATGTCCATATGTCAGGAATGCTGATTTTTTAATGAAGTCCAGAGTCTGTTCTTATTTTATTTTCCAAGTCAACCACTGGTTTTATTACTAATATAATTTATATGTTCATTAAAAGATAGATTACTAACCAAAATAATACAGAGATCCTTAACATGGGATTTAATGCTTTAATTGTTTTTGTCAGTTGTACAATTCTAGACTAAATGATTTTTACTCTTAATAATAGTGATATGTATAAACATTTAGAAATATTGATTTTTATTAAATTACCGTGGCACCATTGCTCAAACAATTTTAAATTATGTTGTAGCTTTTCACAGTCATTTTTAGTTCTGATATTCATATAAAGCTATAAATCATTTGCAAGCGAGATATTTACAGTGATCAAACACTTTATAAAGGTCGTTGATGAATATATTAACAAGTATAGGAGATAAGTCCTGAAGTGACATTGATTTGTTCTGAAATAGAATAAAAAATAAAATTTTTTTTTACTCATTGTTTTCTATCAATAAGTTAAGTATGGAACCATGATAACATGGGGTTAACTACCCTTAAGTTTTTATCTTTTGGCATTAGTAGAATATGATCTACGCTATCAAAGGCCTTCTTTAAATATGTATTAATAACATCCACCTGCCCTTTATATTGAACAACTGAAACTAGGTCCGAGTAAAAAACCATAAAGTTTGTAACTGTTGATTTAGATTTATGGAAACCCGTGTTGATTGTGAGAAAGGGTTTTATTTAATATTAATGTAATTTTTGTTTCAATGAGTTTTTCAAAAGGTTTGGCCAAAACATTTAATTTGAAGATAGAACAATAATTATGAACATCTGATTTGTAACCTGATTTGAAGATTGGATATAGGTATGTAACTATTTTCCCATTAGGACGGATAAATATTTGTTGATAATGATAAGAAAAAAAAATGAATCAACCGTTCTAGCAAATATTAACAGTTAAAAGGTAACATAGGAGGAATTAAAGCTCGGGGCCAGATTTAAAATCAGCTATAAATATTGATAGTTCTTCAAATATTTCTGATATGGACAGATGAAAAGTGGATATATTTGATAATTAATACAAAAGTTACTAGCCGGTGTTGTTGGATATTTGAATGAGATTGAAGATGGTGAGTAAACAGAGGAAAAGAATGATTTAAACATATTAGTAATGATGTCTGGGTTATCAGAATGATTATCATTTAAGAACATTAGAGTAATGGAGAGAATTTATTTGTTTTTTATCTTTTATATACATATTTTCAATCTTCTTTTGGGCGTTTTTTAAAATTTGATTGAATATTATTCTGAAAATTCGTGTAGCATTGTTTTGATATTAACATGCAAATAGCTCTGACATTTGAGAATTTTTAATAATTAATTTGTTTTTTAGAAAACCAAAATGGAAATGACAAATTATTTGGTTGTTTTTTAGGGACAAATAAATGTATACCTTTGTTGATGATGTTATAAAAATGGGAAATAGCTATATTAATATCATTACATTCATAAACAATTTTCCAATCAACTTTACAAAGATATAACATCATATCATAATAATTAGCGTGTCTGAAATCTAGATACTGAAGTTGATTATCACGGGTATCACAGTAAATTAAGTTTAATCCAATATTTAGAGCAGGGTGATATCAATCAATTGATATCGTCCGGTTCCGCCGTTTATCAGAAGTACATAGATTACAGTGGAGATAGAATTTATAGAATGGCAAAATAAAGGTATGTGTATAATATGTAGAGAAACTATTGCAGTTTTAAAAGAAAATAATATATTAAATGACACTATGAAACTAAACATAAAGACAAATTTAAAAATCTAGTAGGAACAGAAAATGTAGAAAAATTTAATTTCTTAACAAAAAAATCATAATTTTCAACAAAATATATTTAAGAAAAGAAGTGAACAAAACGTCTCTACTGTCCGTGCTAGTTATTGGGTCGCTCAGTTAATAGCCAAAAAAAGTAAATCTTTTTCAGATGGAGAATTTGTGAAGATGTTATAGATGAAATGTGTCCAGAGAAAAAATGTTTGTTCAAACAAGTTAGTTTGTCACGCCAAACAATTACTAGAAGAATAGAAGATCTTGGACTTAATCTTTTTGAACAAATGCAAGACAGAGCAAAACATTTTCAATATTTTTCAATAACACTGGACAAGAGTTCAGATATGGTAGACACAACTCCTAATTTTTGTACGAGGTGTGAATGCAAATTTTGAAATAACAGAAGAGTTGGGAGCGTTGGAGAGTTTGAGTGGTACTACAACAGGAGAAAATATATTCAAAGCTTTATTAAATACATTCGAAAATCTAGGTCTTAATTTTGAAAATCTTGTTAGTGTTACTACGGATGGTGCAAAAAGTAAAAAGTATGCTAGGCTCTAAGAGTTGACTTATCGGAAGAATAAACTCAAAAATGTCTGAACTAAATCTGTCTCCACCAATTAGAGTTCACTGCATTGTTCACCAACAAGCACTATGTGAGATAGTTTTGGATTTAGAAAATGTTAAGTCTATTGTAGTACTAATTATTAATTTTATAAAATAAACTACTTTCACCTGATACCACACTGAATTGAGTGCCAAGTGCAAATAACTGGCACATATTTAGTGTTTCTAAATCATTACCAGTATAAGTATAGTATAAACTATAAGGTTTAAGGTCTATGCTAGGATTCCAAATGCAGTTTTATATAAGGTGACAGGCGGCAGGGGATGTCTAGTAACAATGTATTGCACAATTTATTGTCGATTGGGTCCGTTGTTTTTCTAAAAATTTTCACTTTATGTAATTGTTATTTTGCACATGTCCTACACTATTTGAAGTATATAAAAAAAAGCTCATGGGGAGGGATCCACCTACGTTCCCCTCATAAAACCAAAAAGTGATTATCATTGTACGTAATCTTTTTAATCTATTTCAGCAATCCTGCTTAAGATTATGTGGGTGTCGTACAAGTTTGCAAGACACTGGTACATCAATACTGAGAACCATAGATTGCATATAGGACAGTAAATGATTGACGAATGGGCAAAACTGTACAACATAATAAAAAAAATCTTTCCAAACATGCATTTAAAGATCTAATCCTTAATTTAATAGTAATTGGTAACTAACGTTAAGCATATATTTTTACAAGCTTTTAATTTGTGATTCAAAATGTTTATTTGTTTTAAATGTTTTTGTTGATTTCCATTTTAATGTTACCAAGTATAACGTAAAACAATAAATTAGAAATTGATTTAGGTTGGTTGGCCCAAACAAGGCTAAATAGTAAAAAAAAAAAAAGTGAACACAAATCACTAAAAATAAACAAAGCTGTTTAATATTTCAAATGATAATCAGGTATTTTTTTACTAGTGACTATATGCATTTACTATGTGTTGTTTTTATTTATTTTTGTTTTAAATTTTATTTTAATAGTTATTGAGTATTATTATGTTTACAGGTTTTTGAAATTTTAACATGATTATTTTTTTAATTTTCGTATTTAACAATTGTCTTTGTTTTTATTGTACATTTTACATTATGTGAACTAAGCATTTTATAAAATATTTTGTAAATTTACGTTCAGAGATGATTTTTCACTCATTCAGATTTTTTCACTCAACTAGGTACCGTATTGTGCAAAAGTTAGTTGAATTCATATTGTTTTAATATACAAAATGTCTCACCATGATTGTTTCCCACATAACTTCTAGCCTTAAAAATCAAATTAAAGCTATTTAAACTTAATATATCTTAACACATTTTGGTTCATCAGATCATTAATATGGTTCAAACAAAGTTACTGAACTCAGTTACCAAGTAACTTAGAAGTTACTTTTATCTCAATATTATAACTTAAACTTTTGCAAATTAATTTGTGTATGAGTAACTTAATGTATCACTATTTCATTAATAATTAAAAAATTTACAAATAATTAAGTTCTAGATGGTAAAATTGTTATTAGTTAGTATTTAAAAAATATATTACATCATAGAGTATATTGTAATAAACGTTTAACTATACAAATGAAATTTTACAAATATCTTAAGGTTATATTGTTTTTGATACAGAAATATACATTTTGAATTAATATCTGATGATGGCAAGCACAAAATATGAATGTTAGAAAGAAATTTTTTTATTGATAATGAGTTACAACTAAAAATCTAGTTACTTTTTCCCTAGTAGTGTGTAATTTAACCAAGATACTTCATTTATAAAAGTATCTATTTTTTTTCTTTATGCTGTTATTATTAAACTGTTTTTGTTAAGAAATTTGCCTAGCTCTGCTTAAAAAATATAAATGAAAACCATTGTTGGCGAGACACCCTGTCCAATGTAGTATAAATTAGTGTCTAGTGAACAATCATTTAGTCAGTCAGAGCAGCAGTTGCACCCTTAGATAAAACATGGGGAGCAAACATATAATTTTGCCACATCCAAATAAAATGCAGATCAAAGTAAACAAAATCGAATAAATATTTAATATTTGTGTGGGAAAAAAATTGTGTAAAAATGTTAATAAATATTAGTTTTTATTATTAATTGACAAAAAGTATTGTTAATCAACAATTAAAAGTTTATTGTTTCTCAAATATCTAATATTTGTAACTATATAAATTGTTTTAAACTTTTATGAATCAGTTTTGAAACTTAAAGGCTTATGAAATAATAACTGCATACATTTCCAAAAAATACTTCAAATAAATTACTGGTGAAAATTGTATGCATAGATTCAAAATTATGGCCAATCTATTGTTGTAGCAAGCGGATGCAGCTTATGTCACTTATCTGTTGGGCACAACCACATAATCAGGTAGTCGTGTTGATACCAGTAAGCAAGGATGAATACTTTAAACTTGTTATAAGTTAAAATTAAGTTATTTAATTAATTTGTTAACTTATTTTTTGTTTACTTTTAACTTAATAAATTAATTTGTTTTAATTATTTTTAAGTTTACTTTAGTAGTGTTAACATTTAGATAATCTGTAATAATTTAAAAGTTTTTTTAAATTATCCTTAAAAAAATTAGTAAATTAAATAATAGAAAATTAGGAAGAAAATTTAAAAAGAAAATACAAAAATAAATGTTTGAAGTGGAGGAAATGTCATATATAGGCACAAAACCTATGTGAATTAAAAATATGAACCATTATCATTATTTTAAGTTAAGTTAGGTAGTTTTTTTTGGTTAGTTATCTTTTAATTTAATAAATTTAAAAAATGAACATCAATTAAAATAGCATAGCAAGTTAAAAAAAGTTGTTTTCTTGCCCAGCTTTGCCATTTTTGCATTTTGTAAAAATGATTTTTCTTCAAACCAATAAGTTTAAACTATTGTTATTAATTATTGTTAATAATTTATCTTATTGTTTAATAAGTTAAACAACTTACAAGTGTAATAGTCTTGTAATTTACAGTTAAATTATACAAATGGTTTAAAACCATTAATAATAAAACTGTTTATTTAATTACTCTACTTTTTCTTTTTTAAGTTTATAAAATATAATTTTCTCTTCTAACATAATTGTTGTAGTTTTAAACTGAAATGTGTTTTTAAATATTTTTACTACGACAATTATTATAGCACTCAATTCAATGTCTTTTAGTGCAATCCACCTAGTGCTTCACCATAATCATTGATGCTTCAAATATTGCTAAACCTACAAAAAACTTAGGAATATTTGCTATCTAAAAAAAATATTGTTGTATGCGTCTTTACCAATACTTAAGACAATTGAATGTGTAATAAAAATTATTCTTGCCAAAACAGTTACAATGCATTGGCAATATTATTTGAATTAATGTTATTATTTTGTTTTCTATATCAATGAAAAATAGTTTCTTAAATAATAACAAATTTTTAAACATTGTTGCATATTAATATACAACAACTGGAATCATACGCGCGGGATCCAGGAATATTTTTTTGGCTGAGCCTATGAGCACAAATGTTTGGTTTCATACTCTTACATGAAAAGTGGAAAGGCGTGGGTGTAGGAGTAGGTGTTTCCCAACTTTCAATTTTCCAAAAATACTAGTCAAAATAAATGTTTTTTAATTCTGGTATTATTTTTTTAATGCAAACTATGAAAAAAAATAAAAATTTTAACGCCAAAATAAATCAAATTTGATTTAACACATTCGGTTACATAGGATATAAATTTCTGAAATAGGACAAAAAAAAAAAGTTATTCCCGAAAACGCCATCCTCTTGACCAAACCAAGCCCATAATAGTGATTTCATTGTTCTGTATTATGCATCAATACCTCATCTTGTAACGTACAACACTATTCAAACAGATTTACCCACTTCTAAAAAAAAGCTATTTTGTTAAAATAAATATTTTAGTAACACAAGTAATATAGTTATAAAATTTACATCACTTAAAATATCTAACTTTATAATTCAATAACCAAGAAATTTTAATAATAATTCAAAAAATTATAATAATTAAAATTGAAACTCTTGAAAATGTTTTCAGTCGTAGAATGTATTATTATGACATGAGTAGGTAAATAACACTTTTTATTAATTTCTTATAGGTACATTTAACTCGAGGAAAAGTTCTGTTTGATATGAATTTTGAGCTATCTTTAAAATATATTTAGGTACTTAATACAGCATTTTGTGTTGATGCATATAAAATTCAAACAAACAATTGATGACCAAACGACAAATTACAAATTTGTGTTACTCATAAGTTTTACCGTAAGAATCAATGTCTAACAAGAGTTTTATAACTTTCGCAATAGCGCCTGTTGCCTTCAATTATAGTATATCATATTTATGAAAAATTTTGGTGGACAAGGCCCGTCCAGCCCACATCCTGGATGTTTTAATTGTACATTTGCATTAGATTTACTACACTGTACTAGGTATATTTAAAAAATATTAGCAGAACATATTATTTAATTCCCTATTTGTTTCTTCAACAACGTGAATAATAACATTTTAATAACATATTATACAAAATAATAATTTTAATATATCCAGTATATATTATACTAAATAATAAATTATAATAAATTATAAAGAGCAGTGCTTAACAATGGAAGTATTATTTACATTATATGAATATTGAATGCTCTCTAGTTATGCATTATTATTGATATTTAAAAAAAAGTAAAAGTTACAAACCAAAAATTTCATCAGTAAAAATAACATAAACACAAAATAATAGTTTTTATTCGCTTAGAGATGGCTTTTATTTAAAATATTCTGGTTTCCAGAGTTGATTGTCAAAAAAGTCATTAATTAAAATTATATCATTACTGATAGCAGGTATCAATTGATCAATTAAACCGTTGGTATTCTCTTGGCTAGTAATAGAATTTTTTGCAAAATGAAGTTGAGTCACGTATACTTCTAATTGGTTCCCTTCATTTTTCATCATATGTTTTATATGATTTTGACGGACTTTAATGATCAATAGTTCTCTAAGGACTTTTATCCGACTACTCGATATACCAAATATATTAATAAATGCTTTTTGACAAACATCTACACAATTGAAAGCATTTAAAGACTTTTTTAATGCATTTGTTGAATTACTTTCAATAGCCTCTTCATTTTCTTTATTTGAATTGCCAATAACTGAAAGTTTTCCATCAATGTGTCCTCCAACATCATCAGAGTCACGATTATCAAAGCCTATAAAATATAAAAATTGATTGAATTCAAACATTAACTTTTATATTGTGTGCTTCTAAAGTGTTGAAGGTTTTATAATTGGTTGGTAGTTATGAAAATTACAATTTTGAACAAGCTTAGTGGGTCAAAATATTCAACAAGTGGTAAATTTTATATTTGTCTCAAATTTTTAAAACCTTTACAATGTTTAAAATGTTTCCATTCCAATAATAATTTTCAGTTTAAAATAATAACGCAATGAATAAAAAAAAAACAAAAAAATATTACCTACACAAAACAACACTTTTTTTTTTTTTTAAGGTTCAATATTGTACATTGAATAAATTTTTTTTTTTTATTAGAAGTAAACTTTGTTTACAATTAGTTTTGACAATTTTAATAATTTACAAAGAAAATGCATATTAGTATATAAAATAAATGACAGAGAATAGAAAAGAAAAAAAAAAAATTATATTACAAATGAATTAAATTTTTAAACCAGCCTGTTTGATGAAGGATATAAGTGAGGTGATGATTGGAACAGTTGAAGAGGAGAAAATGTACTGGGTGTTGAAAGGAACATTGTGAGAGAGAATTAAAGCAAAAAGGATATTCCCTTGGGGAACAAGAAAGGGACAATAAAAAAGTAGGTGAGAGATATCAGAGATCGAGGGATTGTGAAGATGTAACATGCATAAAGGAGAATCATTGAGAAAAAGTTTGTAAGAGTGTGTTAGTAGTAGAGTGTGTCCAAATCTTAGACGAGAGAAAGAGGTTATTATGTAACGATTTAATTTGAGATTGTGAAACCAGGGTTGAGAGGGTATAGACGGTGAAATATTTAAATACCAAGAGGCATAATTGGGGGCTAAATTGTTCCATTGGTTAAGCCGTAAATTAGAAATATGGGATTTTAATATGGGACAGAAATTGGTCCAGGGAATTAAAGTTGGAGAAGGACAGCAGAAAGAAGAGGTAGATTTGGCAATGGAGTCCGCTATTTCATTCCATTTTATGCCAGTGGCCGGGCACCCAGAAGACTTCAAATAAAAAACCTAAAAGAACTAGTTCAAATAACCTTAACTAGTTTTGTTTGTGCAATATTAGTCCTAAATTACCTCCCCACCGTGCAGACTTTCTAATACCCCCCACTCACAAAAATATCCTTTGTGTGCCATTGACTACTGATGCCACTTCCCCTTCAATAAGATCAGATGCCATCAGTGTCGGTTCTAGCGTACGAGCAGGGTGGGCAGCCCGTACCAAATATTCCAAACGTCCAGATTCTGATGCTAATGTATTGAATATAAGTGAGAAACTTTATTTGAAGAATTTTTTCTCAATTTTGAAAACTATATGCTCCAAATCAATATAAAAATCAATTTTTTCAAAATTGTTACGAAGACTTGAACTTTTTACACATCATTAAAAAATGATAAACGCATTTACTCGTGATATTATCAAATCAATTTACATATTTACATATAATCGATATTTTTTGAACGATTTACGGGGCTCTGTTTTCAAAGTGATTGTTTTATAGAACCTTCAATTTTCAGTTTGTGGCTGACATAGTCCTGAAATTATAACTACCTAATACAATACAACATATTTATGTATTTGAACGTTATTGCAAATTAATGATGACAATTTTGGTAAATGAACGCTTTTTCAGCAAAATTTATAATTTTTTCATAATGTATTTTTGGTCATAACTCCTCCAAAATTTTTTCTATAGTTTATAGAAGTTTTCACGAACTATTGGAATGGAAGAAGTTTAGATTATCATTAGAATGGGTAGAATAAAAATATTTAAAAATTATAATTACTTACAGTATACTTATTACTGTAGTTATACTTAACTACTTAATTACTCACTTGACACAAAATTTTCTAAAGCAGCATCCAACGGAATCCTGTACTTGCAGTGGACCCTTCTCAGCAGTTTACCGTCGGACGTGGTTTCCGTACTGAACAGTCGGTCAGCGACTGGCTTTGCCTCGATAATGTTCTGCAGAAAATCGTTTTGCAATGTCTCATCACACATGGCGACAAACATCCTGTACAACTTGTCTCTGACCCCCGGTGGTACGCGCTCCGGACAATTCAAAGGACACTCGCACGGTATGTCTGAAAATTTAAAAAACGACATTTATTTATCTATATAAATATACATACATAAATATTGTGTTCAATGTTTTCAAAATATATTAATGAAAAATTAGCACCCAACCTATTAGTTGTGTTACCTATACTCCTATAACTCCTATGCTAAATTTTTTTTCAACACAAAACATCGTAAATCCATTACCTAACTGTTGATGCGCATTGTGCCATTTACGGCTCGTACACAGTTTATTTTAGATGTATCTTACAAAATATTTTAGTTACGAAGTTGTATTGGCATTTTTCAGAATCGTTGAGAAATCGAACAATAAAATTTTTGCCTTATAATTCGGTAGGTATAATCGACTTTCCGTTACCTATGATATAACTCGAAAAAAGCTGTTAATAATAATTTATAGCGATAATTATTCTAGGTTAATAACCTAATCTATAATTCACAATTTTACCGGTAGACAAACCGTACATCAAAGGCATAAAGACGTAGTCAGGGCCGGGGCAAATTGGCAGCTTTTTGCCATGAGAAATAACATTAAAAAGACCACAAAAATTAAAGGGGAAAAAAATTGATTGCTCCACTCGCAACTTTGTATCAGACCTTCATAACAAATGAGCAACTCGTAAATACGACATTTCGGATGTGATTTGTCGTTAGCACATTTTATTAAAAGTTCTTGGTTATAAATTTTTGTGCGCAGCGATATTGTTTTAAAACGACGTTTTTTTTTCTGTGAACACTTTGACGACCGTGTTTAACAACCGCTAAACGTCAGAGCGCCTTACTCGAAGCTTTTTTTGAAATTGTAGTTTACTTTCAAGTTATGGTCCAAATACCGAAAAACCCTTTTTCCCAATTGTCCTATCCATCCCTGCACGTTGTTGCCGACTTAAAAATTAAAAGGACTAAAAATGACCGCCTAAAAACGTTATTTGCGACAAAAACACAATTGTATTAAAAAAACTGTGTATACCTAAAAATACTGATGACTATACGCGTATAGGTGAAATGTTTGTGAAACAACTGACTTTTCGAGTCGTTTACTATTGAATAGTAATAACTAAAATAAAACTATGGTCAAACAAACCAACGACACCTTTAAAAATGCCGACTACCCTCGATAAATAGGGGCAAATGTACGAATTCTCCACTGCTCTTAATATCCCATCACACATAATATGTGTGTTGAAACGATAGTTTAAGACAAAAATATATATATATTAATGCCACGTTCGAATTTTTCGATTGTCAAAAAACAAAAACCCAAAGTCGGTCGTCACCTGCAGCGTTCTGCTGCAGTTTCGGCTTTTTGACCGCGGCTCCGTGCTCGGCGCTTGCGTCCTCCGCCGGCCGTCGAATCTTCTCTTCCACCGTCCGCGCGGGCCGCGATATCCGTTTGTTGTTCATTTTTTTTTTTTTTTTGCATCCAATATTATTTCAAGAAATAGCGAAAAAATCGTGTAGACACGACAAAGACAAATCGACAAGATCGCGCGGACGGTGACTGTGTGGCGAGCGCGGAACAAGAAATAAAAAAATAAACTTATTGTTACTGGACACCGCCGAAATGCGAGGTCATCTATCGATCATCGGTCAGCTGAGTAGCAGCTTTTAACATAGATCTCGCACGTCACGCCGGAAGCGAAACCAGTACCCCGCACGCCCTCCTAACCATCCGTCTATGACCACGGTCTCAAAACGGCCTTTTTCACCGGCCGACAGTAGAATGACCGCCGCGCTCTACAGCATAGCAGTCTCCAATTGTGCGTAGATGCCACATACCCACCGATCTAATGGAAGATCATCGGGCATTGTGGTAACGTCAAAAACTGGCGATCCAAGTCTTAAGTTGTTTTTGACCGGTACGACTAACGGTTAACCCAATTTAACCTAACCGCTGTTAGTGTTTCAAGCTTCTTGAAAAATGTGTTGTATACTAACATCATAATATAAACAATTGTACTAGTAAAACAATAAAATCTGTTGTTAATGTAAACTTAAAATAAGAATTTTAAAATAAGAATACAATTATTGTACGATGTACTTAGTTTTAATGTTGTTATACAACATATACATAAAACTTGTTGGAAAAAAACTATTTTTTATAAAACTATTATTAACACCTAATAATAATTAACAAATCAATATTCAACGCATTCTGTAGACTGTAGAATGTGGAACAATAAGCCAGACAAAAATTCGAATTTTTAGCATTCATATCATAAGGGACAAAATACATCACAAGTTTATTAAATTTTTATGTTTTTAGGAAGTAGAATTATGTTTTTTTTTTTACTTAAATTTATTTCAAGTAGTAATAAAACAATTTCATATTTTTCAAGAGTTAAAATTACATTTTTAATTACTTTGGTTAAAAATAACAAAATCCAACAAAACATAGAAAAGTTGTAAAGCTATTCAAAAATTTTTACAAAATCAAAATCGGTTTATTTTTGTCTGTCTTTGGTCCAAACAAAGAAATTTTGTGGTGTTTATCCAACACTTTAAAAACAAAATGTCTAGAATAATTTTTAAAAAATGGTATCTTCTATTTTGCACCATTGAAAAGTGTGCTATTTTTTTTATCAAACTAATTGAGATCCAGAAAAAAAAGCCAGTTATTTTGTCTTATACTGAATTGTTATTGTTGTTACTAGCCAGCAATAAATATAGGTTGTGTAAATGTCAAAATATACATTATACCAGCGGTTCCCAAACTGTGTGGCGCGCCACCCAAAGGAGGCGCGAGCACTTAACAAGGGCGGCGCGGCGCGTGGTTGGAATTTTACACTTATTGTTATTTTTAGATTAATTTCACGTCCGATAAAAATTTTGTAGATTGAATATTCTTTGAGGGTGGCGTGAAAAAAATGTTTAATTATTAGGGAGCCTTGAATGAAAAAAGTTTGGGAACCGCTGCATTATACATAAAAACAGTACTTAAACATTGTTAATATTTTGTTAATATGAGAAGCATTTTTAGAAAAGTATAAGTAATAATTTGACTCTGTTGTGAATTGAATTAGTTGTGCTACTTGTCTGTGTATAAGGCCAGTGGTTTATCAATACGAAAAAAAAAAGGATTTAAAAATATGTTGAAATGTTTCAAGAACTATAAACAATGATTCATCTGCAGCAATCCTTCACTGGGAAATAAAGGATGACTTGCACATTCCACAGTTTTTTTGCAAAATATAATACCGATTGTTTGCATCAAGAATCTAAAATAGATACATTAAGTCATGAAGTACTTAATTTAAATTATTAGTGCTGAAGCAGTGGACAAGGGGGCAGCTGTTGCTTGTATAAATCAACCCAGTTTAAAATTTAAATTTGGTAATTAAGTTATTTAATTAATTGTAAGATTTTAATAATATAGCTAATATTATGATCAGACCAATTGCTAGAAAATTTTAATTAAACATTTTTTTATATCATATTTATTCAATATTCTGTTAAGATCAAAAATGGCATTTAATAAATTTTTAAATATTACAATATTGTTTTATAATTTTCAAGTTTTGCTAAAATTAAAATAAACACAAAATTATAATTGGTTTTGTTTTTACATAAATCTTGTAGCTAAAATTGTGTATTCTGTTTGTAACATATTTAAGATTAGCTTATTTTGCTTTTTTCATCACAAATTCTTGAACAATGTTACTCCTATGTTGACTCCTATTCAATATACAACAGTGCCAATCCTGATTCTTGACAATATTTTATTGACCATAGTAAATCTTAAATGGATTTTAATTAATTTCGGTTTGACTACTTTTGAAAGATGCCACTGTAATCGGTATTGTAAAAATAATCCTCAGACTTATTGTTATGTAAGAATAAATTTAAATAAAAAAATAAAATATAAATTTGACTGAGAGTTGGCATAATTCTTGAAGGATATTTATAATTGATGCAATTTTTTAGTAGTCAAATTTTAGATAACCCACTCATGGATGGTGATATCATGGTCATGCATGATGTTTTTAAATATTTGATTTGTTGGAATGACTTAAGATGCACTTTTGCCATTAAAATAATGATTAAGTGCTTTCAAAATTCTAAGATATGAAGTTTTTTTGATAGAATCACAAGTTTAGTAGAAACAATTTATGAACAAAAATTAAATGGAAAAATATATACTTAGTCGCATCAAACAAATATCTGTGAGTGACAAATACCTTTAATAAAATAACGCAACATCTATAATAAACAATAATGGAAATTATATTGAGGTTAGGTTTATTTTATTGAGGATTAACACCTACTAAAAGTAAACTATGGAAAAAATTAAAACTTGAACAACAGAGAGTTCAAAGGAAAAATAAAAAAATTACTAGTTTACAAGTAAGAAGGTTTTTAGCCTATACTCAGCTTGTAGTAGGTATACATTTATTATTTATACAGATTTTTCTATAGATAAATAATAGTAAAGTACTTACATATACTATCAAAATGTTAAAAATAAATAATTAAATATTTTTGTCAGGAGTTAATGTCAAAAATAAAGGAATCAACAGACGCAGACACTCAAAATACATTTCAAAAAAACTATAACGAATCCTTTTTCAATAAATTAATTAAAAATGTTAACACTGAAACTAATGGAAGACAATATAATGAAGAAGTATAAAATTTGTAACAACATTGTACTTTTACTCCCCAAAAGCATAGCCTTATCTCCGGTAATTACACCGCTAAATGTATTCAATTAATATATAATATTATTAACATTTTTCATAATTTATTTAAAGGACTAAACTGTCTTTACCAATTCCTAGCACTATTCGCAATTGAATGTCCAATATTTATGTCAATACTGGATTTTTATCAAATGTATTAATTGAAATAAGTAAATTTCCAGAAGATGATAGAAATTGTTGCCTTATACTTGACTCCATATCAAGACTGAAATCAAATGGGAAAGTGCTAACCACAAGTATTTGAATTAAACATAATAAATTAATAAATGTAAAAATAAATATACTACCTATGTATAAGTGTGTATACATAGGTATGTTGGATATTGTGACTATGGCAACGGCATAACAGTTGACAATTGTGAAACAGCTGCAACAGAAATGCTTGTTTTTATGCTATCTAGTCTGAAAAGATCATGGAAATGGACAATTGGATATTGGTTTATTAATAAGATAAAAGCACCTGTACAAGCATAACTTATAAAAATCGCACTAATGAAATGTGAAAGTTTGGGCATAAAAGTATTGTGTTGTATACATGTACTTTAGAAATATTAGGATGTGATCTAACGCAACAATATCGCAACATAAAATATAAATTTAATGTTACTCCAAATGGACCTAATATTCTAATATTTTACACCTGATGCTTGTCACAACGTAAAGTTAAAGGATAGTAAGTAGGGATAATAGATGAATTGTTTAATTTCCTTAATTCAAGAAATGCATTTGCCAAAAACTTCAAACAGCCCATTCACATTCAAAACATTGAATATTTAGAGGAATGTATGGGTAACCATATAAAATATTTGTATTCACTAAAAACTATAGATGGTGTAGAGTTATGGAAGAGTCAAAGTAAAACATTTATTTACTTGGGTTTGCAACTGCTGTTAAATCAACAATTTTAATAGCTAAAGATTTACTTACTTGCCATAACTTTAACTTTGTCCTTACATACAAGTTTAGCCAAGATGCTAATGAATTATTCTTCGGTCACGTGAGAGGTCGTTTTGGCTACAATGACAATCCTAATCGTTTAGAATTTAAGTACGTTCTTTGTAGTATTTTAGTACATAATGCAATAAAGTTGACCAATGTAAATTCTACATTATTTATACACGAAGAAAACTCTTTATTTTACTTTAAAATGGATAAACAAGAAGCTGAAAATGATGTATAAACAAATGAGACGATTCAATTAATATCCAAACAAATGTTTAAGGACAAAATGCTTACATGATATAATTGATAATATATTGTATTATATAAGTGGTTATATAGTACAAAAAACTACTCCAGAGTTAATATATAAATTCTGTATTAGTGCACTAAACGATCATACAACGCGTATACATATACGCGTACCCCGTATCATACGGCGTCGTCGCTTTGCTCCCCTAACAGATAACAGCCTATTGCATCCTAAGGTTTATAGATTATCTATAAATCTTGACTGCATCCAAACCTAGACACTTAAACTTTTGCTGTCTACATGATATGGTGCTGACGCATAATGTACACGGCTCAGTAATGTATTCAGACGCTTCTCTTCAATAATTTAGCAATCTATAGTTTACATATTATCTGTGATTAGTTTCGCAAAATTTTACGGTGCCATGTTATAACCTCAATTTCTCGCGCTCGAATTCGCCTTGTCATTCCTGATAGCAAACAATCATCATAACGTGCTTTGGCCATTGAACTGTATAGTTCAAGTTGGCTTTGGCCGATCAACGGACGGCTATATTATCTGACCATCCTGTGCGACGATTTGCGTTGATATTGTACTCGTATTTAACGTCCTGTTCAAACGCGGCTGATGATTATTATGCTATTTGTCTGCGTGTGTTCTGAAAGCGATTTACCGTAGAAAATTTTTCTCACGCGTTATTTGTTTGAAGTGTAATTGAAATACGACGATGCGTGCTTCCGAGGCAGAGCATTGAGTTCACGCGCGTGTCTTCGGTTTTTTGTAAACTCTCCGTGTTCACATTTTCCACTTCGACATGTCTGCTTTGGAACAAGTATTGCACGTCATCGATACGCACCGCATATCCGATAAGTTGATCAAATCGCAGAACTTTGGCGGCTTATTAAGCGACGGTAAATATGCATGGTTTGCTTCCGGATCAAGGATCGTCCTTTACTCCAAACGTCTCGAATGTGTGGTGTCGCATAGATCGTTTCCCGATACTGTGAAGGTAAGCGTTATGATTTATAAGCTGTTGGCAATTACTGTTATAGGTGGGTAGGTACATTTGATACAATAGTCAAGCTGGAATTTCATATAAAGAACAAAACCCTTGCGTATCAACTCCAACAATTGGCTCATTCAGAGCCATTATGAGTTGGTTTGTAGCGTTCCTATCGCTTTTGGTGTTGCATTATAATTTTGCAAATACAAAAAAAAAACTATCAATACGTATCGGTACAAACAAAAGCACTAATTAAAAATTGTTGTGCTAAATTGCCATAAAATGTACTTTGGTATTATTAATTTTATTCTGGTTATATTCTGGGGCTGTCTGAGAATACTCTAGGCCAGGCGGAGAAGGATAAAAACGGTCTAACATTTTTTGTTACATTTTCTTTTTTATTTCCTGTTTTTCATTGACAATAACTACACAAATATTTTAGTCGCATCCATCATACATTTTTGTTCTTATTTCGATAGCAATAAGCACAACAATCCATTAAGTATAGATTTTGTTCAGTTGTTAGTAAATCAGTATTAATTATAATTAAATTGAATGTGTACCAGGTACCAAACTTTTTCTGGTTTTCTGTGTTATTTCATTTTAATACCTACACAGTTGATTTTTCAATGTACCACATTTACATTGTGGGGCAAATAAAACAACATCAGCATAGAAACCACAAAAATACTAAAAATAAAATACTCCCTATGGAAAACCTTGTTGTTCTTATAAAACTTTTGCTTTGTACATAAATAATTGGAAACGGCTTACTTTCTTTACAAGAAACACTTCTTTTACGGTTTACAAGTGTGAGGCATAGATTGAAGACATTTTAAAATAAGCAAAACAAAAACTGTACCCATCATAGCAATTGCCAGTAAAGTAGTGTTGTAACAAAAAAAAAAAAAAAAATTAAAAATTCCCACTTTTGTGAAGAAATTTATATATATATATATATACATATATATATATATATGTTAAGATACTGGCGCAAAATTTAAATTAATCCTACTGGCTCAGGCGGACTTCTCCGCTTTTCCACCAGGGCCAGTCCGCCCCTGGTTATATTAACTATGTATATAGTACTACACAGTCTAGGTAGGCAGGTTATAGTGTTATTTACCTTGAGTTTAAGGTACAAGATTTTAATTTGACACCAGGTCAACAAATGTTTACTTTAGATGGTCTTGAAATTAACCTGGTGTTTACTGAAAATAAATTTTTAACGTTATTTTTGTATCCTTTAATGTGATTTATTGCCATAGGTGTATTTTACAAAGATGTATTATATCTTTACATATTTTTATACTATACTATATTCATTGTCTTTTTTTTATCGCTACATGATTCAAGTGTTTGGCTATTTTTATTTTAGTGTCTGATAGGTATTACGGAACAAATAAAACCTCTCAACCAAGTTATTTACTAGTTTATAGGTTTTGACCTAATAACTTTTTTTGTCTGTTCAATTAATTTTGTTGCTGCAGTGGATGAGTACATATTAATTAATACATACAAAATATAAAATACATATTTTATTAAAAGAAAAATTCCGGTGAGAACTGAGACTTTTGGGTGAATCACTGTTGTGTTGTTACCATGAATTATTAGTATGTAAAGAACATTTATTTTGAGCATTTGAACGTGTAATAAATCGGAAACGTCAGTACTGTTAAAATTCCAAAAGTAATAAAAATTCAAGCAAAATACCATCTAGTAACTATTACTGATTTTTATGTATGTACCAGGTGAAATTATATAATCAGAATTAATTTATACATATTAATTTTTTTGCTAAATTAGTAATACAAAATATAACAGTTTGAAGTTATTGGGAAAACTAAATGTTAATTATTTTAGATTTTGTAGTGGTAATTATGTTTTGGGCCACCTCAGTTCTTGTTGCCCATTTTCTTGATAAGATTAAGTAAAATATTTATCGTCACTAAACTATACATAACTTTAGTTAGGTATATGACTTGTGGAGTATGCTATAGACTATAGCGTTGTGTACAGTGTAGTAACACAGAACTGAGTTGTAGGTAATTTCAACCACTTCAGATCTCCAACACAAACAACACAATTTGATAACCTGATTGTACATGACGTATAGGTGTGTTTTTGCTGTAAGTTATCTATTTCAAGTTTTAATAAATAATTTATACTATTTCAGATCACCTGTGTTACTGAGTTGAACAATGACAAAGGAAAATTTAATAATTTTCTTTTGATTGGAAGTTCATTTAAATCATCTGGAATACTCTATGTTTGTTATTTACCAACTTTGACTACCCTCCGATGTATTGATTTGCCAAATTCGGTATGTTATTGTATTAATTTATCAGTAATATAAATTTGTCATTACAAAAAAAATATTGCTTTAACTAAATTTATAGATATCGTGCATAACTACAATGTCAAATAATTCTCAAGCAAAAAATCACATTTGTGATGTGTTTAAAATCATGTCTACTGTACTGTTAATTGGTATGGTTTCGGGTGCTGTTTACGCAGTTGATTTAAGACAAAATTATATTGAAAAAAGTAATATAATTAAAAATCAATACTGTAATAATAACTAATAAGAAGAGGTCGAATTTATATTCTCTTAAAATCCTTAAAATATGATATTTTTGTATTGATAAAAATGGGCAATATATTCTTTTGATATTCTATTAAATTACAAGAAATATGTAATTTTATGTCCTTAAAAATCCAAAATGTATATCATTCAATTTAAATGTATTATAAGTAATTAAATTTTGTTTATAAAATTGATACTAATTAAAAAAAAAAAATTATAAACTAGGAACAAATATGTTAAATTATAAAAATCCGACCTCTACTAATAAGTAATAGTTATTTTTTTCAATTTTTTCTTTTATTATTATAGAACTAAAACAAAATGAAAGTACTGTGAATGAATTAAAACATAATCAATTATTTATTATGAGAAACAATAAAGATTGTCAAGAAGTCAAAGAGAAAATTGTTTTAAGTGATTTTCATTTAGCTTTGTTTATTAATGGTTAGTTAAACTACATTGTCGTATTTATTTCAAATTGTGTTAATTGTATTGCTTTTTTAGAAAATTTTCATGGCTATTGCAAAAGTCAATACAATAATAAACTGACTTTAAAAGTATCTAGTTTACTATACATAAAAGAAATTAATACAATTGCCATTGGTTATGCTACTGGTCATTATCAACTTTGGGACTGTAAAACCATGCAAACTGTGTATGTATTTGTTCCTTTATGTATTAAATCAGTTCTGATTTTTATTTAGAGGCTTTAAAATGTATGTTACGGTAAAAGATGATATTCAGTTACATATTGTTATTTTTTAGTAAGGATCAATAGAGTACTTTAAACATTGTAGTTATCATTATTTATTCTTTATTTGTTGGTAATTAACTTTAATTTCCACTAAATATAGGGAAAGTTGTCATTTAATTGTATTTCCTACCTACCTAGACAAGACAAATCATAATGTAGACTTAAAATATTACAGTATTTTGACATGAACACACTTGTAATGCCAGCCCTACTCCCACTTTGTTGCCTACTTATAATCATTGATAATAACATAATACTCTATTAAATCCAAACCTAAACACTCTACGTGACATAAAACAACTGCTTTTTGGTGGGAATTGATTATATTAACTTCATTATTATTTACATTGTGGTTCAAGGAATTAGGGTGAATATATAGCTAATAATGTATTATACTACTTGAAAATAATTTACTAACGTAACAACTGGGAAATAACATTATTAAGTGTTTATTGTCTTATACCATACATATACTTTTCATGATAAAAATATAATTTAAGAATAAAAACAATCGAACTTACTAATAATTATATTTTTCTAAGAGTTTGATAAATTTAGAGTATTATAATAATTAGTTATTACCTAATAAATACATAAATATTTTTAATATTTAGATTTTTATTAAAAGAACCAACATGTGTCATGCCAGTTACACAAATATCGTTTATTGAGCCATCTAATGATCCAAATAATTTGTGTTATCTTTGGATCATTCAATCTGATAATTCTAAACTTCCTCATGCAACAATGATAGCGTTAACTTACCAACAAAAAACTTTACTGTCCGATGGTACTTTCTTGTATGAAGTGAGTTTTTCATCATATTATTAACAGACAAAACTAATATTATGTAGTAAAATTTTATTTATTTTATTAAAGGTATATCTAGGATATGGTACAAAACTAGAAATGTCTTTGAAACAAGAAATTGGGTTTGGACGATGTGTATCTGCTTTATCTTTGTGTAACCAGAACCTGTTCAGAAATGAAAGTGGTAATGTCTGTTAATACCTTGTCTTATTTTATATTAATATTATTTAAATATTTCTATTAAAAATACAATTTTTAGTTAATTAACTAAAAAATTTTCATCCTTTTTTTGTTTGTAAAAAATTTAAATTATTATTATTGAATAATTTAAAAAATAGAAAATAAATTATAATGAAATAAAGGTTCTTTATTATTAGGTAATTAAAATTTTTAAGCTTTAACGCTTTATGTATTAAGCTGTGTTCAAACTCTGACATATTTGTAAAGTTAGTTCCACATTGTTTGTGGTCATTAGACAACTGTGTTAGAAATCTTAGAATTGCATCAATATGCACACATTTAGATTTATTAGTATTTGTAGATTTAGAATTAAGTGAAGTCATTATACTTTCCCTTAAAATATTATCATGACTATTGTTTTTTTGTTTTAGACATTGATGAGGATTCTAAAATAAGATTATTTACCATGCTATTAGAAGTACATCGTGGTGTCAACTGTGTACCAGAATCTTATATATTTTTGTTTGATATTAACCAGTGGTATAAAGCCCAAATGCCTCCAACAATAATTAGTCATTTAAAAGTATCCTGTTCTTTTGCATGTTTTATAAAATTATCTGATAATGTCAGTTATTTGGATTTTAAAATTTCGGACAAATCATTACGTCCATTTAATTGTAATTTTAAAAACTATGTAGAAGAACTTTACTTTCCATCGTCAATATATTTTGGTTAGTATAGGCTATTCTAAGATTCATTTTCTAGATCAAATTGGTTGGTTCGATTATTCTTTAAATTAATTTTTGTTACAGAATGTGATTGTTTGACGGAATCAAAAATTATAAAATTTAAACATGCAGGTGTTCAACAAGAAATATTAGATCGTTTGCTTTCAAAAAATTGGAAATTGTTAACAAACACAACCTTTGTATTCAATCAATGCTTAGAAACAAATTTAAAGCCATTCTTTTGGGATAAGTCAAATGATTATACAAACTATAGCTTAGTAAGGATCTTAATGTATTTAGTATATACTTAATGTATTATTTATTTAAAGAGTTGTTTTATCATAAAACTTAAATTTCAAGTAAACTGAGCTTTCACATGGAATTTATACTTTTTACATTGTTTGTTAACAAAAATTTGAGTAGTAAAATTAATTTGATATTTAAGTATGATAACATAAAATAAGCAATTTTACTTTTTCTAAAATTTTGATGAGTAGAGTTTTGGATGTTGTTGCATTAACAACTTTTTTTTTTATTGTTTGGATTTGTTGCCAATTAGGTAATAAATTTGTTTCAAACAAGTACAAACTAATATCTAAAAATTTTAAGTGCAACTTTTTGCAATTCTTGACCTTTTTTCAATTTTATTGCAATTTTGTTGATTGTTGTTATTTTCAATAAAATTTTTTGGTGTTTTCATTTGTTTTGTTAGATTGTAATATTATATAAGAATAATCTATGTCGAGCTTTGTTGGTTGTATCTTGTTGGTGTGACCAGATTTTTAATGATCAGAATTTGATTTTGTATTTTTTTTTATAATCTATTAGTTTAAAACTTATCTAACAAAACTACTTTATAATGTTACTTAATAAAATAACTTAATCTATTTCATAAAATAATTTATTAATATTTTTTAAGCACAGTTTTGTAAAAAAAATTTTTTTATTGCAATTTAAAGTGCAATTTTGGGTTTTTTTCATAGCAATAATGCAATCAATTTTATATCATTTTTAGTGCAATAACACCCTAGCCCTAGTAATGAGTAAACCTAACATATGGGAAAATTGGAACTGATTTTAACAAATTACATGTAATTTACAAAATATACTTACTACCTTTTTTTTTTTCATTTGTTGCTTATTGTTTTTTATAAAATATTTAGTTCCTATTTGAATATTTATTAATAAATTTACCGACTAAAGAGTTTTCAATGTGGTAAAAGGAGTGTTTAGTTACACTGGAAAATTAATTACAATAAATGAAATTGGTCGAGAATAGCAAGTATCAATATGAAACACATACATAAGATAATTGTAACACATGGGCAACTGCAACGCTAGGTAACAAAAACTACTCTATACATCAGCGGTGGCAGCCTAGAATTTTCCGACGTGTAGCCAAAAACTTTTTAAGAATATGTAATCCCTGTAAGAAGTTAAAATTTGACGTGTAGCCAGAAACTTTTGACATGTTGCCGTTGCAACACGTGCTACACAAAGGCTGCCACCACTGCTATACATACAAAAAAAAAAAAAAAAATACACGGGCAACGCCTTAAAATGTAAGGACAGTTTGACGTTTGCAGTTTTTGCAACCCTCAACCCCTCATATGTCCTCTTCAGGTTTTGGCTTTTGGGATGTTTTGGAAGACGGGTCAACTTTAAATTGAATATTTAACTATGCCTGGGCAACGCCGAGTCAGGACAGCTAGTAAAAATATAATAAAATTAATGTATTATAAAACATTTTCTAACAGATTTTAATATGCTTTTTTTAATATACAATTGTTAGTCAGATCAAAGAAGCTTTATTGTATCAATCATAGTTGAAAACAACATTATATCTGTTCTTGAAGATTGTGCTGAAGCTTGGAAAAATGGTACTTATGTGTCAAGTGAAGCGACTATTTTGCATTTAGTAAAATGTCTTTGGAAACATGTTATGGCCGTTAAAATATATGCGGACAAATTATGTTAGTATTATAACCCATTAATAACTTATACAATAATAACTTAAGTGGTATAACTGGGGCCTCATGTAATTGTATATATGCATTTAATATGAAATCAAGAATAAAATGTTCTTTTGCATTGATTTATTTATTTTTTCAAAACTCAAATTTCAGAGCTTTGCTTCCATTATTACATTTTTAAAAATCTTTATTTTAATATATCCAATTTACAGGTGTTCCATTATTTGATTATTCTGGTACTCAATTTGACAAAAGAAACATAAGAATTCTAAATTATTGTCTATCTCAAATGCAGTGTGTGAAACATTTTCTTGAATTTTTACACAAAGAATATGGCGTTCATCTAATTAATGGTAAATATATTCTAATAATTAACAGTTATAATTATAGCTCAAGATGGTACTTTGGTTAAAGTTTTTATTGAAATTTTCTTAATTTTTTGTATAATGATAAAATCAAAAAGATTTAATTTTCAGGAGGGCTTCAATTATCTTAAATTTTCACCATTGTTAGGATTGGTAAAACTAACATAAAAAGAACCAATTTGTCAATGTTTTAGTGATAACTGAAACTTAATACTGAACTTAAAAATATAGAATTATTTGTTAAAAACTTTTACTTTTTAGTATCCATAAACAAAATATTTTCGATTTATAGTTAAACATTGTTCAATTGAAATTTGGTTGACACTACTTCGGTTTATAGATGTGCTTACAATTTACTTAGTTATTATTATTATTATTATATATTGAGCAAACTTGTTAAAATTTTCACACATTTTTAGAGTTAATGAAGTTTAAACATTATAAAACAATTTTGACCATTTTTTAGTCATTATTAATTAAATGCATAGTTTTGATTTGTGATTCTTATAAAATTTAAAATATATTTTCTATAAATGCTGTTAAAAAATTAACTTTAATTTGTGTTTTCATTGCAGTTGACTATTCCCATCGTGTATATACACTAAACTTGGTTACAGACTATTTTAAAGCATTGACATGTTTTATAAAGTATACTCTATTACCGGAAACCCTCGAGGACAATCTCACCCAAACCAATGTACAGTGCAATTTTAATTATTTAAAACAGTATGCTAATAAACGGTAAGCTTGTTAGTTTTTATAAATAATGTGTTTATTTTATTCAAGCATTTGTAAATTATAGGCGAATGGAATTTGGAGATTCACAATTCTATTTAATTGATGCTATTGTTTTTAATGAACCTAAAGGAAATAAATTAATTGAACAGTGGTTTCATGAGGGTGGAGAAATGGAAAATGAAAAAGGCATGTACCCGCCATCTAATGTACAATGTTTACTGAGAATTTATCTGAATGCTGCACTATCTGATTTAATGAAAAATTTCATTACTCTATATTTTTTAATTGATGTTTGCTCATCCCAAAAGTAAGTATTTATTTTTCAAATTTATTTTAGGGAGGGGGAGGCAAAAATGCAGTTACTATGTAAAAATTTTATATTCTCAAATGTACCTAATCACTTGCTTGCAAATTTAACTGTCTACTGGTTTCTCTCATTATTTAAAAAAAGGTGTTTTGAAACTTAAGGGGTTTTTATTCTCATCCAAAAATGTAGTCTACTTTAATATATGTTAAAATTTATTAGGTACAAATCAATATTAATTTTTTTTGGTCTCAAAACTTATTTGTTTTGAACTAAAATAATTATTGTATTTTAAAAATCATCTTTAGATGATTTTTAATTAGTTATCTATTATTAATTTTTTTGTTTGCAATATTTGTGTAATAGTCAATAGCTCAACATTAAAAGTTTATAGATTGTTTATTAGAATTAGGCATTTAAAATACCTGGATAGTGGATATATTAAAATAATATCCAATTTTATTTTATTATTATATATTTTAAATTATAAATTTATGAAGTTTGTAGGTATTTAGATAATATGGTTCTCATTACTACTCGTCACTTACTTTAATCCCTTAGGGGCATACATAGTATTAATTACAAAACTAAAAGCATTAATTTAAATTTGTTTTATATTAGTATGAATGTAGCTTTAGCAAACCGTATGTGTAATTTTTCTATGGAAATTAATGTTCCCAATTATGAAGGATTGAATCAATTGTGTCGCGCTAGTTGGTTATTTGACCACGATATGTTTGAGGTTTGTAATTATTATATTCCTTACTTTGAATTTTTTATTTTATTTCAATTTTCATTAATAGGAAGCTATGAAAATATTGGAAAGTGATAATAAATGGATTATGATAATTGATAAATCTGGTGACTGGTTCCATTGGACAGTACTAAAGCTACTTATATTTAAATCTGAATACTTATGGGCACGATATTATTTCAAATTTATAAATATTAATACAGTTGAAACTGATGATCAAAAAAAGTAATTATATATTATTTTGGTATATTTTTATAACAAACAAAACCTGTAATTTTAAACTACTTGTTTGATGTAATGTAATTTTTTTTGAAAATAGATTCAGCGAATAAAAGCTTATATAATTTAACTGTATTACTACTTTATTTCATAGCAAAATAGTTAATAGTTTTAAAATCTTCATTTAAAATGTGGTTTTCAGATTTTATATCAATGTTCAAGTATTGAATAATGAGTTTTTTGATGCTTTAAAATACATTCGAGCGCAATCTGTTAATGAACAAAAATTTTTGTATGAATACTTTTTTGAAAGTGAGTTTTATTTTTAACTTTTTACCAATACAAACTAAAATGTATTATGATAAAATCAGATAACTTATAGCTATTTTTAATATTTTTAGGATGCCGAGATACTGATAAATTGAAATGTTTGTTAAATTGTGTTTTGAAATCAGAGGAAGAAGATTTATTTTGCTCATACTTGAAAAAATTCCAAGATTCTAAATCAATTACTTCTCTACTGTTATTTTTGATACAACGTGGAAAGTATGTTCAATACAAGTTAATATAACATATATTATGTTATTTTTTGTACAATATAAAATTTTATTATAATCATGAATATTTGTCTATGGCATTGTAGATTTTTTCTTGATATTAGTTATTACATCTATTAATAAAACTTATATATCTGTATATATGAAGTGAATGTCGGTCCAGAGTGATAGCATCACCGTCTGAACTACAATACGGAGAGACGTAAAAATTTGTACATTCACTAATCATTACTTGAGGAAGATTATAGGCATGATTTTAAGTGCAAATTTGTTGTTGATTTTGCAATAACATTCTGCGAATGTTGAACAATAGAACCGTATGATTGTTTTCATGCAGCGTCCTCTTTTCTCGCTTTAGGGCCTCATTCGGTATTAGTGTTTTACTTACACAAAGTCGATACGATCGGGTGCAAGCGCGTTGACAATACGTTTATAGGATATCAATTTGAAATTTTGAGGGTAGATTAATATTATAATTTCGCCTTGCACTAAGAAAGAATTTTCCGAAATTCCACTACTAAGGGTTGTCTCAAACACAAAATTTGTTGAAACTTTGATTTTTTTTGTTTATTTATGGTTGCTTTGTGTTACATGCAATCAAATTTTTGTTTGAGTAATATCCTTAAATTTTCTTTTAACCCTGGCAATGCCGGGTCGGGACCTGCTAGTTATTATATAATTTTTTTTTTTTTTAGACATTTAGAGGCTGCTAATTATAAAAAATCATTAGAAAACATCCAAAAGTATGAAACAAATGATATATTCAGAGCAACTAGTCTTATTGTTGATAGATTTGATCAAAATATACCTGCCATTTTTAAGGAAAATTATGGTCATCATATTGTAAAAAATATATATAAAAATTCAGGTTGGTTATTTTATATTGCTGTAATTAAAATGATCATATTATTATGTTTAATAGTGTTTATGTAATTATTCTAGAAGTTACCATTAAACGTTTAAATGATGAACGTAATATGTTTAGTATTGTGGATAAGGAAAAAGAAGATACGCTAAAAATTAGAAACCTATCTATTATTGAATCGCATATTGGGTAAGTGTTATAACTTTATTATGATTTAAATACTTATAATGCGTTTACTCAACTGCAATGCAACCAGTAACCTAACATCAGTAGGGCTTCCCAACATGCTTGCTCAAATGCGCGTGTAATTTGAAATGTTGTACATTTATGGACTATATGTTTCTCAAAATTAGAGACTTTATTGCTCTGTGCATATTACCTATTGATATTTATGTATACAAATTTTAAAGTGATAGTAGGTATCAACACTAATATTAAATATTTCAGAATTACCAATATAATAATTATAATAAAAAAAAGATTATGAGTATAATTATTTTAATAATTTTATTGTTTCAAATTTCTAGTAAGTTTAGCAAATTTTAGATGCATTGAAATACAAATTTTACTCTCACCGGTCAAGCCTCTAACATTGTGTAATACACTTTAATGATTCGCATTGTCAATTTTTTATTATTTGAACACAACTTTGTGTTGTGTGTATCGTGTTATTATTTTTGTTATTGTTTTTTTTACAGCCTTATTCAACCGCCAAGAAATAATAAACAAAAGCATTCTCCTATTTATGATCAAAATTGTAAAGAGAAGCGCAGAAAAACAGATGATATTTTACTGAGCCCACCAGCTTCTAATTATAGAGCAATTTCAAATGTTATGGAGAAAGATATTTTAGAAATACTCAATACTCCATTAATACAAAAAACTATTTCTTCTCCTTCAATCAATGCATTTTGTTTGTCAACTATAAAGGTCTGTTTTATTAAAATCTAAATAATCACTTTTACTTTTTTTAATAAATTTATGTTTTTAGTTTTAAACTGAGTATTTTAATTCAAATATCTATGGGTAACAAATGTGCAAGGTTCTATATGCAAGGTAACCGGTAGTTAAAATTTTTATTTTGGGCACTACTTGGTTATTATTCTATTTTACAGGGAGTAAAATAATATGTATTATTCTCTTGTTTTACAAATAAAAGTTTTATTTTTTAAACTTATTTTACAAACCTGCAAATAATACAATCTTATATTATATTTTAGTAATATGCTTAAAATAATATAGAGAAGCTGTACTGTATCTTGCTTTAAAAATAAATTGAAGCGCAAATGGTTATATAAATTAAAGCCACTAATAAACTTTATTAATTAGCCACTTTTCACTAAAAAAATATTGTAAGGGTTTGAGTAAAATATTTTAAAATGTATTTATTGAAATTGATTTGCAAGCCCAGCAAATAGATTTCTGGATTTTAAAGTGTGGATGAGTAAAAAGACCTCTGGGAAGACCCAGACTGAGGTGGGAAGACTGTGTTAAAAAGGACTTAAAAATGATAGATCCAGGAATCAAATGGAGAAAAGCTGCAGAGGATAGGGGCAGATGGCAAGATTTGTATTTAGCGGTATGGTCTTAAAGGCCGGAACCAAGGAAAGAAGAAGAAGAAAAGTGTGGATGAGTGGAGTAACAAGAAAATATAGAATAATAAAGGAATATGTAAGAGGTTAGGCTGAGATGGTTTGAACATGTGAAGAAGAGAAAAGAAACCAAAACAGTAAAAGCAGCTATGATAATGAATGTTGAAGGAAAAAGAGGTAGAGGAAGACCAAAGAAGAGATATGAGGATTGTTAATGTGTGTGTAGGGGATATCAATGATCGTGGTAAATGGAGGGATAGAATGAAGGTGGTCGATTACAAATAGTTAGGAAAAAGGCAAAGAAGAAAACTGAATTTAATTGTGTTATAACGTCATAAAAGTATCAAAAAATTTTGAGCCAAATGTAGAACTAACTATTTTACAACTTGTTGAGTAATTTTTTTAAGCAATAATCTAAACCAGGAATCCACCCTATGCCATGGTCTACTCCCAAGTGAAGTTTCTATACTCCTTGTTTAATATTTATTTTCAAAATAATAAATTTATTTAATTTAATTATGTTTTAATGCCAAAAATAACTATAATTTCAGATGGAATCTGCTAAAAATTATAACAGAGTATTGACCTCAAAAAATGAAGATTCATCAATATCAAGAAAAGAATTTAGTCTACCTATAGACAATAACACAATAATTGAACAGTAAGTTTTTGTGTCATTTGATATATAGAGATTACATTACATAACTGTATGTTCAGTATATAATGTAAAATGTAGAATAGGTGTAGGAAATCATGAAATTAAGGGGTCCGGAGTTAATACCATTTATTATCAATAATACACTTTGCGGGAAAATTTCTCCTACCTTATAAAATCAACGTATTTGAATAATTTTTTTTTTAATTGAATGTTAAAAATATTTTGTAAGTTGCATTAAGTTGATTTTTTTCTACATTGATTTAAAATAATGCTTTAGTTTGATGAAAATATTAGTTTTAATTAAGGTAAATTGCACACACAATTTTTTTGATTAGTTTTAAATAAAATTGTTGTGTGACTTTAAATCTGACTTTTACGTTGATTCTACAAGACAAGAGAACTTTTCTTATGCATTTATTACTGCCCCCTAAACGCATGTAATGTTGTAGAAATTGACTATATTTTGCTTCGTCCTTAATAAATAGCACACTCTAACACCCTTAATACTAATATAGTTTAACTTATAAATATAACTTTGTTTTGATATTTTTGTGATTCAATTAACTGACCGAGTATGTCAAGTTTTTATTGAAAATTAAGTAATGTCACAAATGAATTTGTTAGTTTTAAATTTATAATCATTTTTTTGTAGATGTGATTCTGAAAAAAATCATCTTGGCAACAGCAAATGTACCAATGAATTGACTAATTTGATTGACCAACAACCTAGAAAAATAAGTCTGAAAAATGTATTTGATGAATGTTCTGGAAAATTAATTGAAGAAAAAAAAAACAAATCATATGAAAAAATAAATAATGAAAATGAAGAAAATTTAGTTACTAAATTGTTTGAAAATAAAAATTCTATTTCAAACGGTGATAATCATAACATTGAAATTGGCTTACATGACCAAGATATGGCAATTTTCTCTATTCCAACAGATGAAAAAAACAATGAAATTCAACAAAAATTGATGCCTACAATTACTGATACTATAAGTTTATCTTCAGACATCACTAAACATATTCTAACTTATAATTATGAAAAACCCAACTTAAATGTTAAAGATAAAGAAAACAGCCTTGTATTATTAAATTCAAATGCAGATCCTGAAAATTGTAGTAAAAATAATTTTCAATATAGTGATGAAATGGATGTATTAACTGTAACATCAGAAATTGAAATCATACAGGCTGATAATTCATCTAGTGAATCATCTTTGAATTTTAAAACAGAATTATTTAGTAAAAGTGATTTAGATGAAACAAAATATGGTCAATTTGAATATGAAAAGAAACAAACTGATGAAAGCACTGATGATTCTGTCCAAGAGTTTAAGGGAATTGAAAATATCAAAGAAGAAATTGAATCAAGACAAAGCATTGAAGACAATTTTGAATCTGAACAGATTTTTCAATCTATATTAAATGAAGAAAAAAGTTGTGATTCTGGTGAAATTGTATGTGTAAATGAAGAAAATAATCAGGAACAGTATTTGTCATCATTATCAGCA
>CM029361.1:5770542-5818797 GCA_017140985.1 Hormaphis cornu
GTCATCATTATCAGCAGAAGAAAAAGAAATTTATATTGAATCTGGTAACATTGTAAGTTCAGAAGAGAAAGAGAATTTTGATATTAGGGATGCATCTTCTTATGAAGATGAAATGTCCAATGTTGAATTTGATTATGGTCAATACCATGAAATCAAATATTTTGAACAAAATTATGGGATTAATAACAAAAATGAAGAGAATAAATCAGACAAATTAATATTAACTGATATTGACCATTCAGAACATGTGGATAACACTTTTAAACAGAATACAAGTATTGAAAATATGCCCACGTTTAAAAAAAATGATTACAATGATGTTGAAACAGTATGTTCCTCCACAATTTTGAATTTAGATTCTTCTAATATTCTTTTCCACAATTCATTTGAATTGGATAAAGAAAAATGTTCTCTACATAAGAGTGAGTTAATTAATGTAAAAGAAAATGTTCAGAACAGTGTAACTAAAAACTGTGATACAATTATAGAACACCGAGAACATTCTATTTCTGATGATGGATTTAATATTGTGGTGACTTCTGAGACTTCTGATACAGAATTGAACATACTAGAACCCAGCACTACTACCACTCCATTTTTGTTTGGTGAATCATTTGCTCAACAAGAAATTTTTGATAACGAGCCTAGGTTTATCTTTAGCCAAGGTTATCCCTTTAAAAATGAACAACTTGTCATTGACACTCCTGTCAATATAGCAGATAGTGTGGAATTAATTACTGATACCCATGAAAATTTTGTTTCTAAGACAGAGTTTGAAGTTGTTGAACAAGATGATGATATCCAAGATATTATAGAATTACAATCTTTACCAGAAAGTAATCCAGACGAAAATTTAGGCAGCATACAAAGTAATTCAAAATATTCTTCACTATCAAAATTCTTTGAAAATATTGATACTTTTAAACACGAGGTGGTTTCTTTGAAATCAAAAAATACAAAAGTTGGCTTTAAATTAAATCCTACTCATGTCATCAGAGCTTCAAGTGAACCAAAGCAATCACGCTTGATTTCAATTGATTTTTCTAAGCGCGCAAAATCTGTTACTATTGAATTACAAAATCAATCTAATGACAATCATCAGTTATTTGTCACACAAAATGTGGATAATTTATTACAAAGACCATTTGATTTTCAAACTAAACATTCTATGTGTATTTCAAATAAAAATATATTAAATGGTAAAAATTCCAAAGATAAAAACTTAAATATGAATGATATGTTATTTAATTCTTTGGAACAACATACAATTTCAACAAATGAAACAAGTTTTATACAAAGTGACCAATCCAAAAGTGAGCATTCCTTTATTGAAACAGCACAAATAAATGTTCAGATCGAAAAATTCAGTGGGTCATCAAATGATACTTTTACCACTGCACTTTCTCAGTCAATGTCAACTTCAAATACCTCATTTAAGTCTTTTGAGCAACACTTAATTTCAGTAAATAAAACAAAATTAATACAAAATGGCCGGTCAAAAAGTGAAGAACCTTTAAATAAAACAGCAAAAATTAATGTTCCAATTGACACACTTAGTATATCATCAAATAGAAGTACCACTGCCCATTCAATGTCAACTTCAAATATTTCATTTGGTCCTTTGAAGGAGCAACACTTAATTCCAAATAATAAAACTAAATTACAACGAAATTCCCGGTTATTAAATAAAAGTACCCCACATTCAATGTCAGCCGTTATGCTGAAAGATAATAAAAGAATATTTAACCGAAGCACTAGATCAAAAAGTGAAAAACCTTCAGATAAAACTTTTATTGGAGTAAAACATTTTAGTCCTCTAGTTGATAAAAATATCAAAAAATCATCGTTTGAAAGTGAAAAAAAACAGTCTTATTTAAATTCTAATGCATCAATAGATACAGATAATGATCAACAATTTTTAGATCAGCAAATCCATACGTTGGGCAAAAAAAGTATTGAAAATTCAAAAAATAATACAGTTAAGTATGAAACACGTAACAGAAAAAAATTATTATCTGATAATAATAAAAATGAACAAAAAAAAATTAAGGATTGTGTTAATAAGCATTTAAATAAAGTTGTAAATCAAGGGAGAAAGTCTCTTAGAACCAAGTCAATATCAATTCCTAGTACAGAAATAAAAGTTACTAGATCAAGGGTCAAGAGTGAAAACAATAAAATAGTTAATGATCAAACTAGCGCTTTACAAATTTTTCGCCCTGTTATAGTTGAAAACAGCAGTCAAAAAAGGGTAATTTTACCTAAAAAGTCAAATGTTAAAAAAAATAATAGGTTAACAAAATGTAGAAAAAGTTGTTCTAAGGCTTTAGCCTCTACGGATGGCATGTCAGCTACTAAAACTGCATTTGGCCTTAAGATAATTTCTGAAGAAAACATTCCAAAACTTGAAAAATGTGTTGAACCTAAACAAACAGCCGTACCAAAAAAACCAAAATTTAGTTTCTGTAAAACTAAATTTCAGGACAATGATCATATAATAATGAATACACAACTATGTACAAGAGCAAATACACCAAGAAGAGCAAAATCAACTCAACCAGTACTTACACATTCTATTGCAAAATCTAAACTTAGGAGAAGTACTAGACTCGTCAATAATTTAAATCCAATTGATAATAAACTAACAGAAACTAATGATTTGATTGACTTAAAAAAAAAACCATTAAGTCCAACTAAGAAAACGCGAAAACGTTCTGCATCTGAGCTTATAGAGAAAAAAATAAAACCTAAAATAACAAGGAAAGTAGAGCAAAAAATTGCCAAATCTGATTCTAAAGGTCCTAATAAAAATTTAAATTTACCTTTATCGTCTTGCTCTTATGAAGAATTGTCTCCAATTCCAGGAAATAATGCTTTTCATTTGTTGTGTACTCCAGCAACTAATAAACGGAAGCGTGTTCCCATGAATAAAACTGTTTTAAATTTTGAGACTGATAAATTAGATCAATCTCAATCTGCTGTTACAAGGTTGCAAAAGAATACTGCTAATAATAAACTACATCCAGAGTCCAAAAAAAAAAAAGTGAGTAAGCAATACAACTAAATTTTTTTGTAATTAATATTTATTTTTTTTATTTTTTTGCCTTCTTTATTATGCGGTATTTACTTCTCGTATATTAACATTCCTGTTAATACAATCTCTCATATTAGGTGCATATAATTTGCGCTACACTAGTTGATAATTTGATACGTAATATATACCAAAATGTATTTATTAAATTTGAACCTAAATTTAAATTGTTTATAATTTTACTATGGTTAGTCTTGCCAATCTTTATCAGCTACTGAATATGTAATCCAACATGTACATGCCAATGCCATATCACAACACAATTAAATCTTAATTGAGGCATATTGTACCCTATAACTGTGCTATACCTAATTAGTAACTTTAAAATTTATATTATGTTAAATATTTGACTCGTAAATTTTTGGAAGCTATGATTTATCAATACATACTTACAAAATAAACATAAAACACATATGCATTGCTTTTCTTACGTTTTCTCAAAACATTCTCAAACTGTCTTAGTATATTCTCTCTTATTATATCCACTATTGACAGTCGTTTTTGTTCCAACTTCTCTCATTTATCCTCTTCTTTTATTTTTGCACCTTCCACATATTAGGAGTCGGCCACACTTGTTCTATTTCTCCATTCATCCTAACTATTCACATCCCCTACACATACATTTACAACCTTTATATTATTTCAATTTATTCCAATCCTCTTCTTTCGTCATTTTCTACTTCTTTTTCCTTTAATATTTATTTTCATAACCGCTCTCACAGTTTCAGTTTCATTTCATTGTGTGTCTAAACTAAAATAACTATAAAACACTTATCTTTCGTGATAATTATCATACACCCTTCCTAGATCTATAAATACCATGCATAGCTTTTTGTTCTTTTCCCTGATATTCTCTACCAGTTGTCTAACACAAAATAATGGTTTCATTGTTGATTTTCTTGAGATAAAACCAAACTAATTCTCTGATATCGTGGTCTCACTTTTTATTCTCTACTATAATATTTTCCCAAATCTTCATACTATGACTCATCATCTTCTCTCACCTATTTATGGTCTTATTGTACCTACACACATTCTCAATAGATTTTAGCGTAATAGCAATTTTGTGTAGTTATAACTAAAACAAGTTTATTTTAATTCTTAATTTAAAGAACACTTTTTTTGTCAAATATAATTAAATATTCCAACAAGTAAAGATTATATAGGGAGGTAGGCAAAAAAGACTAAATCAATTATAAAACGGCACAGTAATATTACAGTTTTATTATTTTTTTTATAGAGATCAGTAGTTCAGTTTGTTGATGTCGAAGAGGGCAATTCAGAAAGACGTATAACACGTTCTCAACAGCTAAAAATAGATTGTCAACTTCAGTCTACATCTGTTACTGAGTAAGTTATTTGTGTAACTTCAGCAATTTTATCATTAGATCACTGTTAGAAATCAGAAATATTTTCAATCTTTGTTTTAATGGTTGTTTCAGACAAAATCAAACCAACAAAAAAACTACAAAACCATAAAAGAAAAATATTTAAATACCTAACATATTATATGTTTTTATTCTTGTTTTATAAGTAATTTAATTATATTATACTATTGATGGCCATAGTCTGGATGTAAGCATTTTTAAAAACAATTTAATATTTAAGAAATTGGTTTCTTTAACCATGATCACCAATTAAATATGATTTTTTTTTATATTTAATTATTGTTAAAGGTGAAATAATTTCTCAACAATTATTATTTGTATCGAAAGAATATATTTATTGATTATAATAATCATTAGGTTAATTTTTTATTTTAATTGTTTACATGTATTTACTTTTTGCCTTATTCCCAACTGCATCCACACATTGCACCAATTAATAAAAAAATAGCTGTCCCGACCCGGGCTTGCCCATGTGTAATAGTTTTCTAGATGTGTGTACTTGTAGAATTCATACTTAGCTTGTGAACACTGAACATAAGTCTAAACTGAAGTCCAAAAATAGTGCCCGACCGGCCACTGTGGTCGTCGGGTATTGTCGTCGTATGCATAATGATAACGAAAAGCGGTATCGACAAAAATAATATGCAACAAATTAAACATTAAACATTAAACTTCTAAGTTCTAATAACTATTTAAATTTAAGTAACTAAGTTTTTGGACTTTTCTCTTTTGATGGCTCATCTACAAATATAATGAATACTTGCATTAGGAAAAAAAATAAATAAAAATTATTCTTTGTATACCTATTGTATAGCAACTAGGTAGAGAAGAATTACTGTATTAAATTATATTGTTCTCAAAATATATTATTACTTATCATTGCAAACTAAAATGTTGAAAAAAATTTTTCAAACACAAAAGCAATTCAAATTCCTTTTTTTTTTTATATTTCATTTTGAAGCATTAATTTTAATGAATTTAACTAATGAAAGTGTGTTATATTAAGGTAAAGATAAATCAGAGTGTCTAAATACAAAAAATGTAGTTTTACTGAAAGGTGATTAACAAAATGAAGATACTGTGCAAATTTTACGTTTTGAAAAATAATACATGATGTTCAACGTTTGAAAATAAAGCCAAGCGGCTATAGTATTGAGTTTTGTTTATAATGGATGTTCTGAAGTCCCCTCATAAATGAATAGGCCATGCACAATCAGGGCCGGAGCTTGAGTTGGAAAGGCCCCGGAGCAAAAGACTATTTGGGGCCCCTTATATTAAAATCACTTGTAATGATAATATCGTATAAATATTGAGTAAGAAGTAAGAACGACAGTTTTCTGTTAATGACGAAATGTATTGTTCACAACTTGTAGAAACAGTTATTATAATCTGCATGCAATATCCTACATGTAGAATGTTTGCAAACGCTCTTATGACATATTTTCCCCTTTTTATTCCCTGCCAGGGGGCCCCTAAGGTCGGGGGCCCCGGATGCCCCATTGTAGATCCGGCCCTGTGCACAATGCAATCACATACCTCAAACGTATTAAATGTGGATAATTTGAATACTAAAGTATAGCAAAAATAATGATGAAAAACTATTTTATTTACGTATCATAATATCATCACCACCAGACGCCAAACATAATGAGCGCGGGAATAAAATTTGGTAATAGCTATGTGATTTTTAAATTATTATTTTATATTTATTTAAGATAGAATTGTGGTTTTTGTCTTTTTAAAATTTAAGTGTGGAGAGAAATAACATCACAGAAGGTGTGATTATTTTGCGATTTGTAATAAATGTATAATTTTAAATATAAATGACATTTTTTTTTTTAAATAATTTAAATTTAGTCGATTCGATTTAATATGTCAGTCGATCAAAAATTCAAATCCGACAAATGTTGACACAAAAAATTGTCAAAAATAGTTTTAGTTTTATATTTTTTTACGTTACAGTATAGTCTCCAAAAGAATATTAACACATCATGTCTAAACCCTAATATTTATAACTTCGGTTTTTTTTTTTAACAAAATAAAAAAAATATTCTAATAGTAATTTTTTAACGGGATTTTCGCGGTATAATGCATTTTTTATGAGCATTTCTGGATATTTTTTTAACGCGTTTAAATTCTAGTGATCAGATTTAAAATTCTTTTGTAGACGAAGGTTTTGAACTGAATTTTTCCGAGTTGTTGATCTAAGGAGATCTAGACATTTTTCTCGCTACTTAAAATGCCAATATGCACTCAGTTATCGTTCGATGTTTGATAAACAGTACATATCAAATATCGATAAGCCAACGAATAGTTCATACAAACGAACGATAGTTCGCTTCGATGAACTACGAACTTGTTTCCCGTTCAAACGAACTAGGTTTTCCACCATTACCTACTTCAAATGAAAACGTAACGATAATTTTAAAAATCACATCTCCCGTGATGACGCAGTGTTCTTTCTCTCTACACTTAAATTTTAAAAAAGACAAAAAAAAAACACAGTTCAATTTCAAGAATAAAATAATAATAATTTTAAAATTTAAAATATTTAATATCCTCTGATATCGTACTATGGATTTATGACAAAATATGATAAGGCATGATGGTTACGCGATGTGATATTATTGTTTGTTTTACTTTGACGGGCTATGCCCTTTTTACGAGGTCTGTTCTAATCTATTCCGTGGTGTTAATAACTATTGTAATGTAACACGAGTGTACGAGACAAGACTATATAGAAAGAGCAGTACGAAAGTACTGAGCAGCATATCATTGGTTTGTTTGGTCCACATTTGGTGTACAACATCACAATATAATATCCACGATACAGCCCGTACCACACCATAGAGTGAATAAGTTATAATATATAGTTAATGTATAGTTCCATTAATTGAAGCGAAAATCGATTATATTTTACGGGTTACTTCGGGAAAAAAAATTTACTGTGAAATATTTGGTACGTTTGTCACCTCGACCTGTACATGTTATCAGTGTTATGATTTTTTTTTTCATAACAAATCGATAACGTATTTTATTTTAGAAAAACGTAAAACAGAACAGTAATAAATACTGAACAGTATTTTTTTTCTCGTAAGCGACGACGCTGTAATATCACAGAATAGATTAAATGGTAGTATAGAAACCACTGCCCGTAGTTGTTAAGAACGGCGGTTAAACTTACGGTTATCATATATAATCGGTAAGTGGTAACCTGCTGCTGCTGCTGCTGCTGCTGCTGTGGTTGTAGACGCCGTTCTCGGTTCGCTTTTGATACTGTGTTTCTACGTCGTCGTTTCCGGCCTTCGGATCCCGTTGCACTCGGTGAACGGAACAACAATCGCTGTTGTCGCGACCATAATTAATTATCATAATCGTAGGCTTACGTTTTTATTACAAGTTAAATCGGAAATTCTACGTTATCCGCGGCGTGTCACGACGGTCGGTGTAATACGCGGGTATTATTAATTGTTTGCAACGTCGATTTTGATTAGAAGGATTTTAGTATTTCCGTAATCGCCGCTGTTGTTGGTTTGCTGAAAACATGTACGGTATAGCAAAAGTGACCGAAGAACGTGACTTCCTATTCAGCCTGTTGGCGGTGAAAGATTTGCTGTTAGTAAAACCACAAGACTGCGACGAATGGTACGTATTATTGTTGATTGTTTTTTTTTTTGGGCGGCGGCTTTTAAACGGATTCTCGAATGTTCTAAACGAAAAATCTGTTGTTTAGATCGTATTCGAGTTTCGTGACTCGAGTGTTTTACACGGGGTAGGTGACAAAATAATGTCTGCGAAAACAAAACACAAGAAACACTTGCCTATAAATTACGTTGGTCCACGTTACCCGTATATATGACAGTCCTGAACTGTACTGCCAAATGCTTGGCTACGTATTTTAGATTCTGAGCGTTAGCGAGATACCGATTTTACAAAGACGTGTTTAGTTTTTTTGGACCCGTATCTTGGGTGTTTGCACTGAACTTAACGGTTGATAAATTTTCCAAAAACCCAACTCGTATATCCTTGGTGCCTATTTAAAGTTTTATAAGATTCCGATAGTACCCAATAACAACAAATCAATTACATTTTGAAGAAACTGGTAAAAAGTTCGACAAACTCGATTTTCACAGAATTCATTTTGTTTTATGTGGCCATAACTTCCGTAATATTAATTTCTACGACTTGAAACTTACACAGTGTTTATATGGATAATATTCGGGTTCGATACTAACTTTTGTTCATTCTGAGCTACCTAAGTATAAAACTTTTCGAAAATTTTCGATTTTTTTTGTGGTTTTTTCGATAAAAAATTTAATTTCGAAGTAGGTTGGTAAAAGCTTTGAAATGTTAACACAAAGTGTTAGAAAATTGTAAAAAATTGATTATTTTGTGATTTTTTTTTTTATAGTAAAAAATTTTGTTACAAACTCAATTTTAATTTTTAGAACTTGAAATTTCAGTTTGTTTTGTAAATTAATATTTGCTAACACCAGCAAAAAAACTTTAACAAAATCCGACCAGTGGTTTCCAAAAGCGTAAAAAATAAATATCGATGAAACAGAATTATTTCTCAACAACGCGTCACAATGTAATATGTACTAATCTTGCAGTTACGGTTGTGATTCTCCTTACTATTTTAATAATTAAATAATACGTTTAAACCATAACTTCCGAACCAGTGACCCAAATAAAACTTATTTGCTACTTAGTCAAACTTCTCATGCGACTTAGAGTGATTCCGGATTTTGATAATGAAAGCAAGTAAAAAAAAAAAAAATATTTTCATAGGGTCTATTGTTTGCTTCAAATTGGAACCTAGGTAACAATTTTTTTGTCTTGGTAAATTTACCTGATTCATTTGATTCGTAAAATATTCGATTAATCTGAAGTACCCGTGTGATTTAAATTATTAGTAGAAAATATAAGTTTATTTATACTTAGATGTATTAAATTAAAAATAAATGTGTTTTTTGTTTTAGCCATGAGAAAAAACTTGATTGGGTTGTTTTGAATGTTTGTCGCCACACACTTTGTACTCAGTGTAAAGAATCTCTTAATAATACGTGTCCAGTATGCAAATTAAAGTATCAACCATACAACGTCATTAAAAGTACTTGCATGAAAAAATGCTATTCTAAAGTAGAACAATATGCATACAAATTATTAGAAATGGAGTAAGTTATAAAATATTAAGTAAAACATCAACATATCTTATTAAACATTACGCATTATATTATCTGTCACAACAACACGGTTGCTAACTCGGAAAAAAATGGTGAAAATTCAAACATTGACAATAGTTCCCAGTAACAGTTACTAATAATTATCATTTAGTTGTTAAATGTGTAAACATTTATTTGTCTGTTTACTGTTAAATAATTAGATTTTAGAATTACTATTTTTTTTTTATTAAAATATGAAAAACATTTGTTTGATGTAAGCAGGCCTAATGAAAGTCTATTATTCTCTTGGTGTTCGGTATTAGATCTTAAAAAGCAATTTTACATTTATTGTATTACATTGTTATTCACATTGCTTCCTTTACTTCTTGCCAACTAAGCTATACTCTTTTACTCACTTATCTACTAATCAGATATTACGCTTGTTACGCTGACAAATACAACAATAATTTTCATTATTCAGTAATATCTAATTACTAAGACAGATTACTTAACTTAAGATGTGTTAAAATATTTCTAAAAATAAAAGAATGAACATTTAATGCCTGATAAAAAAGAAGGAATCTACTATCTAGAATTTTCGATATTCATTGATTAAATGCAATGAATAATGGACCTTTAGGGTTTTTAAGGAATTTAAATGTTTATTTCATTGCTTTTCATACCTCAGAAATTGATGCAGTAATAACTATAAAAATAATTTAAAAAACAATGTATTCACTATTTTAAGTATAAATCAAATTAGAAAAATTCTCTCTTCAAAAATAAGGCCACGCTATTTTGAAACTTTGAATTAAAAGAAAAGTTAAGACTTAAATATTTAAAAAAAAAAAAAGTAGAGACATTTTGTCTTGAAGTGTTGTGATTTATGAACAAAAATGTTATATTTTCAGACTAAATTTAACATACTAGTTATTGAAAATTGAACCTTTTTTATAGAATTTATGGAGTAAATTAACATGAAATCCTATTATATTAATGTAATATATATATTAAGTACAACCTGTCAATATTAGTAATAGTTACTATTCACTACTTATTAATGGTCTTATAAATAAAATATACGTGTAGAATAGAGTTAAGGTTTGTAAACAAGTTACAATGTGTACATTGAAAACATTTTTAATTAAAAAATTGATTATTATTTTTCGCTTCTCAAGAAAACCCTTAATCATTTATGTTTTGTAAACAATCTTATAAAGAAATAATTTTAAAAGTTTTAATTACTCAGAAATATGTTAAATGTTAAAACTACTAGAATGTTATTATTATTTAGCTTTAACACAATCTATTTTTCCTTTTGTTATTTGGGTCCGGGGTTTTACATTCTCTACACATATCAATCTACAACTATTAATTCCCTAACTAATATCATACTTATATAACAAACCAAGATTGTATTTAACTAATAAAATTTATTTTTAATGTTTAAACTTTTGTTCAAACTTATAAGTTGCAAATTGTATTGTTTGTGTATAAAGTTAACATTAGTCAATTTTAGCCTTTTTCATTTCTATAACACGAAAATAAAAAAACAATTGTAATTTAACTATACCACATATTTACACTAGTTTTGGACTTAAAAAACCAATTATTAAAAAAAAAATTTTTTTATTGCGTAATAAACTACAAAAACTAAAAATGTATAAATAATTATTTCTGGTATTTTTAGATTCATTTCTTATTAGTTAATAATTACTATTTTATATTGTTATACATTTATTGTTTTCTTATATTATTTAATTAATTAATTGATTAAAAAAAAACTCATATCACCCTGTGATACGCTTGCAATTAGTATACACAATTTATATTTTTTATTACCATAAATATTATTATAATTATTTTTTTATTTAGCTACCTATCTAAAGTACAAGTATTCCAGAGTACAAACTAAATTTCTTTGCTTAGTTGTTTATTTGTCTTTTTTCCTTATATTTCATGTGCTTTTCACTCATTCTGATTTATAAGATAAAATCTCATACCACTAATGTTGCCTTAACGGGTAATTCAACTTAACATCAGGAACTTTACCATGGATGTTTATTGTCTATGCAGAGATCGTTGGAAACATCCTGAGGCAAAGAGTGGGCATTTGCATGATATTAACTATCATATTTTGCAAATGTTTTGTTAAATATAAAACAATTTATTGTATTAATATGTATAATGTACATACAGCTTTGTAAAATTGATTACTAACCCCATGTGACACTCAATCTTTAAACATATATCCTAGTTATGTCAGAAATATGAACTAAATTGGGCAGATACACTTTTTGGTGATGGGAGAGAGGTTTTTTTTTTTAATTTTATGTGATAAAAATTCCAATTTTTGAAGAAGATGAAATCTTAATCATTTTTAAAAGAATGGGTCGCTTTTAAAAATGCCTGTTCAATCTTCTATCCAAAGTGTTCGTTTTTTAGCACCAGTTTTCAAATTATTAACAACACGGAATTTGTGAAAAACTGTTTTTGTTTTTGTACCAAAAAATTTGTAAAAATTGTTTTTGTACCAAACAATTTTAAGATGATATTATTATATATTAATACTATATTTATGAAAAACTTAAACTGATAAATTGTTTGTCATTACAAGTGTAACAAAATATTGCTTGAGTTATTAACATATATTCTTATAGTTCTGAGAATGAAGTTCTGAAAAATTCTATTGCAAATGAAAGGAATGATTTTACAAACTTTGGAGCTAAGCGTATTACGCCAATGAACAATGCAGTATTAGAATCAAGAGACCAAACAAGAGAAAAGATCAACTCTAAAACAAAGTAAAAAATAAAACCATGAAGGTTTATTTTTGTACTTAATTAATAATTTTAATTTTACAGAATTAACAATGATAACATGCTTACTGAAGACACAGAAGTGGACAAATATGCTCCTGGTCCCTCCCATAGATTTTTTTAGCCACCACGGACTTAGCTGATGTTTAAAACATGGAAAATTCAATGCGCAAAAAAAAAAAAAATTACACGGACAAGCTTCATTAAGTTGCTTTTAACTCTTAAATAATAATATATAATTCATTATATATAATAATATAATAATAATTCATATACTCTCAACTTTATAATAAATTAACAATAAATATATGTTTGTTGTAACATTTATGTCTTATAATAGATTTTTAGTATTGCCATATTATAATTAATAATTACTATAAGTTGGTACTTAAAAGCAAAATAAACTTAGTATTAACAATATCATGGCAAATGTTTACAATTTTACTATCAATATAGTTTTTATTTTTCTCACCGTAGAAAATTGTTTTTTGCTAGCTTTTTTTGATTTTGGTAGTCAAATCATGTTTAAATAAAAAAAATAAAAAATGTTTTTGGATTAATAAATAATAATATAACAGTGTATTCATAAATAGTTGAACGATTGATCAGTAGTATAAACAAAAATTAATTGAGCACAAAGTAGGAGTGTGGATACCAAGCATGAGAGGCCAGCACTAGACAATTTTACGCTTGAACTTTTTGTGTCTGGGTCAGGTTAGGTTAGGTATAATAATTAAAGAAAAAAAGGTACTTGATATAATATTAAATAAGTAATGTTTAATAATGAACAGTTTATGTTCACCCGTGTCACCATTTTGGTATATTATGTATAAATATTTTAAATATACCATTAAGTAATTCTACGTATTACTCTATAAAAATATAATACCTACTAATATGTATAGTTTTAAAGTAGATTTACAAATAACTAGTAATCTCAACATTTAAGACAGAGAACAAGTTTTCAAAGAAATATTATAATATAAAGATTATTATATAACATAATCAACAAACTAGTGTTGATAGTTGTGTTTTATTTAACACTATTCAACAAGCTTTAATATTCTATAAAACATAATTTTTAAAACTCGGATACGTTGAAGATATTCATTAGAAGATATCAGCTCTTAGGTTGTTACATTTAAGTGTTAACTTTTATCGTATAGTTACTATGTTATCATAATTAAATAAAGTTGTAATAATAACCAACAACATCTATAGCAGATTTAGTTGTTCCTAAGATACTCTACATTTATAGGTGCAATAATTCGTAGTGTGATATCTGTTTCTTCGTCTTCAACGGCTGATAGATAAATGTTTAACACAAATCATTTATTCAATGAAATACAAATTAAATCAATTTCTTGATCAAGTATAAATTTAGACAATAGACAAAATACAAAACAAAATTAACAAAAAATTTGAAATATATTGCAAATTACATGACACAGTCAAAAATTAAATACGTACTCTAATCTTGTACAATATTACGTTAACAGTTAGGCAATTGTTCGTGGGTGTCTCAAAAAACTTGACTCGTATTATACAGTTAAGTATTTAAAAAATCAATACACGTGATACATAAGTATGTAATTATATAAAAGTTAAAACAGTTTAAGAAAGCACAAATTAACTATTGTCTTATGTAAAACCAAAATTGAAAAATTTTAATCTACATTTGACACCGTTTCACGATCACGTGAGTATGTAATTAAGTATGTAATTCGTGTACAAACAAGTAAGTATAATAAAGAGTAAAATTATGTTTATTAATTAAATTTGATGCGATAGTAAAACTGGAGATTATATGATTTCCATGAGCACTATTTTGTTAAAAATATTATTCTTAACATTTATTATTAGTATACATCACAATTTGGAAGTATAAAAATTAATTAATCTTAAGTTTTTTAAACAGTTTGGCATAAAAAAATAAGCAATTAGTTAGCTGCGATTTAGTTTGAAACAAAAAATATAGGTACTTATTGATTTTACAACATTGTATATTTTGTTCTGCCATCAATTTCACAGATGGGCAATAGAATTGCTCATGAGATGGGTTATGAGTATTATACTTTTTATTAGTACCTAATTGGATCCAAATAATACTATTTTAAGCATTTTCTGAAACTTTGTTTTTATTTTTCGATCCAAAATTGAAAAAAAAAAAAATCAAACTCTTTCTTAGTTTAGCTGCTTTTTATTTATAATTTTCCAAGATAAATAGATCTAACATCTACGGTAAAAAAAAAAAAAAAAAAAGTAAATAATAAAACTGTTTTATAGATTTTCTTTTCTATAATAATTAAGAAAAAAAATTGCAATAAAGAGTTAAAATTCACAGAACATCTTAGTACCATATTTAAAGTAACTTCAATTGGTCAAATGTTGTTTATTTCTTCAATTGATTGGTGTCTTTCACAGAAGCAAAATGTTCACATTCTTTCTTGTGTGATGCATTCCAATGTACATCCTGTCAAGAACAAACAAAAAACAATGTTAATATCCGTACACAGCAACAAAAAGCGCATAATAAAATTCATGTCTTACTTGACAGTTCTTTGAACAGTAAAATGCTGATTTACAAACACTGCACACTAACTGTGGCTTCTTTTCACAATATCTTCCGTAGCACTGGAAAAATAGTAAAAACAAATAATGTAAATCACCTGTATAATTCATAACAATATTAAGTTTTGAAAAACTGAATCCATTTGCAACTGAAGAATTCAGTAAACATATGTTTTCGTACAAAATATGATAAATATTTATAAAAGTAAATTTCATATTTGTTCCACTTCTGTATACATTTAATCGTTCCACGACTGTACCACGATTTACAATATGGTCTTATTTTCAGTAAAACGTCGACCGTTTTACTTGTGCTTTTATTTAGTTTTTTGACTTGTCAGCACGTTAACATTCCCTCCTATCCCGATTTTAACAAAATATGTGCGGGTGTTATTGAATTTGGCGATATCGGCCATGGTAGTATTGTTTGTTAACTTCTTTTTTATATACCAAATTCACTTTCCGTCGTCTTATTGAGATGAATTTTTGGCACTAATACGAATAATAATACGAATAATCTGGGGCATTTTCGAATTTAATTGTAATTATTTCTCAATGTCCTGTCGAACCGAGATCCGCACACAGCTCTGACGATATTACAACACGCAAAATGGCGGTGTCAGACTAACCATATAGAGGCGTATATGAAGAGCATTTACCTACTTTTTTTTATATGTGTTACTTTTCGCCGTACTACTCTTCAGTAACTCGTTGAAAAATAATTTACAACTTTAATTTACTTAAACCATAAATGTCAAATTTTACAAGATAACATTATTTTTTCCGAACCCATACAAACAAAAACAACAGTAAAATAATTTGCTTTAAACTTTAGTGAAACAATAAGGTTCAATAGGTCATTGTTGCATTAAATATTACGATATTGTTACATTTTTTTCGGGTTTCGCGACGATATTACGCGTACCTATTCTCTGTTGATTGGCGATATCGAAAATACTTACTTATTAAATTCTAAACAATAACAAACTAGACACACTTAAGACTCGAGTAAAAAGATATACATATTGTCATGTAGAAAACCGATTATATCGTGTAGGTTTATACCTTCATTTCTGTGAGTACTGGTGGTAGTGATGGCAAAACTTTGTGAGGAGCATCCGAAGAAGTTGAGGTCCCGGCTCTGGGAAAACCATGAACTGCAGATGAACAAAAAAAAAAAAAATGTTTTAATAATTCAGAAAGATATTCGTGTAGAATGATATTTTGTCTTTTACCAGAAGTGAAAGCATCGACAAGGTTTTTCCGCCCCGGAATAATGGGTGTTCTATTAACAGGAAAGATTAACTGGCGATAATCCGGACGTGCTAATCTAAAATCAAAACAAAATAATTTAGCGCCCGACATATTATAACGGTTGAAATGCCCGCATCCAATATTTTTTAAGAGCGAACTGTTGATTTTTGAAAGAATGGTCTAAAATGAAAATTAACAAAAAGAACGTACCAAATCTACGTTTCGTTGGTATTATATTTTTTTTTTCGAAAAATTGATTTTTAAATAGTTTACAAATTGCCCGAGAATAATGTTAACATAATTAAATAGGTACATAATATACTTATTATAAATTACTTCGTATAAAATTCAATTTTTCGAAAAAATAATTGCGACAAAACACGGATTATGTTCTTTTTGTTATACGTCATTTTATCGAAAAATCAACTCTTCGCTCGCAAAATTGTAAACACAAAACTCGATTTTCCCTATGTTGCGTGCGTATCAGACAAATACGGCAATGTCGGGTATAACGTCCTCTTGTAAGCGTACAAATTTATCCATTTGTTATGTATTATGTTCAAAATAATATGCCGCGTGCACGCGTTCAATTTTGAATCGCAGAAGAACATTTAATATAAGTAGTTTTCACATTTTAGGTAGGTAGGTATTAACCATTATAGGTACACACCGAAACATCGGCCGAGCAAATAAAAATTCAACATATAGACAAGTATAATGTCAAATAATAACTCGTAGGTTTGCATACCTAAATAATAGGTCACAAGGAGAAGGTAAATTAAACTGAATTTACTCTTATATAGGCGGGTACCTACCTACCTACTTACCTATACATAATTAAAACAAACAATTTTATACGAGTGTTGAAAAATTTGAAAACTAACGAGCAAATAAAAAATGTCTAGAAAACTATTGTTATTTTAAACGATAATGATTCATGGAAGTTTAAAACTTACCGGTAACGAACATTCGAATGCATTTCAATCGCGTCTTTGAATTTTGAATTGAGACGATACTCATCTACGGCTTTGACAATCGCTCGAGACATTACGGAGTTCAGACACTGTGTTATGTCGAGCAAAGCATCCTCGACCGGCTTGAAGAATTTTTTGTACTTTCTAATGTCTGCCAAAGACGAATAAAATAACGAGAAACGGGTAATTATGTCAGAATCGCGATATTCATCAATCATTCCCATTATTTTTATACAATCCTGTCTGAAGAAATGGGAGCAGAATGACTTTACTATATCGCCATGATTTTTTTCAAATGTATTTTTTAGGATAGATAACACCTGTCTAAATGTGCTTCTTCTAACGATTTTTGTTTTATGTAAATCATCAAAACGTTTAAATACCGTCAATATGCACAAAAATAACATTTTTAATGCGGGTTCATACTCGGTTTTATTTACTTTGTACATCGCGTTTAAAAATTCTCTTATTAATACGTCGTGCAATAGTTGAAGAGTATCTTTTTGGTTTCTATCCGTATTGATGTCACGCTCCTCGTCAGTCAACTGTTTACAATGGTTTTGGTTCACAACAATCAAATTCAAAATATTTGCCATTATTACTATTCCATCTTTTACCGACTTTGTAAAGTATTTTTCTATGAAGTATTCCACATCAAACAAATTGCTAATGTTTCCGACATGTGAAGCGTTTGACGCCGCGATTGGGTTAAAAACAATTGGCGGATTCATTATATTATTCACGTCGCTAAAATTAAGTTTGAATCTTTTAATTTCCTTTGAACCGGAAAACAAAAATTCATCGCTTTTTACTTTAATAGTGCCAACCATACTGTTCACAGTAAATATATCAGTGATCGATTGTTTTGAAGATTGGATTTTTGAAACTTCATTAGCACCGTTACTAGAACTAGTGGACGCGTTTACTTCTTCAGTGTTTACAGTTTCTAATTCGGGAATCTTTTCAGGGCTCTGAACAAGCATACTCACTTGTGTAGTACTGCATACAACGTACTTTTGCTTTTTTTTTGCAGGTTCGTCAATATCGGTTCGAAAAATCATATCTTCAAGTTTCAATTTCTCGTCATCTCTAAAATGCAATTGAATAAAAAATTATTTTATTTTTACGAAAGAATCTTACTAAATTTATAAAATAAAATCAGCTTTAACTGTATGAGCTTCTTATGGATTTTTGTATTAATAAGAAATAATAATTTACCAGTTAATTTAACTACAAACACCTAATGAAAACTGTTTTGCCATAATATTCCACGTCACATTGTGCCACGGTTTGCTTTAAAAGTTGCGGGATTGTTATATTATTCCCCGTTTCCCGAGTGGATTCTGAACGAAGTTAGGAAGCAACTGATACTGCTATTAATATGATGAATCTTAATATATATATATATTATTGTACTTACCACCGAGTTTTTCAAAATTAAAAAAAAAAAAAAATTCTATTTTGATCAAAACGTCCAAAATAAATATAATAAACCTGCAATTTCCACACAAAGTGTATACAACTAAGACATAGGTTTGAAACAAATAAAAAATATGATTGAACTAAGTAAAAAGGTACGTAGTATTGGCGTTTTATTATAAAAGTGTTGAAGTCATTATAGACATAGGTAACCGAGAAATGACTACATCACAAGACACACGCACACGTCGTCACTCACAGTGAGAAAACAAGGCGTGCCTGTTTATTGTTATTATTTTAATTTGATTATAATTAAACAATATAGAAAATATAGAAACAATCGAGTATTGAACATGGATAGTAATGAGGTGGACATTGATAATTTTATCGTTTTAAGTTTACTCGGAGAGAGTAGAACAGTTTGATATGACAAATGAGAGTATGTTGCGATTAATAATAAAGAAGTGAATGCCAAAGCAGATGCTGGAGCCGATATCAATGTAATGTCGCTAAGTTTGTGTAAAACAATAAAATAAAAACCTGAATAGAATAAAATATTGTAGAAACATTCGGAGGGCTAAAAACCTGTAGGTAAATTATGGGTTACGTTAGCAAAGTTTGAGTTTGTGGCAACTGACACGCTAATACAAAAACAATAATGGGATTAATAGACGGTAGAAAATTAAAGCATGATCAAAATACAAATGAGAAAATGTGAATCGAGTGATTAAATTAGGAGATACGTTTGTAGAGGAATAAAAAATTCTTAAATGAAAACGCGGACGTATTAGGTAATTACACAGTTATGATTTTTTCCAGATACGGATACTATAAAACTGAGTAAGAATGCTATACCTAGTACGAATTCAGTCAGAAGGATACCGCATACAATAAAGGAGGATTTAAATGAATCAGGGATTATAGATAATACGAAAATTATTGATGAATTTAATGAGCCGTGCAAATGAGTAAGCAACATTGTGTCAATACAAAAACAGGAAGAGTGCTAAAGCATTTGTTTGGATCCTGGGGAATGAAAAAAGAATACGCTGTACGAGAGGTTAACATGAAACACCAACTTTGGAAAAAATAAAGTATAGGAACCAGCGAAAAAAAGTGGTTCGCTGTCTTAGATGTAAAACAAATGTTTTATCACATAGTAATATGTAAAAATCCTATTAAATTGTTTAGTTTCAGCCAACCATTTGGTATATATACATATATTTAAACGTTTAACATTTGGTATAATCACAGAATAACCAGAAGGCTCACTTAATGAGAACTCGAAAATTAGTGATAAACGTTTGGGATATCAGTGTAGTCAGGATTTGAAAATAATTAAAAATTTTCCTTTGTGGCTGAAACTGATTCTACAAATTTTTGATGTTATCATTATATTTTTCCGTGATAATTGGTGTACGGCATCAACCCACATAGTTTACGCCTTTTGGTGGTTGTCTGTAGTTTGTTTGAATTTGGCAATTCAAGAAAAGTGAGTGTTCTGGTTGTTCTGTGGTATAACCAGAAGCCCCAGAAATTTTTCAGAAATTAACGTTTTGTTATTATGGTGACATCAAAGGTGTTGTAATATATTTTGATGGTCTGTCTCAATACGTGCAAAAAACTTCAGAACTTCTTCAGACAAAAAAACAATTTAACGATTTTATGGGAATCGTCACTAAAGTATTTTCTACGAGGGTTTTATTTTTGCGATAATGAACTGAACAACATAGTTTATAATTATTAGCACAATTACCTAACATAATTTATTATAACAATATATTGTCATCATCAATATTGATCAGGAGGTACAATTCGATCATTTATTTTTAACAAGCTAAATATACCGGTAGGTTTATGATACAAGGTACTCACGATTCATTCGTTGCATTTGAACGAACTTTATCAGGTTTGAAATTTTTTTCCAGAGTATTTTCAGGATTCATTTTTGTCCTGAAAAACTAAAATTAACACGATTATTAATTATAGCTATAAAACAAATTCCAAATATTAAACGTAAAATCAGATTGAAACATAGGTAAGTAACACATCTGTTAAAAATGTATTCACTATCAACATTTTTGGTTGCATATTTTGTTTTACATGATTTGTTTTTGGTCGCCCCGTAAATTGATCACCGTATCCAAAACGAGCGAACTGGTATTTGTTAATATGTGCAAACAGAATTTTGATACCTATAACCGTATGTTTGATCGGAAGTATGCCCGCAGAACCCAAGTATTTGACACCGGTAATTGCAGTTTTTTTCCATAATTAACAGAGTTTTGAACACATCACGGCGATAAAAACACTTGAATTATAATAATTACCACAAAACTGCGTTTAAACAGTTTGTTTTTCAAATATTTTTGAAGGAGTATGATGAAAACTGATTCAATTTTCTCCCGTCAAAGTGACTCGATTTCGAGATAAACACTTTTCACGCTAACTCTCTATCTCTCTATTCTAACAGAAATTTTGTCTTAAAGTGCTATCCAGAGACGGGTCACTTTTGGTTTTGACAGGAAATACCGCGCTCTCGACCCCCTTCAATTCGCGTACAATTATCGCGGTTAAACGGAATAGTCCCTATCGAACACTACATCTTTTGGATACCAGAACGCTCATTGTAGAGCATGATGCTCTATGCTCTAGAGCCTAGCTTCAAATTTCTAGGATTTATAATTTACTATCGCGCAAACGCCCGAAATTATCGTACGTGTACGACAGTATTATTGTACGGTTAAGATCTACAGAAGAACAACAGCAACAATTTTGAGACCAGAATCGAAAAAGTCGTCACCAGGCGGTGCTTAGAGTACATCAGGGAGACAGCACATCAAGTTTGCTAAAGGTCGCGGATCACCAGATGTCCTTGCACGAACGGATGACAAAACTATACGCTCGTCCTTCTTATATTACTTGAAAAAAGCGACGCGATTGAGCTGAAAAGTAACTACAACAAAGTGACGAGAAACGTGACAAAATCACAATTGTGCAAGATCCCAAATTCACTACCGGTTTCTTTGTACGATTATTTTCCTAGTTACAGAATATGTATTTCTAAAATAAATAAACGCTTGGGTCCGATGGTATAAAATGTATAAAATAGTCATAAAACAAAAATATATAAATCGTTTATTCGTCGCGATCGACACTCCGCAAAACAATTTGTTTTATCTCTACAACAAAGAAAAACGTTACAGTAAACGCGTAAAAACGCTGTGGCCGGACTCATCTGGTCTGACTGAATTATAACGGATTATATTACATCCAAACAACATTGAAATACAAGAACAACAATAATTGATAAAAAACGATATTACACGCATACCCCGAAAAATCTATCGTACATACAAAAAAAAAAAAAAAACCACCATTGCAAAACCGATACAAAAACCGATTCGCTTCAGAATCTAAAAAATAATTAAAACCCTACTACCTAGATATTTTTGTCAGGAACAAGATGGATTACAAAATCTCGACGTTCAATAAAACTGCAGTGGCGTGTGCGGTGGTAAAACATTATGGGCAAGCGCGCTAAATAAGTGTACCTAAAATCCAACAAAAATGTACTCATGATGTAAAAAAAAAAAAACCACTGAATAAAAAAAGGTTTGCGAGTTAGACAAAAACGAAAAAACACATCGGTGCCAAGTATCCTTATTTTGCGGTATAATTTAACGTACGAGAGGAGCCGTCTCTAATCGTTCATTGGAAAAAACGATTCCGAGCCAGTTCGGTAATCCGCGAATACACCCAGGAAGAAAAACATCCAACCGATTTTGAAAATCCTTTCACCAATCGAAAGCTACGCGTTATTTCTGAGCGACGTGGACTACGGTTTTTATTCGAAAATTTCACCCCTAGGGGTTGCCTCAAAGTCGTGAATTCGAATTCATGAAAATTCGATTGTTTTTTTTTTTTGTCGTTGTTTATTTACGGTTTCTGCGTGAAAAACTTTAGTTGTTTTAATTTACCGTTTTTTTTATAACTTGTTTTTCGGGTACGACTTTTTTAAAATTTTTCAAAACGCTTATAATGCATCGAGGGGGCGCGTTCGGAAAACTCTTCAACCGTCAAGACCGGAGTTGTTGCGAGACCTGGGTTTTTCTTGCTGCTCGGTGTACAGTATATGCAGCAGCATTCGAACTTTTCTTTCTCTCTCGCTCTCTCGCTCCTCCTCCCCTTTTCTCTCTTTCTTGACGCCGCCGAGCCGGGCTCCCGACGCTGCGCGAGGAGGTAGAATCTCCCCTTCGAATTTCTCCTTGCGCGCTTACCGTTACGTCTTCTCAGATTTTACACAGCGAGCCCAGCCCAGCATAGCCCGCGATACGGCACGACGATAGGGGTGCGGTTTTGTTTTCGCACCCCGTGTAGGTTCGGTCCGCGCGTTCGGAGTATCCAGCGCTCGAATTTGAAAGATAAATGAAACTTCGAAAAAAAAAAAATTAGCGTCCTTCACAGTGATTAAAATCAAGAGGTTACTCCCCGTCCCCGATTCGAGCGCTGGGTGTAGTACATCCCGCGGTCATGAGAACAACAGAAAAACTAATATTATACGAACCGATTTGCACAAGAGGACGACGACGACGGCGCAAGGATCGCGGCGGCCACGGGCGCGCGCAAACTACAGACTACGTCGAAGGCAGGCCGCCAAGTGCGGGAGAACGGCGAGACTGGGCAGCAGTGGCGACGGCGGCGAGGGCAGCGAGCGCGCGCTCGGTGTAACGGCCGCGGACGTGAAATGCGTAGTGAATGCGAGAAACGGCGACGGCCGGTCGGGTCCAAGTTTGCGCGAGCGCGCAACCGGCGGCGCGCGCGCGCAACTCACAAAAGGGATGACGTGGACGCGACCGCCGCCTCCCGGCCGGTTCGTCGATAATGTGCGCCGTACAATATGTTGTTTTACCGATTACAAAAAAATTTAAAAAAAACCGACTTTACAAAAAAATCATCCTGTACAGATCGCGCGGGTCTGAAGGCCGCGGCTTAAACGTCGGTGTTTTGACGTCGGAAAACAATGAGAAAACTCGACATAAGAGTACGGACCGGATTAACGGCAATCCGTTTATTGTGAAACGCGATTTTCGGAACACAATCATACCAGTTATAACACGGTGCTCCAGCTAATGATCGTTGTCGTAGCACTCTACTTCAAGAAGAACACGTCTGAGAGTTATCGACTCGAGTCAAACATTTACGGTGGCAAAGCCGAACAATTAATTTACACGACGTTTTCGGGAATGAACGTTAAAAACAAAACTTTTGTGCCCTTCTTGGTTTTAAGAGATGCCTTCGATCTCTCCAATTGTACACGTCCCGAGTCCGAATTCGGTGTGACATTAACAATGAATTATTTTTCCTTTTCCCTTTGTGAATTTCTGGGCTGGCGCCACCGTTCGGAGGAGCAACACTCAAAGCGCGCGATGAATGTCGTCGACTCGAAAAAAAAACACATCAGTAGGTATCTCGCCAACGCTCAGAATGTTACACAACTGTACAAAAAGCACTAAATAGCTATAATATCTTTAGGTCACCACATCACGTCCGGGTGACTGCCCACCGTGATTTTCACGAAAACGGAAAAATCGAGCGCATCAGCATAATATAGACACATGATCGAAGTCGGGTTCAACTCAGCAAGACCGTATTTGGGGTGGGTTTTTTTTTTTCGAAGTCAAACAGTTTAAAAATTTTTAGAACTTTTTCATGCGAACGTAGCGAAGTAGCGTTCACTATAGTATGCGTAATTTATGTACACAGAAAGTCACGAGAAATAAACGAGATAACTCGTTGAAAGTTACCTGTATTGAGCGAATTATTTTCGTATAAAATACTTTTATCGCGCGGGAGTAGGTGTGTCGCCCGTGTGAGCCTTTCCGTCGCGTCCCCCGGGCGGCCGATTGTTAAAAGCGGTTGTACTATATTATAATCTCGCAAACGTGGACGTGCAGTAAATGTTATAAACATATTATTAATATGTACAATACTGTCGGGTTCGTTCAAAAAAAACATCGTGAGCACCCGAGCGTGGAAACCCTGACCGCGACGAAGTATAGTCAGTCCGACAAAACCGTAGGTACCCTCACAATTTCAACGAATATTTGCCCGAAAATTTTTCATCCGATCCTGCGTTAGGTATTATTCGTTTGCGCGTTAAATTCTGCACTGTATTACCTATGTTAATGCCGGTTATTCTAAATTTTAATTATGTTGGTCCGAATAATGACATAATTGTTGCTCTCAGAGACTAATCAACAACACGGGCGAACCGTAAACAAAAAACCAATGACCCACCCGAATCGTATTCGCTACAGTTTTTTTTTTTTCATGCAGACACTACTTTTTGAAAGTAAAAATTTTGAAAAAAACGTCATGCGCGCACAAAGCGTGTAAATAGAGACCGTCGAAATATTGTGTTCCAGTCATTAGGATTAGAGTTGTCAAAGAACTGGATGCGCGTTATAGTAAAAATAAAAATTTTAAAAAAAAATATCTCTCTGATCTCGGAATTACAAAACGAACTACGAATAAAACTTCAATCCTGTTTTACGTACTTTATTTCGGTGCGCTCGTTTGAACTATACATATTTTTTCTCGGGCCAAAACTACGGAAGTAGAGGTCCCTCGAAAAAATCAAAATCGAAAACTATTATTATTAAAATACAACATTATGATTGTTTAAGATCACGCTGTGGGTGAACGTAAAATGTAATACACACGGTCGATATTTTCACCACTGCACAGCAAAAGTGCGACCGGACGGCAAGCAAAATGAAAAGACATACTGGCGAACGTCGACGGGTTGATTACTAAAGAGACTTTGTTTTAAAACAAACATTTCTCAAAGTCTTACATTTTCGAAAACTCCTAAAAAAAAAAAAATGCTATTTTTCATGATGACACAAGTATTAAATGTTTTTTTTTTGTTGTGCGCAGGCGTTAGTTATCCAGGTCAGGTTCTACACCGCAGCAGACTTGTCGTATTGACGTATTATGTTATGTGGAAAAAGTGTTTACGCTAAAAAAACAAAAAACAAAAACCGGAATTGGGACTACCGCTTCGGGTGGATTTGGAAATTGTGGTTTAAACAGATCGTGTTGTTATTTTCATATGCGTGAAAGCAATTATTCTGCTTTGAAAAAACAATTCTGAGCGAGTTCTCCGTCTACCACCAATCAACTGTTACCGGAAAAAAAAAAAAACGTCGTTGCAAAAACAACTTGCCGCGCTGCTCAGAATCTAAAATAATAAAATCACCAGTGTTTCACCGTATTAACTAACGTAAAATTTTAAAATACACAAAGCTGTTGTTTATACTTCATTTAGGAGAATTTATTTTGTACATAATTTACTGTGTATGTACGTGCTATTTTCTGGTTCCATAACTTTGGGTCAGAGCGACTTTTTTGCGGAAATCAAAACATTTTCGATGATGCGTTTTAAACACATTTTCAATACACGGAAAACGCGAAATTTCGTTCGGTATAGTTTCGAAATAAAACGTGGCGTTGTGAGTATGGTCAAATCGTTGTACCTACGAATTGTGTACAAATATAACGATTAGTCTACAACTACAAATCAAACAAAAAACTTCCAGTTATTACAGATGACTCAGATATTGAACCATCATATTAATTATTGTTGATATTGACGTGGACTCAGTTTACACGACTTCCGAAAAAAAAAAAAAAAAAATGCGACACGGCTGATCGTGTTATGCCTGTACGTCGACAATACGATGATTCTGTTCGTCTACGGTTGTTTGATGGTCCCAGTTAATAGAACAGACGCAAGAGTCATACGTTTTACGAATCAAAGAGTATTATAAAATATGATAAATCCGCATTTAACGTAACACAACTATAATAAAATATCGATAACACGACTTTTCATTATTCGGTCTCCGTTATGATGGAAAGAGGGATAAAAATAGAAAAAGTCGTCTTTTGGTCGTGTTAGGTGTTTTTTTTTGTTGAAATTTTTGACGTACGAAGCTGAAATTCGGCAGGTAGACTATAGGATACCTAGAGTATATCGGTAGCGGACGTGCGCTAAGAACGGGTTTTGCAAAATTCAACCCGTAAGGGGGTTAAAAGCTATAAGCGTTATTATTAATCGGACTTTTTTTTTAAATTTAACATAATACGTACTGTGTGTAACGCGAATAGTAAAATCACACTGGGGAACGGAAAAAATTGTAACGCGCAGCGGCTAGTCGAATAACAATTAATGAAAATAACAGCTCGTTAGAACTACCCACGACGCGTTTGATTGTGTTTCCATTGCGTTTTTTCGGAGGGCGAAATAACCCGATTTTGAACGGACCGAACTATTAATTACTGTGTGTACCGTACGTCCGACACGACGGTGTACGTATACAAAGAAAATTGTTCGTATGAAAAAATCAAGCACGACTTCTCATGGTTAATGACAAAAAAACGATGCGTTTCTTTGTTGGTTTACGTTATAGGTGCTCTCAAACACATCTTTACATATCGTGCGAAAGATGAGAAGAAAAAAATTCCTTCCAAACAACAACTTCATCTCGAATCATGAAATTTCAAAATTTTTCGCCGTATAAGATTCTCTTCTTTTTGGGGTAAAACTCAAAAAGTAAGCAAAATTTCGAAAGAAAAAAAAGCTTCGACCAAAGTAACACCCGAGTCACCCCATAAGCCTTTGTAGAATAGTTACTAAAAAATGTTTTTTTTTTTTTTCCAATCTCAGGGTATGCAGTGGGTTGAGATGTTGTTGCCACGACCGTCGGCGAGAGGGTCGTTCGTATAGCTCGTTTATAATGTTCTCTTGAATAGAGAGAGTCGCTTATAAACGCGTCGTGCGATAGGGTCTTCTATATTATTATTATTATAGTTATTCTCTCTGCTGCGGTCGTTCCACGACGTTTTGCTTTTGTACTTTACCTACACAATGTACTCGTGTATACACGACCGAACAAAGGTCCTGTGTATAAATCTCTTATTATATCATTTAATAATGATCGGTCGGATCCAAAATCGGACAACAGAGATCTGAAGGTATTTTGAATAAAAAATAAATTAAAGCAGAGCTATATTGTAGTCCCGACAGCCCAATTGATACCCGCATTTACCGCGGCGTCGCCGGTCTGTATCGATGATATTATGTTATAAAAAGATCCGTATACAGACTTCACACCGATATTAAATTCGGCGGGGTGTATACGAATGATTTTTTCAGTAATATACGCGTATAAAAAGAAGTGCGTTAGTGCAGGTCATCAAAGAACTATAAACTATAATATACGTGTTATGGGGTAAGGTTGGTTTTTATCTTTTATTCGGTCGACGCGAGAACAAGGCAAACAACGTGGTCGTAAATTATTGTGTCTAGTGTTGCGTCGACGTATCAAAAAAATGTATGTATAAATTATACGTAACTTAACCTACCTAGTCAGCTATGTAGAAACATGATATTATAATTTATACGAACACTATGTAAGCCTTTTAAACTGTGTGGAGATAAAAAAAAAAAATATAAACGATCACAGAGCGGCGGACAGATGACAGCCTCAAAGAAAATAATATTATATACAATAACGATGTATAAAGAAAATGTGCTTACGTAGTTTGGAATGTTTAATCCGGGATCACTCTTTTTTAAATATATACAATCTACTCTCATCGGCGTTAGATTTTTAAGATTCAGTTCAGATCGTTCCATCAGTAGAGTGTAGCTGGACTTTTTCTGCACCAAGTATAGTTTTTGATATTAAGTGAGTTAATTTTATTATTTTTTTCATTTTTATTGTTTTTTTAATTATTACTTTACATCTAGGAAAAAAACATTTGTGTACCTATGTTTACAAGTTTTACGAACAAAAGTTAAAATTGTTGATTTTAACTGCGTTCACTAAAATGTAATTAAAAAATAAAATAAAATTTATACTTTTTTTTATTTCTACAAAACATTTAGGTAAGTTTTATAGTTTCAAAAATGTTTGTTTCACAACAGTAACCCACAAGTTTATTTTAGTAGGTATAGACTGAATATAGACTATAGTACATAGGTATTAACAGGGCCTAAAATATATTGAATTTCAGGGTACACATTTTGTTTGAATTCTATTGCAACCGTATGGATTTTTATAACATATTTGTAATTCAGAGTATACACTTTTGATTTTGGGATACACACTATTTTAGGCCCTGGGTATTAACATTTAAAGTTTTTCCTAAATATTTGATTTGATCATTGATTTTCATGTAAAATTTTTATTCGTATACTTAGTTGTACTTATATAGTAGATTGGATGAAACACAAATGAAATAATTATTGTTTTTACGATTTCCCACTAAAAATTATATCTTTATGTGTGTTCACGTTTAAATATTGTACAATATTTATTTAAAAAATAATTGTCTTTTGTAATTAATTTAATTGTTTTATTCTTGGTCACGTGGGTAGTTTTTTATGTTGTGTGTCACTATTTTGGTTTATTAGACATGGTATGTATTATTTATTGTCAGTAATTTTAAATTTTTTCCGAAAATAACAATTCTGAGTGAGCTCAGTTTACCTATAAAAATTGTGGTGTACAATATAATTTATTATTTGGGTCTTTTTTGTGGCGCTATAGTATTAAAAGTTGAAAAAGAGTGAAAAGAGATTGTTATAGATGATAAAAATCATAATTTTATCATCACGAGAAAATTGTTTTAAAACTTATATATACCAACCTTTTTTTATTAATAATTATTGCTAAAACCAATATTATATAATATATCGATGACGTAACTTTTTTAAACTTTCGGATCATTAATAATTCATTTAAATATGTACATACTTACATATTTAAAGATTCAGGAAAACGGCTAGATTTTACTGTCGTATCATTTAGTTAGTTTATAGGTACATGTTTATAGAATTTAATTTGAATAAGATGAATTAAATCGCTGTGGTCTATAATCATATTGTTTGATAAGCGATTGTCAGGAAGAATGCACCTAAAACCAAAAATGTGGAAAATTCGATTTCTATTAGATTTCATTGCAAATTCAACTCAGCGTTGACTATTATTACGGTGAATATAAGCCACATAGTTCCTATATTTGTGTGTGACATGGTGATAGATGTGTCGAAAAGTCAACTTTTCGTTAATTAATGCAGTTTTATCGTTTCCGAATAATTATATATGATTCAATTTGATGATTAAATGAACAGAAAAAACATAGCGATTCTGTTGATCATATAATATATTATGTTGTTGACACTGTACCTAATTGAATTTGGTTTCATATCTTGTAAAACAACAATAAAATAAATATATTCAACTGCTATTTGTTTTCGATAAGAAACATTGTTTGCTTTTGATATTACTCAAACACCATTAAAACACAATATGTAAATCTTTATACAACTATTAAATATAAATTATTACCATTCGAGAGTTGGTATTCCAATATATTTTATTGACAATATAATAATCATCAATACGGGAACTTTTTAATGAATAATAGGTTTTACTTTCCACCATTATAAATTGCCTTATTGTCCAATTGTTTTAGTTAAATTAACTAAATCGAATTTCTTTTTGATCGTCGTATGGGAGAAGCAATCCTAGAACTACAATTTCACTTTTTTATATTCCGATTGTAGTCAAGAATGTATTGGTTTTAACGAGATGTGTGTTTTTTTTCAACTATGAAATCACGAGAACGTCTTCAATAGTTTTTCGATTTTTACACTCAGTTCCGGTGGATCTGGTAGCTGTGCTTCGTCGCATAGTACTTTGAGGTTTCATAGATTTAAACGGTGAAAATTTGCAATAAAAAACATAGCAAAAATTAAGAAATAAAAAAACGTTAAAAATAACATATTTTGGACATAATCAATTTAGCATTTTAATCATTACCTTCAAATTAATGATCGAAAGATCTGAAAGACGATGAGTTGAATCTTTTACACAATATTAAAATACGTAAGATACACAGTCCTGATACAAAATGCAAGAGATTTAAAAAATATTACAGCTAATTTTAGTACCTATAGAATTAAAATTTTTTTTTTTGTAATTTTTGTTCGATAAAAATTTATAGCTAGTTCCAGAAAAAGTTTTGAAAATTCATTGCAAGTTTCCAACATAACTCTATATTATGCCACGAGAAAATTTCAAAAATCGATGGTCACAATTAATTTTTTTCAGTCGTTTAGTGTTGGAAAACTGTCGAAAATTGGTCATGCCTGTGACTTATTTTCGGAAAAACAATAACGCGACTAACAAATGACTCTACTATATAGTAAACTCTATTGTTGCAGCGCACATTTTAAGGGTAAACCGAATTCATTCCAAACCGTTTTTCCCGCTAGCAAATTGTTTTTAATTATAGTATAAAAATATTAATATAACAAACGTCATACACAAATATAATATACATTATAATTCATAAAATTCAAACATTTAAAAATTACTTACTTACGGCATCAAATTATAATACCCACGCGATCTATAAGTGATTCCAGTTTTTTTTTTTTGTTTTTGTGCAATAAACTAGGGTTTCTGTTATTAGTCGAGTATAATAATATAACAGCAGCTTATTGATGAAACGTGGAAAAAAATACAAATTTAAAATGATGTAATTTGAGGTGCTGGTTTCCGTTCATAAATTTAAGTCTGAAAACCGGTTGTCTTTCCCGAAGTGAACGTTACCTATTAAAAAAAACAAATGGCGTGATGAAAACCTCAGGAATATGTTGAAAAATCACTGGGCTTATTTTCATTACAGAACATATAGATTATTCTCGTCTCTAATCTCCATGCTTTAGAATAAAATTGCGGACTCTCAATGTGTCAAAAAGCTAGACTGGGGCAAATGTAGGTACAAGTTGCTTACGGTACTGTATTGTTCACACAATGTGTGAGTCAGTTCTCTGCAATAGTATTTTTTTTTGTATGACAGTGTCCTCGCGTACCTGGAAATGTTCGAATCTGTGACCGTGTAAAGTAACATGCAATCAAGTAGAGCTACTAAAATCCGGGTACGCGAGTGTAACGATCGGAGCATAATCGAAAAAGTATTTAGATATTAAAAAGTATTAAAAATTAAAAACAATTACACGCGTCGTGTGCAAACCAAGTTTCATTCTTCACTACACTCGGAACTTAAAAAATTATATACAAAGCCCAAGGACAAATGTCATCTCAACTTAATGGAGGTCCTCGTTCCCTGTGGTCAACCTGCAATGCCACTCAATTAACGATAAAAAATTGAAACAGTTAAATCAAGTCGTTTTATACATTGATTACATGTGTGGTTTCTAAATTTGATTTATTCTCAACCATGGTACTTATTTCTTATTTTAAAAGATCATCCATTAGTAGGCCTATTTAATTTTAATAAAACTCCTATATATATATAATATACACGCCAAACACAATTAATATCAACCCCTTATTGCAGGTTTTTTTTACTGCGATGTTCGAAAACCCAGCTTACCAAGTATTATATTTTTGTCGTTAAGAATAGGAAAATGATTTCACATTAACAATAAACACAATTTTCGATAGACATTTTTTCGATTTTTACGAATTTTTACAGCCCGTAAATCGACGACGCGTACCAAGAGGCACGACCAACGAATGGTGGATGTCGCGTTTCTCTCGAGTACTTTTGAAAGCTTCCGGTATTATATGCTCGTGTAACAGCTCCGAAGCAATATCTTTGTTTCTGCGGAATACATTTCCATCGATAAATGTTTTTGAAACGTATGAGGATTTCTTTTAAAATCGTACCGTTAAAAACAGTAAAACAATTTAATACCCATGTTCGTGATACAAAGCTGCGTAGTTCTAAATTATTTGTTATTTGTAAAAAAATGTTTTTTTTTGTCAATCCGCCCTGAGTTGTGAAAGTAATTTTTTTACAACTCTTTTTTCATTATAAGAGTCAAGTTATGAATTCAAAATGGTTTATTAATGCTCAATTTATTCGATCACCTTTGTAACTCGACTGTCACATTATAGCTGTTTTACAGGTTCTGAGCGGAGGATGGTAATTTTGTATTTGTTCGATTCATTAAGGCCACAAAAAATAATACGATCGTGTGGTTCACAGTTTAATTGCTTACCTGCTATCAACTAACAACAATACATTAGTCGATTTATGTACTAACTTTTCAGACCCGAAATTGTAGTTTTAGTCAAATATTTTAGCAGCTGTACCGGAATTTTACCTGTTATACTTGATATAATTAATATAAAAAAGTTATCGTTTACATGGTTTTGAATTATTTTCAGCGGAGAGCGTAACTAACCATATTGAATTGTTGTGTGGGCTCCTAAAGGGTCTAAAATTATATAATGGTAACCCGATCGAAATATGATACAAGCGTCAAAGGTACAAGTAATAATAGAAACAGATTTTCGTACTATTTTATTTTATTTTTTAGTATGAATGGTTTTAAATATATGTATATGAAAATGGAATTTCACGTTATTCAACTGAAATAAGTAAGGGAATCAAGTTTAGAACTGTTTTGGTTACATTTTCATGATAATAGGCAAAAAATTTTTTGGTGGATTGTGTCACATACCCAAACTAATGTGGGGGAAATAAAGTATAAGCGACAACTTTTCAAAGTGTTTACTACACATAGAGTTAATATTTTTGTAGTTATTTTATTTTTTGTCACGTAAACCTATTTGTTCATAATTTTTATCACCATTCATGGCTGAAAAAATGAGATTGTAAGAAAAAAATTTCAAATTGAACATTTTGGTGAACACCAATTACCTATTATTTTTCGTTCTAATGTTGTATACCTATTTCAAGTAAACATTAAATTTAACAATCTAATGTTTTTAGTGCCTTAAAATTTAAACAACACGTTGAACAGACCATAACTACTATTGTCTGCCACTTTTATGTGCAAAACATAATTAAATACTTATTCGTGTTTGTATCTCCGTCACAATGTAATGAGTCGATAGTATGTGAAAAGATTAATATCTTTAAAACTTTAAAGTTTCTAAATATTTTTCATTAAATTATAATTTATGTATATCTCTAATTGTAACTTACTTGGAGTTATAATATTCGCAATTAGTTTTCATTGAAGTAACGGCTCTCAACGCTTGAATTGATTGCGTGTGTGAACTCTGCGATATAGCTTTCTCTATGATTTCATTAAACACTATTTCACTCAATTCTTCGTGCATTTTCATCACCTTTAAATCGTAAAAATAATACGCACATTAAACCAAAATATCAAAATATCCGTGCTGTAAACATTTTCAATTCGCACAAATTTTAGGTAGGTACTTATCGCCTTGTGTTTTTTAGTGACGTCAACGAAGTAACTAAAATAAGACAATAACTAAAAACAAGTTTTATTTTGGTTTTTGACCTAAGCAAACGATGTATTGATTTTACAATTTGATTTTCCTTTTTTTTCCTGCGCAAACTTTTGCGAGTGACAAATCGAATACACAAAAATTCTAACTAAATCTGACAATCTAGTAAACAACCTAAAACAGTGGTCAAAAAGGAAGTCGTTGTTGCTACGCCATCGAGATTCCCACACAACCCTAATGACTGTTTGGACATTTTGGATTTTTTCCACTTGAATCACCCGCGTTTAGAGTGATTTTAGTGTTATTTATAAAAATACATAATCCCACATCAATTAATTATATAAATAATAATTATTCATTATTATTTTATAATCATATTTAATTAATTAGTCATTAATTTTGTAAAATAGTGTATGTTATAGCGCTAATAAGAATAGGTAAATTAAATTGCAAGTATAAAATGTATAACTTTATAGAAAATATAAAAGATATTTACAAGATACTTATTTTACTTACCTAAACTCGTAACGCCTACAAATTGAATAATAGTATAATAAATGTTTTACAACTAATCAACCGTTGTAATAATTAATATAGGAAAATACAATTCATAATATTAATCGCACTGAATTAACTGGTTAATCAAATTCAAGTAAAAGGTGGGTAGTAATAAACATACTTTAAAATTTCAGACATTTTTTAAAAAAATTAATGAGCGCACCAATGACGGCACGCTTAAAAAAACCGACGTTTCTTTCATATTATAGGATACAAAATTACAAAAATTGAACCATTTTACGAGATTTATAACTCAAAAAACAATGATTTGAACGTTGTATAACACCTTATTACGAACAATAGTTTTGTAAATCATATTCAATTTTTAGGAAAGTATAGTTGTGACGGAAAAACAAACAATTTATATGTTAAAATGTCAAATAATTAAAAAAAAAAAAAAAAAAAAAAAAAAATTGTTAAGCGCAACCAGTGACGTCACGAGAAAAAAAAACTGGCCAGTCAAAAACTTATCGGATACAAATTTTAGTAGGTAGTTTCTAACGAATTTCGTACTTAAACAACCACAACTTAATATTTTTCATGCACTATTCGATTTCACTACCTACTGAAAAATCGAATAGTTTCGTATCATAGCGGTCTTACAAAATAGAATAATATATTCGTTACTTGTGCTATTGACTCTTTTTGTATTTCGTGCTCTGAGACCTCTAACTCTCTCCTATTGGCCTCCACGGCCTCTCTGGTTATCCGGTCTAACCTCGCGGTTTTAAGTATTTTGACCATTTCGGTATTGTCGGATATCGCAGTCGCTTCTTTGGAAATTTCGTCGAAAAATTTTGAAATGTCGTTCATAATTTCTCTATCGATCCGTTGTTCACTCTCGGGTTTCTGTGTGCAATTTCAACGGGAACAAATTAATAAAACCTATTGATAGTCAGCCAAGTTTTTTTTATACAGACTACTATAGTTGTGTTTACATTTTGTTTGCACGGTTTCTGATTGGTCGGCATTTTATTCAGATACTGTTCATATTTAATCTTTGACATCATCACCTTAAACATTACCGCACAGAAATCGTCTATTATTACAATATTCGTCAACCCGGCATTTCGCGTATAATATACGCCTATTGTTACTAAACAGTTGTGGTTACAGTTAAAGCATCCCCGGATACCCACTAAGTTTAAAGTAAAAAACACGGCTTTTCATAAATTCTCCAACAGAACTGGTCTAATTTCTATTCTGAGAACTTATTATTTTGATCCACCGTGGAAAATGACTTTTTTCATTATTTTTCGATGGTAAGCCGGGAATAAATCCACTACAAAAACCTAAAGAAGTTTCTAATTTTTACAATTTTATTAATTCTAAATTTATAATCTCCAGAGCCATAAATCATAAATTCTAAAAGAGTAATTTCATTGTAAATTCAACGGTGATTTTAATTGTGTTTTCAGGTTGAAAATTGGTGTTACGAAAAAAATAACGATGAAAATTGTGTACAGTATTTGGTACTAGTTGTTTTTAGTTTGATCTGATGGGTGTACAGGCAATTGTTGTATTGCTTCTAAAAACGAATAAAAATAAAATACGTACAATAAGTTGTCGGTATAATAGCTCCTTGTAGAACCATCGGGTATTCAGGGGCCTAAGTAATAACTAAAGTAACAACTAGATAAGTTGATCATCTAGTCAAGATGGAAAATTAAAAAAACTTAACTGAATTAAAAAAAAAATTGATTTTTTGCTAAATTATTCACGTGTAAAATAAATCGCCCGATCTATAGTCTTTTCGACATATTGTGTAGTTAGGAGAATAAACGATCAAAATAAATGTCCCTGATCAAAGTCATAGGTAGGTAATCGTTTTTATACAGTCTTTTTTTGGATATTTTGGTAACATAAAATTGAATACAAACTCATTAAATACAACGAATATGTGCGCGATTCTAGCATCAAATTAATGTTGTGATTTTTGCCACTGATTTTGACTCTACTCAATAATCAATAGTCCAGAAAAATATTGCATGATTACGATCTATAATCAAAAAAAGCTAAGTAATACATCAGTGAAAAAAATTCACCGTTTTAATCGCTCAAAATCGATAGTAGGTTATTATTATTGTGCTACACTTATCCACATATCTACAGTACACTCATCGGCTGCTAAAAAAATAATTTATATTTTTAAAAAGTTCTGAATGGCTTACATATGGTGTCTCACCGAATGTATGTACCAGCGAATAACTTTTTGTCTATTAAGTATTTTCAAAATATTTTTTTGAAAAATGATTACTATTTTCATGAGTCATATGAAATAATTTTTTTTCAAATAAAAAATAAAATTTCGGTTTTTAAGTAGGTAATTTATAAATTCAAAACAGCCATTGGCATTGTTATTCTTAAAATGTTCATACCCAAAAATTTCGTATACGAACACAACTCAATAGGTTATTTGTTTTCAAAAGTTCGGAAAAATTATTATTTACTATACAAACAACTATAGAACAATACTTATTCATTAAGTTTTAATCGTATTGAATAATAATTTTGCAAAATTTTTAAAAATTCATTACTTATCGAATTGCGTGTCTGTGTGTATGAACGTTTCGGGTGTGAAAATTTTAAGGAAAATCATTCTTGGCCGTTTTGAATTTACAAATTTTCTGAAAAACCAAACGTCGGTTGCAAAATTCATTACGCCGTGTTCTAAAATTGTTACGATTTTCCGAAAACGGATTTTGAAAACGTTTAATGAATAAAAAAACGATTCACGTCGTATTATGGTATAAAACTATGGTGGCGCATTGTGTTCATTCAACAACCATAATGAATCTCGGGGTCGCTATAATAGTAGTTTTTCTTACGATAGTTTGATATGCCCTTCCACGCAATATCCTCTGGAGGACTTTCACGTTTTCGACAAAAGTCGCGTCTTGGTTTTCTTGGATTACATGTTTCACCCGACCTTCTCTGTGCGGAGTATACTCCGCGGGTTCTTTGACGATTTCCGACGTACTCCTGTAATCCTGCGCCATTAGTTTGTCACACATTCCTACACGGAATCCATCGTTTGTGTACAGTTTGACGAATTCACACGATCAACGGTCGCATTTTACTATATTATATTCTTACTTTTGCCCTCATCTATCAAATCTTTCGTCTCGTCATAAAACACCGGATCATAGAACTGTTTGCGTGAAAATGAATTTTTCGCGGAACTCTTTAACGAAGCCGTACGTCGGTCGTCGTGATTTTTTGACGCTCCTGAATTGTTGTTGTCGTACAAAAAATCACGATTTTTTCCGGTCTTAAAATTATTAATCTACGTTTCTACGCCATCACAAACTTCAAACTATCGATATCTATTAACGCTTTGTGAAAATTAACTTTATTTCTATTGAATTTCGTCTTTCCGTCATCACGAACAAGGTCTCCCGAGGAGGATGTCGATCCGTCCTAGATCGCTTTAGGATTAAAATTCGTACGGGATGCTGTTAATATTCTAAAGAGATTATTGACGTGGCTTCAGAATCCACGAAGTTGTAGCACCAAGAGCTATAATGGGAGAGTTCGAGGATATGAATTTAGACTACCCCAATACGAGTCGCTGTTCTCTATACGACATACTGATTTTATTTGTATTTTATGATACTGGAAAAAATAGTTTCACCTCAAATTTTGCGCGTTTGATTGGGGGGGGGGGGGGGCGATTATGCGTTTTGTTGTAATGTCTGTATAGGATTTCAAAATGGTCCATAACACTACACAAGTTTCTATAGAATTTTCAACAAAATGTACAATTTTCTGGAAAATTCTTAAACATCCTAAAAAGGAGGTTTTTCGTGATTTTACGTATTGTATAATATCATATTTTTCAATTCCAAAAGATGGGTGTTGGACATTTGCGGTCTTGGCCACCCCTTCCCTGAATGTTTCATCGGCGTCCCATACAAACTTTTACCCAAAAAAGATCTAGAAGGGATCTTGTAACTTCTTGATTTGTAGTCTAAATTAAATCGTTCTTTGTGATAAGTTTAATACATATTTTAAGTAAAAGTCACTTGTTTTGCGCTGAAACTACTCAAATGTTTTAAAGTCATATTTTTATTCCCATTTCTCAATATCATCTCTTTGGAATTTTATAGATTATAAATATTTCAAGGTTTACGTTTTAATATTGAAACTGCGTGTATGATTATTATATTAAATGGAAGGTATGTCATAAACAAACTTAGTTCACAAGTTCAGTCGTATATACCAATTATCACGTGACCGCGGTCGTCGAAACATGAAACGGACAATCCCTGGCCGCATCCCAAGCGGTAAATTCGCTGATTTTCTTGTAAACTTTTTTCTAATCTCCGATTTAAACTTCGAGTATCTGCGGTGAAGACACAACGTGAAAATTTTTGATATACAAATCAATGTATTGACTATACTAGCAATACGGTTCGGAACAAAATTTGAATCAAAATTCCCAGTTAAAAGCGTAATTTTTCTTTTTTCAAAAGTATAAAAAAAATTAGTTTTTGTTTGAGATAAATTTAAGGGAAAAAAAAAAGAAAATCTGTAATTCGTATCGAACATACAAAATTGGGAAATTATTTTGTTGCTTAGTTAAAAAATTCAAAATCGATTAAGCTCCTTGCTATACTAAACTCCGAATCTAAAAATTGCATTAACATTTCATGTTTTTTTTGACAATTGTTTTCATAAAACAACATAAAAATATAAGTATAGGTACGGACAATACTGAAGTAACACAATTTTATCAATACTTTTTTCGTTGGATTTCTACAACTTCTGAGTGGAATTTTTTGAAATTTTTTAATTAAGGAATCAAATTTTGCATCACACAGAATTTTAAATGTTCAAATTTGAAAAATAACGACGTTGACGTTATAAACGAATTATTTTCCAAGTATAAAAATCATTGAACTGACCAATTTTCCTCTATTAAACGACAGAAAAAAATATTACAACCTAAAAATTTAATCTAAATAAGACATCACACGTTATTATTTAATATTTTTACAAGATAAGCTGATTATATTTTAAATTTTGATTCCTACGGTTGTAAAATATAGCTATAGTCTCAACGGAAGAAAGTTTTAATTTTGTATTTAAATCATATAAAAATCCTCTGATGTTTATCAGTTATTGGAAATGAAAATCAACTGCACTGACATGGGTTTAGAGTCTAAACTCAAATAGTCTGTCTAAAAACTCTGGTATTGTTTTGTTATCTAGTTTTGAGCCAGCTTAGAACTAGATTCAGAGTCATCGGGAAACAAAATAATAAAATCATAATAGTTTAAATCGTTTGACTCAAAAGATAAATCTTTATGTAACTTCATTTATTAAAATTATTTATGAAGAATTGTATGGAATTCCATTATTTTACTTTACTTTTGACGAATTGTTCATTAACGTTTTTCAGATTTTTTTGGAAATTCACTTCGTTTTGAACGCTAAACATCGTCATCTTACGGGATTTTCTATCGATTTGTTCGTGGAGTTTATCGTAAATGTTGAAATCACATGGCATTGTGAACGTCGTACTTGCCATTTTCGAAAATCCTAATTATTGCACAATGATGTAATAAAACCGTCGAACAAATTCTAAATCATAAAAAAGAAAAATGTCTCTATTAATTTATCAATTGTAACAAGGTTCCGGTATTTAAATGTATAACGCACACACAAACCATTGGTATTCGCTCTTGGAAAATCATCATTTAACGTAGCTATGAATATAAAACATGTTTATGACTATGGTAACAAAAAAAAAAAATAAAACATCAAACATGAAATATTCATGTTTGATGTTTTATTTTTTTGTAAAAAAATAAGTTGTGTACCAGGTATCAAGTAAAATATGCGGAATATTATTTATACCCGGACACAAGTATTATTTATACATTAAGATAGTTTTAAAATTCTTTCATAGTTTTTCAAAACGATCCAATAACTACTAGTGAATAAATATGGATAAGATCTGAATTTTGGTTTGTCGGGTCCCTTGTTTTTTATGTAAACAACTTAAAATGTCAGTTCTTGAGTTGTTTCGGGGTGACTTTCGCAGCTAGGAGGTACCCGTTAATAGTGTGCCTGCAATGTATCCTCATTATGAGTTCTCGGATCGCAATTTTTTTTAAATTTTTTAAATCAAAAAGTTATTCAATTTTGAAATTAGAAATTTTTTTCTAACAAGACAGTGTGTAAAATGCACAAAAAATGGGATGAAATGGAAAATTACGTGAGAATGAGTGGATTCACAAAGAATACGAGCGGTTAGGTACATCGACCCCTGTACGAATAGAATTTAAATAGAAAAAAAACCGACAGATAAAAAGCGACAGATAAAAATTGTTAAAATAATATTAGAGATGCAAAATGACAAAAAAGTTGTGCGGTTAGGTTAGGTATCATTACAAAGTATATGGATATCACTACAAAATTCCGAGTAAGATTATTTAACCGATAAAAGGATTTTGTTTTAGAATAAAACATGACAGTAACATACATAAGCGCCTTCAACGCAGTAACAAGTAAGTCTTAATCTGTGTGACATCGGCTCTGCGACTGACTATATAAAATAACAAACGACGGCCAACAAATAACCGAACATAATAATTATTTTCTATAAGCCGCTGTAACTATTTATTGTATACTATACCGCGTCGCTATAGTAATTACTATGGCCCGGAAGTTAATGCGCAAAAAACCATGAAAATATGCACTTAAAAACACTGAAATATGCACTTATAAATATTATTTTTTTTGTAACCAATAATTAGTATATCTATTTTACACACGATTGTTACTATACGATTAAAAATAACTCTTAAACATGCGGTAAAATACAATTTTATCTAAAAATATGCGTATTTACGTATAAAAAACTCGAAATATGCAAAAGAAAATTTCCTACGTACCTAGCAATTTTTCGGGTGACCTAGTAAAAATGAGTGAACTTCCGGGCCCTAGTAATTAACAAACTTATACAAACTTCAGTAATTATTTTTCATAATTTTGTTCGATTCTAGTACCTTGATTACTGGATGTCAACTGAGTCAAGAATATAATATGAAAATTTATCGCTAAAGAGTGTACAATATTTTTCTACGAGTCGGCCTGGAATTAAAAAACGAGAACTGATTTCATTTTAAAAGTAACTATCCCCAAGAACACTGTGCGTTTGTTAACAGTAAGTACCCCTTTATTTTTACAAAATAAACGAAAAAAAATCGTGATAAACAAAATTCTGAACATTAGGTGTTTGACGATTGGTTTTTTTTTTGGACGCACCATGTGGCTTTCCGTTATTGTTCTCGTCAATTTCGAGGCGTTACCAGTGTGATATAACTATACAATGGTGTTATATGCGCCACTTTATATTATATTATATTACATTATATTTAGTCTTATTATACATAATGTTATGAACGTCATTTTATTATACATTATTATACAGTATTTATATTAATATTATATATACATTATTATTATTATTATTATGTACACTTATGCATTAGTTCTATATGTGGGGAGTAATGCAAGTAAGCATTTTTCAATTAACCAGACGACGCTGAACGCTCGCACGGTCAGTAGTATTGTAACCAAGTAAATAAACGGTCATTCATACACTCAAATATAAATTTGTTAAAAGTTGTACCTTTCCATAACCTTTAGTTGCGTTCAAAAGTGCGAACTTATAAACGTTACTTAGTGCCAACGGACTCAACCGAGTATAAACCGATAGGCCTATAACAACTGGTGGCAGCGGTGCTCTTTTGGAACAACAACACAAGGAATCTTACATGGTAACAGCACAACGAATTTAGTCAACCCAGAAATAAATCAATCGTACCGACGATTATCCGGTAAGCGAACAGATTATTTTTTGGAAGAACATTACGTTAAAATGTATTATTTAAAATAAAACATTACGTTTTAAACGTAATATACGTCTAAAATATACAACACGTACACATACGTAAAATATTACGACGAGTGGTGCGGCGACGAATTTTTACCACCATCGGCAAAATTCTTGGGCGTAACATCCGGTCACTACGAGTACAACACACGGAGGCGCTTTAATAAAAAAAAAAAAAAAAATACAATTTTTTGTGTGAGGACTACTTTTCCACTAACCAAGATATCGAGGTATGCGTCATAAGAGACGCTAATACAGACGCAATCGTCATCGTTGTCGGTAGCCGTGAAATAACGCTAGTGTATAAACATCGTATTATATATACAATGGTGTACACGAATACGTTTCGGATTTTAATCTCGCGTACCTTTTTATACCCAAACGTTAAATCACAAAATACGGTAAGTGCTTGTCAGTCGTCGGGTCTAATTTATATTTATTTTTTTTTTTCCCACCGCGTTATAACATAAGACGAAGTCTCTCGGAATTTTGTACAGCTATTATAGGCGTGTACGAACGGTCCTGTAAAAAAATACGAAAAAAAATAAATACCGTCTGCGACCGTGTGTCATCGGCCACATAGGACTGGGACGCTTTTCGGTAATCGATATTGTTTTTTTTCTTTTAACCCGTACGACGTAGCGTATTATTGTGATACAGACAATAAAATTCCGGTTTTAATTTACAACGTACCCGACAATAGCAAGACGACGAGACAGCATCTACAGTCGACAAATAATATTATATTTTTGTAAACTATCTACATTTATACGTGACAATCTGTACCGAAGATCATATTTCCGAAAACGGCTTGTGCGTCCCGCGTCGCGGTATGTACGAACGCGAACAAAAGCGCCCCGTAGTCCGGCACTATATTTAGTTATTGTTTCATACTCGTTGTTAAAAAAATATTTTACCCATATAGAGTTAAGAATTAGAGAAAATACAGACTTCACACAGGCTGACACGAAACCGTTCGAGCTTTCAAGTGTGTGTGTGTTAACCGACCCTTTATATCGTACGAGAAAAATGCGGGGTATTTTGACACCGTCGAAAACAGTATCGACGACATAAACATTCCGTAGCGACACCATCGCCCAAACATATAAACATCGTAGACGGTGAAATATTACCATAAGTGTTGTGATGTTTGTTTAATCACCGTACGGTTTTACGAGCGTGCTTGCTGAAGAAAGTTTTTTTTTTTTTTACTCGTATGAAAGTGTCGAGAGCAAATCTGATAATCCGTCTTGTAGATTCCGAAAGCGTACCTATAAATAAAAAAAAGTATATTTTGAAAAACGGCGTTGTTTAGTCATAACGATGAAATTTTGCGCTGTCGAATGAGTGTATCACATTGCTTTCAGGTATCACACGTTTTAACCACAACTTCCGAACCTGCAGTGTCCCGTCCGAGTCGCTATCATCCGCGCGACTTTACAGAACGATCCTGGCTATTTTTTACAGTTTCGGAAGGACTGTCGTCCGGTGATTTTTCCAAGAAACGCGTCGTGTTAGTTGTGTTTACAAATGTTAACAAAAACGCAAACTCGACAACGGTCTGTTGTTTGGGTCCAAATAAAGGTCTTTAATCCTCGGCATACACTACGGTACTCTGCTGTCAATAGTAAACAAAATATGCGACGAACTGAATACGTTTACATTCTTTCGCCTAGTATTTTACCGTACAGGTAAGTGCTTACTAATTACACCGCCGGGCAACAATGTAACGCTTCGCCGGTCGCCGAAGAACGTCCGAGTTGTTCGAGTACCTTCACGACGGGCCGATTACACGCAGTTATGGCACACCTACATTATTGTGAATGTTTTATGGTCTTTGTACGACATTGTAACAAATGTGTATTTTACACAAATAACACCGTCAATAATAATACGCCCCAGCTTTGTACGTGTTATAGGTTTTATTTTCGTGTAAAATATAACATCATTACCAATGTTTTCGGTGAAATTCTCGTATTTATATTCAAAGAATCGCCTGCGTTTTTTTCGTTTCCGTTTACGGAGAGTCTAAAGACCTCGTGCAAACACAAGCCGACGAAAAAAAAAAAAAAGTGTCCGATTTCATTCTAGCAATTTTATTTCAACAAACAATATTATGTCTCGCGGGATGTATCATTAACGATGTATATTTGTTTAATAAATTAAAATTGTTTGGGTTCACTCTACTTTCGTGGTTTTGCTCTTTTTTCTCGCATCGTACCATAACGGTTAACACTTGTACTTTGAATCTAATAGATTTAACGTACCGTCGGGGTCCCTCGAGGAGCAACCAAAAACCACTTTCGCAGAATGTAGACGCGCACATCTTATCGGTAAAACCATATTTCGAAATCGATTCAATAATATTTTATAAATTCTGTGTTTTTTACTCTTAAAACATGTACAGTTACGATACACGTTGTTCTGAGCTTTAAGTTTGGACGATATTTTACGATTTTAGTCACCAAAAATTAAGTTATAAACATTTTCGTTTAAAAATATGATGATCGTATAATGTTTAACAGGAGCAAAATTTAAAACAATTCAATTGTAATCAGTAACGTAACCTGCAGGAGCGTCATCTCGTAGGAGAGTTTAGTATGATATTTTTGGGAAGAAAAAAAAAAATCCGACCAAAAATAACGTTTTCCATTTTTACCCCATTTAATCATATTTGAGATTGAATTTCGCAAAACCGGTCTAAGTGGTAGATTTTCTACCTATATAGTATACACTACCCACCTGCCAGATTCTAGTTTTATAAGCAGTTTTTGACATTTCTTGGGTAAGAGAAAATATCACTCTCTTTTATATATATAATTAATATATTAATATAAAAAAAAAACTACTTTTTGTGACTTAAATATATAATTTCGACGCACGCTGTCGCTGACTTCTTTTTATGCGTTATTAATCTCTGTACGACTTTTCTCTAGAACTCAATCATAATATCGTATATATCATCGTTAAGGCAGCGTTTGTGAGAAACGTTTTCGTTCGACCGTTTTTTCTCCGACTTACTGTGCAAATGCGACTACCACGAAAAAGTCTTTTCATTTTGCGGGATAATACGTACAATATAGCCTATGACAGTCACAAATAATGTGGCTTTCTATTGATAAAATAATTTTAAAATCGGTTCAGCAGATCGAGAGATTATTTTAGACTTTATATCGTTGTCGGCGTCGATAATTCTTATTTGTTTCCCCCTGTACTTATACTTATTCGTATAACAAAAATATTATACTGTATGTGTTGATCCCGAACATTCGGTCGAGTTAAATTGTAGGTACGCTCGGAACGTCTCGAATGGACCGCTAAAAATATATAAAATGTTAATGGCCAAAAAACATTCTAAAAAAAATCATTCAAAACAACACACGGATATCCACGATATTAAATTGAACATAAACGCTCCACTTACACAGTTTTTTAAGGTATCTCAACTATTAATGGGTAGAGAGATATGAGAACTCAACTAACCTAGCCATTTTATTTTGCCACAAAATAAAGTAAATAAAAAGTTAGAGATGCCCCTAAACTTACAACAAAGGTCGAAAAATGAAAAGAGATGTACGATAGAAGAGCTGGTAAGGGGAAAATATTCTTATGCGGTGTAGTGGAAAAAAATCGTTATTTTATTTATTTTTTTCAGGTTACTTTAAAATTTAAAATTTTATCTTAATTACATAAACAGTAACTTTTAACTGAGTCACATTGATTACAACTACAACAAGTTACTTTACTATACTTACTCAAAATATCAAAATTCAACTACTCGCATATGCTGTTGCTATTGTCCTGTTACAAATTCGTTTACATCTTGTCCATCCATAAAGGTGTAAGTAGGTACACTTGAAAAACTCAACATAAGCTATTAATAAATAAAAAAAGAGAAACTGATATTTGTTTTCGAATAACGTGAGAATTTTCCGTTTATTGAAAGAAATAATTGATTTTATCCAGCAAGACACATACAGGGCGGCGCAATGGTTAGACAATAACTGTGTCATACACGCATTCGTGTAGCAACCGATGTGGACTTTAAGGAGTAATGATGATACTTACTGATGATAATAATTATTATTATTAATTATTTATTAATTATTTATTATTATTATTATTATTTATTAATTAATTTATTAATTATTATTTATTATTATTAATCATTTATGTCACAAATTAGTTTTATATTTTATGTTTTTGATGTCCCAGATTTCGATGGGTCACTGGTTTGGAATTTCTGAAATCAGAATTTCAAAAAGAAATTCTGATTGAGCTCAATAATATTAAAAAAAAAAAAAAATTATAAACAATTATTTTAATACCTAATACTAACGCACTTACAAGCTGTACATAATGTTATATTAATATGCGTAAATACGAATATATTAACTCGTGTCGAGACGGTCCGGGTCGCGTACTTGCAATCCCTGTGGTATCGAATCATTTTTACTCGTAACGATACAAAATTACTGGTATCGAAACAATGGATCGAATCATTTTACTCATACAAAATTACTGAATATTATGGAATCATTGATACTGATACACCAAATGCAAGCCTGCACTGTTAATGATAGATGGACGCGGGACGACGGACGACGGTATAAACCGCAATGGCGCAATTTTTTATCCATGAAATTATGATCTAACATTCTAACCACAAAATTAATGATCATTACAAGTGGCAGAATGTTTAATCACTCTAATGTAACTATTTATACAAGATATAAAATTATAACTGGCCGTTATATCAAGGTACTCGATTGTTTTATTAGAAACATATAAGATATTAATATTTATATCCCCACATAATATCACCATAATTCCTACTCTTAGAAAAGAGACAGAAAAGAAAATCAAATAAACGCTGAGACGAATCGTATAAGTTAAGATTCTCTTACACTTTTATGAAACCAAACGATGCACGGCCCGTGAAAATAGTGGTTGCAAAAACAGAATGTTAGATAATTTAAATTGTACGTTTTGCAAAATTGTAATATGCGTTTGGGAAACGTGGAACGACGTTTTTGATCGTATTTCATTATTTAATAGAAAATAATACAGGAAATCAGTGAATCTTTACTTAATAATTTTATAGACAAAATAACAATTTACAAATTATTTTAAGTGCATGTTAAAAGTTTCGTGGGTATCGTAACGTACACTACGCACTTTTTTAATTCATATTGCATGTTTCAATTTTCGTTCCACATACTAAACACATACATTATTGTATCTCTTGCTAGTTGCTACATACGAATTTACAATAACGTAATGATTTGATACTTTCTCGCATGTATCTCGATGATTCAACGTGTACCGCCCGTTCGCCATTGATTATAATGTTTATAGTGAATACATACGTACACAATATTATAATGTACAATCGAAACGCGTATCGTATTGATCCGACATACTTACTGATACCCAAGGCGGATCCAAGGCGCAGATCCTAACCTTGCCGACTGTTTCGATACTCTCCTGCGATAACAGCACTTGTATTCGGTACCGGCAGGGCCGTGGAGAGAAATCAAGGGCCCCAGGGACAAACTTATCCGGGCCCCTCTTACACAAGGTATCAAACTTGACGTAGTGGACTTGGGCAGACCCCGGGCCTTTTTTGAAGCCCGGGCCCCAGGGCTACAGCCCCGGCTGCCCCCCCCTGTCATCGGGCATGGGTACCGGTACTATATGTATATCGATACTTCTTCTCGATACCCCCCCGTCCCACGGGTCGCCGCATTCCGTTTTCGCGCCACGTCACCACCG
>CM029361.1:5821209-5881703 GCA_017140985.1 Hormaphis cornu
CTTTATCAATTTATTATAAATCACCAGCAACATATAAATATTTACGTCGTCACCGAATTATATTACCCGGAGAAAGCACGGTAAAGAATTGGTTAAAGTCAATTAAATATTTTCCTGGTTTAGACTACATAACAACACAAATACGCTTATGAGTACTGACTACGACTGATATTGATAAAAAATCAGTGTCATTTTACTTGATGAAATTGCCTTAAAAAAATGTTTAGAGTATAATAAAGCCTTAGTTGAGATTTAGTTGAAGGTTATGAAGATCTAGAAAGTATATATATATGCCATATTTTATTAGATTTTACGGAATATTAATATTAATTATTATAAAATTAAAGAATATATTGTTATTATTATCTTATTTATATTTAACTTTTCATTATTTATCTTTTAATAATAATGTACACCTTTGGAGCTAGAAAAATCGAAGTTTCTTCATTCAACAAACGGTTACTGCACGTGTTGTAGCTAGATTCGCAATGCATTTGTTAGGCCTTTTGTAATGTTAATAATTTAATTAATGATTTTTAAATAATTAAAAGATAAACAATACAATTAAAATAGTCAATTGATTAATCCGAAGTCAGGATTGTCAATAACTGCTAATAAGTTTTTTTTATAGTAATAAAGATTTATTCTATAAAATCAATATCATTATTATAATAGATAATAATCAATGGCATTACCATTATTTATATATTATTATATAGTTTAGTTTTATTTAAATTATATAACGTGTTCGTGTAAGACTAAATTTAGTCAAATATAATGTGACGATTACGCTTTTATAGGCTATGGTTATAAATATATTTTATAGAAAAATATAATGAGCCTCTGAATATAATGGGCGCTACCGGTAGAATTTATTTGAACTAAAAATGTGCCGTCGAAAAAGCGCCATTTGTGAACCCCCCGAGTGTTCTTCTTCTCTACACCGCGATCCCGACAAAAACACTTCATCAACTCGGTGTGTTTATGGTCGCAAAAAAAAAAAAATAAGGGACACGAGCCTTAAAATACGTGATGTAATATAGGAACTTGTAAGTAGTACATTTATTATATTTGCCGACAATCCGTCAACATGTAAAACCTGTGGTATTGAAAAAAATCGAAATTTAGTTTGCTCGGCTGGAAGTTGAATTTTTGTTTTCTGCTATAATACTGTGTCCCCGTTGTAAAAAATAAAAAATGTTTTCTTAATATCATGCGTGATATTATTTTTACCTTCATAATGTTATAAAGAATCAAACATTACAAAAAAAAAAAAAAAAGTAAGTGCTGGTACCAGTCTAGATCGCCTGGGTAGCTTAACGGGGTAGCGCGACTACGCTTCGGGTGGGTAACTACTTTATAGAAGTTGTGGTTTAAACGCATTATTTAATTTCTGAAAGTAACGATAAATCATTGCCTTCGAAAATACGATTCTGAGCGAGCTCAGTTGTCTAGTTTACGTCATGGTAAAAACATTAATTTGAAAATAAAACTTTTATCAAATTTGTATCTTTCCTACGTTGGTATTGTGTAAAAGTTTCAGCTTGGTCCGACATTTATTTTGGATGTTACGACCAAAAATATTCAAACCGATGTGGAAAAAACACGTTTCCCGTAATTATTTGTGCCTCGCATAAGAAATACACGGCCGTTCAAAATAACGAAAATTTCAAAGTTCCATAACTCCCTGAAAAATGATCGAAATCGACTGAAATATCAGCGAAACACTCATAAGAATCTCTTTAATGACATATATGAATTTTAATATGAATTTTTAATTTCGATCGGAGCAACTAAAAAAATTTTTTGTTTTTCTCAGAACAAAAAATCAAGATAAATAAAAATCAGAATAATCAAAATTTCAAAAAACGCTTTTAGTAACGTACCATCTCGGATCCATTATCTTTCTTTTAAGGTATCATGCGTTAAAATTGGTGCAGGTTTTCTATAAGAACTTTTGATCACAGAAAAACAAAAAAAAAAAAAAAACATCATTGTAAAACCAATACATTCTTCGCTAACGCTCAGAATCTAAAAAAAATTCGAAAAACAAACTAGAAGATTATAGTTATAAATATAGTGGATAATATTTCAACCCCCCCCCTCCCCCCTGAGTACTTTTGTCCCTTAAGTTTGCTGAATAATTATAATTCTTTCGTTAAGTATGTTTGTTAATCTGTCAGATGTCAATCACGTGTGAGTTACAGACGTTCTGTGTTTAAACTCGATGAAATTATGTGTGATATACTTTGTAATTTGTTTAATTGCTACGTATAGTATTGATACTTACCGCATTTTACTTCACAAAACCGACTGTCAACTAGTACGAGTAAAAATTTTTTTTTTTTCAGAATAAAAAAGAATTCTCGTGGGTATCATTCGAAGAGAAATATTGATAGTACATATTCAACAGCGTTGTATAAACGGCCTTATGTCGGTGTGGTCAACTTGACGCAAGAAGATTTCGAAAAGCACAATTTGTAAGTATTTGGGTCCATTTCTACGAAATTTAAAATTCCGCTTGGGCCAATCGTTTGTGCATGATGAATGTGCACCAAGTCCGATCGTTTGTGTTTGATTTTCCACCGGAGTAATCGACAAATCAAAATCAAATTTAAGGGACCGTAAAAACGATAGCACCCCAAAATCAAGATTCAACTTTTTTTTTTCTCGTGATACACATTATGTAGTATTTAATTTGATGGTTGATTTAATTTATGTCTTAGACGTGAGAAAAGTAGTTACCAAATATTCAAAATGCGTAAATATTTCCTGTCTTTTTAATTTTCATAAAATGAATCGTTGACAACACAAATTACAAATTTTTATTTGAACAGTAGATACAGGGTTTCGTACTTTGTACGCTTTTGGGTACCCAATAACAGTTTCTTAGAAGTAGGATATACATATATATATATTTCGGGGATGTTGGATGATGACCCGAACTCAGGTAGCCCTGACCTAAAAAATGTTAACAGATTGCGTCCCAAATGGTTCACACTTAACGTATTTATGTGTGCTGTATAAGTATAGTTGTTGTACAATAAAAGTAGACGACGTTTCTATCTCTTTTGCAGCAGATGTGATATTTTATCACATACAAAACATACATTTTTTTGACTGGCCTATTAGTCATTAGACTGGCCTATTCCTGAGGGACTTTTTACACCAATTAAGCATTAATACCCCCCGAAAAACGGCAGAAAGAGTGATAGAGGGTGATTATTGCTTTGGAAAATTTTTATTTTCTGATTTTTTTTTTCCTTATTTTAGTTTCTGAGCAAAATTGAAAAAGAAATTGATTTCAAAAAAATGTGGAGGATTTTTTTAATGTATAACGTGGATTTTGTGGTTTTTTGTATCGTCCTTTAATTCATAGAATTGTTGTTCATAGTTTATTGCAAAGTCTTTCTTATGTATGAATTATTTAATGAAATTTATTTTGAACATGCAATTTAACATACAACGGTGAGATTTTTCTTTTTAATCATACATTTTTGTATACCCAACTAACTTAGAAATTTTTTTAATTATTTTTTGTTACTTCGAGGAATAAAACCTTAGAATATAATTTAAATTGATTCCAGTACAGTGGAATCCGCTTATTGTGGGCACCGGTTAATACGGGTATCCGCTTATTGTGGGCAAACAGTTCTGGTCCCAATACAAATGTATATTAACAATGTTAAATCTAACCGCGTAATATGGGCAATCGATTCGGTTTATGTGGGCAATTTTATTTTATCATAGCGTTAGAATATACACATATGTATTAAAAAACGACTAATTTAATCTGGTTTTGTCATATCTATAAGATTGTGTTTATCGAAAGTAATAAAAATCATTATGCCATTTAAATCTTAATTGGATTTTGATGTGTGTGAATGTCATTAGATGCGATAAAAATAAAGCGTTTGACGACACGCGATCTGTAACGCGTCAATAAGCGCATTTCAGTTTTAACGTGAATTTCAACGTGACAGACAATACGTACAATATGTCTCGAAAATATCTCTCCCTAAAGGAAAAAATCGCGATTTTATAAAAAAGTGAAATTGCTACCTCCAGGCACTTCACAACGTAAAATCGCTGATCCACACTAAACAGCTTAGACAACGAACAATTACGACGTTTTGTATACCTTCCACATCCAAATATTTATTTTATTTATTGTATATTATATTTTATTTAATTTATATAGTAATTATTTCACTTTTTTTCAATTATATGATAGTAAAAATAAAAACTTTTTTGTATTATAATTTTTTTTTTTAACTAATTTCGGTTTTTATGGGCAGCCGCTTAATGTGGGCAAACAGAGCTGGTCCCAACGTGCGCACATTAAGCGGAATCCACTGTATATGTAAAATCCCAATACACATTTTCACGATTTACTATTTGTTACTCAAGTGGGTCTAAAGTTCGAGATTCAAAAACATTTTTTCTAGGATTCTACAAAAAACTACTGATGATATAAATATTTTTATAGTAGATAAATTACGCTTTACATTCTAGAATAATGTAGAAAACTTAAATAATAGCTACATAGTACATGACAATACCACCCTGGCGACCCGTCTGTGCATTATGATTAGGTAATGTGGTGTCCTGTTATAGTACCTACCTATTGTACAATGTACAGCATACACCTTACCTGTGACTTGAGGGAAAAGAAAAAAAAACTTGGCCTTTCATTTCATTTTTCAAATCAATTTTTATTGAATACAGCAGGTGTCCTACGATTTAAGAAGGAACAAAAAGTTATCCACCAGACAGCGGCCACCACCAAAATTTTTATAACCATTTATGAGTTTTTGGAGGGCTGTCGTTTCTATGGCCCCCCGAATTCGATTTGTCGATAACTCCGAGGGCAATCGTGCACAAACGATCAAACTTGGTGCACATTCGTGCACAAATGATGCACAAACGTTTACGTGTTTTTTGTATAGTGTTTTGAAGCTTCCACTAGTTTTTTCAATATAGAATTTACTGCAGCTACATACGTTTATAAGCCTCATAGTTATTACAATTATTGTAGACAGGACTTTTGGTTATTCTCTTTTTAGTTCTTTTATTTATGGTATTAATTAAATTCATATTAGTTTTAAGTGCAATTTTTTTGTTATTATTGTTGTTGGGAGGAAGCTATTGATTTTACAAAATTTTTTTTTTTTTTTTTTGTATCTGTGACACGTGCATCTTGGATTTAGCGTCTTGAATATTGCTCCGACCTTAACGGTCGATAAATTTTCTGAAAACTCAATTTATATCCTTGATGTATTGTCCTTAATGATTAACCCAAATTTTCGATTCCAAAAAAGTTGTACCGAAAAAAAACTTCGTAAGAACTGGTAAAACGTACAGAAAATGCGATCTCGATAAAATCAATCTTGTTTTATGGTCATCACATTTGTAATAATGATTTCTCAGACTTGATAATTTTACACGAAATTTATGTGGATGATATACAGGTTTGATACCATATTTAGAATATTTCAATCATTTTTAAGCTAAGTATTGAATTTTGATATTTTCAAAAATTCCATTTTTTTTTATTTGCTATTTTTCTTCAATAATAAGTTTCACCTTGAAGTAAAAGTTTGGAGATACTAATACAAAGTTGAAAGTATGTAGTTGAATATGTGACTAAACAATTTTGAATTTCGCACTAGAGAATTTTGTATTTTTTTTTGGTCGTTTAGAGTTGGATAATCGACAAAAAATAGTAAATTTTGTCATATTATTTAGAAAAAATTTTGTGACTAACTCAGTTAAAATTTGTAGAACTTGAATATTTACTATGCTTTGTGTAGCATTACGTGGTTTATGCGCATAAAACACAATTAAAATTAAATAGGCGATACCTGAATTCACAAAAATTTTAAGCACAAAATACTTATATTAAAAATAAAAAATTCCTGAAAAAACTCTTGTTTTTATTGTTCATGAAACTAATAAGAAAAATGTCGTTTAAAAAAATCCAAATTTTTTTATAGTTTTTGTACCATGACGTTCAAAAGAAGTTTCACCGACTCTCGTTTGAAATACCGTTGAATATGTTTACAAAACTACAGATTTTTAATTCGTGCGTGAGCTAAACTGCATTTCCCTGAGCCAAATATGATTTATCTAAAATCACATTTTTGATAGTTATTAAAAACTTTGGTGGCATTATAATCAGTAGCGGGGGGGGGGGGGATAAATTTCCTAATTCGTTCGCCCGAAACGTATTTATGACAGCGGGCCATTTGAATTTATATTTTCTGGCCCAAAAAAATTACCAATTCGCCCTTAGTTCTGGTTAGATTAGATGTATTATAAATAAACGTTACTGCTTTAACTCTTCAAAATATAATGATTGGTTATTTGAATTCATTTCAGGGACTTTGATGAAATGATATTAGGGGAAAATTATTTTCAAACTTGTAATGACAAACCTACCGAAAAAAAAATTAAATTACACCATGAGACTGAAGACTTGTTTTCAGAACCGGGTAAGTTAGTGTCACCAAGAAACGGCAAAAATGATAAAGACATATCCGAACACAACACTTTGAACAATGAAAAAGACAACGCATCTACTAGTTCTAGTAGTTATGATACTCAAATTTCAGAAAATACATTTTCTAAAAAATCAACTTTCGACAAACTTGCTGTGAAGAGTATTATTGGCACAATAAAGGTGAGAGATGATGCGTTTTTCTTTTCAAATGATGAGGATATTGCTACTTTCAACAAAAAGTTTCAATTAAAAACTTTTTCATCATCCATACGAGCACGTGGATCGGTCGACCAAATACCGGCGATTTCTATTCAAAATAAAAACGTGGCAGTTGAACATAATTATTATAATCGGACGGCGTCTTCAAGACAAGTTTCAAATGGCCATAACCGGTAAGCTTAAATCGTTTTAGGATTTAAGTTCTGGATATTATTAAGAACTAATTTGTTTATTTGCTTTAGGTACATTTGTCTTTACATTGTTCAACATACACGAACACATATTATTTTGGTTGATAATTAAATATTTGTATTTCAAATTGCCTAGGCATATTGTACACGGTACTTATTGAATTAAAAAAAAATTGTTTTTCCTACAAAAAAAAAAAAAAATAATATAAATCCTAAATTTGTCGCGCTGACATTTTAGAACAGACGACACGTCTTATTAACATCTAAAAGCTATTGCCTTCTAAAAACAAACGTAATATGACGTATTCCTGTTGGCTTGAAGATTAAAACCGTGCAGATTATATATCTATTTTGCGATAAATACAATTAAATAATATACTTCAAAGTTCATGTTACACATTAAAATTATTCGATATTCTGTAACATTTTACCAGACTATGAGCGGCGAACCGCATTTTTTTGTTACAGTTAATATTGTTATAATAAATTATTTTGAACTTAATATAGTCTAAATAAACTTAGATAATTTATTTCGTTTTCCTTTTAGATCGGTATCTACAGTTGTGCTGAACGGTGAAGAAAATACTAAGAAGGCTTCTTCGGTTATTTCTAATTCTAGTAAGCAACAAATACACTATGAAAATTTTTATAATTTATTGTATCAAATATAACTTTATTTCGAATTAGGTTCTTTCAAAATGTATGCACCAGAAGCAATTGGATCATCCACTATAGCAGCTGTTCTCGATGGTTATCTAATGCAACCGAAACAATTAATTATTCCATTTATTCCCGCTAAAATTGTTCAACAAAGATCTGAAATAAGCAATACTTCGGCTGGAGGAAAAGAATATATTTTGTTGTTTAATAACAATATGAGTATAAAAGCAATAGAAATTAATCAAACGGCACCGATACCGCCACCATAAACTCAGGATAAAACGGTATGTTTATGCAGTATTTCTGATTTTTACTTAAGTATCCAGCTTATACCCTTGCTTAAGAAAACAAAATCCTGGTAAAATATTTCCTATCAAATACACGATTGTTGTAAATATGTATTGAAAAATAGGATATTTCATCATTATTCACTGATGGAATTAAATTTAATCCTGAAAAACCCATTGTTGATTGTTAATATTCGATATTAAAGCGCATAACTTTTTTCCCGTGACACGGTATCTAAATATTTTCAATACCGGTTCGGTATACTGTGTTTTTTTTACATTATCACAACAACCGTACATCAAAGTCGTATATTGTCTAGTTGATGAAATCGTATATAAAAAATGTTTTATTTAATTATGTTCAGGTGCATTTCTAGACGTGACTCAAGCATCCTTTTAAAAAGCCAATATATATAATTAACTATATATAAATATATATAAATAAACCTTATTTGCACTAATGTTTTTTATATTTGTCCTTCTGGAATCCAATGGTCAGGTTAGGTTTTCAATCATTTTTGAGCTGAGTATAAAACTTTGAATTTTTTAAATTAAAAATTAATTTTTAATTAAAAGTTTTGATATTTTAATACAAGGTTGAAAATATGTAGTTGAATATGTGACTACCAAATTTTTAAAATCGCACTGGAGAATTTTTTTTTTGTCGTTTCAAGTTGGAAAATCGGCGGAAGTTGTAATTTTTGTGATTTTTTTAGAAAACATTTTGTAACTTACTAAATTTTAATACTTAAAACTTGAAAATTTAGTATATATTTCCATAAAGAAAATTTGTCATCACTTGCAACAAACTTCAAAAAAATCCGACCAGTAAAATTTCAAAAGCTTATGAAATAAGTATCGATGAAACGGAATTATTTTGCTATAAGTGGTCACTTTACACTTTTCTTCGAAAACGTATATAAGGTTTACAATGTTATAATATAATTGTTTTTAAATGTATTTTCGATATTGTTTTCCATCGCTTTGCAAATCAACGCACAACAATTCAAAATTGTTATGCTGTTGTTGCAAAGCCGCTACTGATACTGCTCTTCAAACTCCGCAAGAAAAATGTATGACTTACACATTTTTCTTTTATAATTGTCTCTGTAACATTATTATAATATTATATGTTGTTGTTGACAGAATACAGATTTAAAAACACGCAAAAAATACTGCAAAAAAACAAAAAATCCTTCTCCATCGGCAGTAGTTATAAATATTAACCAATTCAACACTATTTTTTATATACCTACAAATTATATTTACATATATATGATACCAATTTAAGTAGTTTTGATTGTTCGTATAGTAAAAAAATTTTAGGAAAATATATATTTGTCATTACATTTATTATGCTGACGTGATTCATCTTTGTATCTTATGTTAGTTTTTAGTATTTTAACCGTATATAATTTACTGTAAATGTATGTTTTTTTTAAGTAGGTCACAGGTTTATGGACTTTAATTTAATATTTTTTTTATGTTTTTACGTATTCTGTCATGTGTAAAAAAAAATTCTTTGTAGTAAAAAATGAAATTTTCCACTGTTAAGATGTTAAGATTTTTACTTAACATTTCTAACTGTATTGAGTTGTATATTATTCAGTTTATATACTATTTATCATATAAGAACAAATTAACTATTGTACATTTAAATACATAACTATAGCAAATAATTTGCTCGCTTCTCTTTATCAAGCTTGTGATGGAGATGAGAGTTCTTATGGAAAAATAAAATAATAAAATTTTTACATAGTTTATATGGAATATAAAATTCTTACTTATCCTTCTTCTTCTTAATCTTCTACTTCTTGGCTTTCACAGGCCTTTGTGGGCCATCACCGCAGCAACATATTGTATCCATCCATATCTATCTTTTGCACACATCCTTCTGCGTTTCTTACGTTCATAAGTTTCAAGTTTTCTTGTACTCTATCCATCCATCTTTGTCTCGAGCGTCCTCTAGCTTCGGGTTTCCACTTTGTTGTTGATCTAATCATTCCCTCTGATCTCGTGACACTACAAATACAAAAAACAAAAAGACATTTTTTTAAAATCTATAGCTTTCTTAATTTGATAAAAAATATCTTAAAATTAATAAAGTAGATGAAGATATAATTCATGTAGTCGTTATAAAAATGGAGAGAATATAAAGTAGAAAGCAAAGATATACACGTATATGTATTTAGATAACTTTAAAGACATAGGTCAGAAGACTGAAAGTTAATTTCGATGTTTAACTAGAAATTAAGGAATAATAACACATACTATAATTAAAATTTTATATGCATAATTTTAAATAACAAAGAATATATATTCCCTGAAATTTTAAAAACAAATAACACACCGTTTTTTCAATTTTTATAAATGCTGAGCGTTAGAGTAGACTGTAGTGTTTTTACAATGATTTATTTATTTTTTTTAAGAAATTAAAAAATGCTTACGAAAATGACGATTCTAAATGAGCTCAGTGACTGAAATAGAGAAATAAAGAAACAAGACACAAAGTTTAGTTCAGTTTATAAATTTAATAGTCGTGTCAACATTTCAATCCATTTGGACAAATATTTTAAGTTATAACGTTTTAAGTATTTATTGCACAACAGCAATTTCTTTGTTATAATCAAAATAATATTTTTGTGTACACGTTCAAAAACTATTGGGCTGATTTTTTTATTTAGATAGAAAATTTTGTTTTAACCATTAGTTTTCAATTGTTAAACAACAAATTTGTGTGAATTACAAATTTTTTTGCAAAAAAAATCAACGGTATGATAAATTTTCGAAAGTTTTCCAACTTAAAACAACTAAATATAAAAACAGTGACTACACATTTTCAAAATTTAGTAGTAGCAAATGTATTTAAATTTCTAACAGAAAGCTTGTATTAAAATTTTAAATTTTTTTGTGGAACATAACATTTTTCACGAACAAATATTTCAGAAAAAATACAATTTTTCGAAAACTTCAAAGCACTATAAGTAATTAGCTAAAACGTTTTCGATATTTCATGAATTTGTATCAGACTTATATTTTATCAATTTTAATATCATGTAAAATTTCCAGCTTATTCCGAATAATTATTGTGGATGTGATGGCCAAAAGTCTAAATTGATTATGTCAAAAACACGTTTGCCGTAATTTTCAACGTTTTTCTTTAATTTTTTCTTAGTTTTTTTTATTAAAACTTTATAATTTTTTTAAGCATTAATCTCTGACCCCTCAAAGTACCATCAGTGTCCATATATACTTATCATTAGAAGTAGGTACTGACATTAGAAATCGGAATAATCAAAAAAACAAAAAAGTTCTGTATTGCTCAAATGACAAATAAAAATATAGGTCAATAATATTTAAACGAACCTAACCTAGTTATTGAAAACGTGTTTTTACAATATTCAAAAAACAAACGAAAAAACACGTCGTACAAAGTTCAAACTCGCAAACCTTTGACTCTGCATCAAAAAATTTTACCACAACAATCGTTGTTTGTGCTCACTTTTTTGTTAAACGTTCCCTATAAGTACCCAAGTTCCATAATTCAAGGATAACGTGGTTGCACATTTGTTTGGCAAAGTTTTGTTTTTCGACCAAATATACAATATTACAGATACTAGTAATAGTAGTAGTTTTGAAAACTATTCGTACAAATCCATACTAACGGCGTACTAAATATTGGTAAAATTGTTTTTGGGAAAAAATTATTTTTTGTTCGATGGGGGGTGCTGAGGAAAAGGTAAAATTATAAAATCGTTAATTTGATGGAGAAAAATTGAAGTACAAATTTCGATACTATTCGTACGAATTCACACTAATGGCCTACTAAATATTGGTATAATTGGTTTTGGAAAAATTTTGTTCGTTGGGGAAATGATAAAATTAGAAAATCGTTAACTTTGTGGGGCAGGAAACGTATTTATTTTTCGGAATCGGTTTCAAAGAGGCTTACGAATTCCATACTAAAACATCAAATGTAGTCATACTCAATTGCATACATCTGGGGGTGCTGGAGAAACGTTTCCACAGCACCCCCCTTTAATATCGGTATTTGCTCAAAAATGAATATCGTACAAATTCATTCAAATAACATACTTAATACGTGTGTAGAAAAAACACCAAAAAGCGTATTTTGGGGATGCTGGGGTATTGTACGTCGTTTTTCCTTAAATAACACATGGTTTTACTATTGTAACTTTTATTAGTTTGAACGCTCAAATAATATGAGATTACTCAAAATACCATCAAAGTTCATAGACTTTTCATTAGGGATACTGACTTTGAAAATCGGAGTTTACCTTCTATACGTAAATATCATCGCAAATTTTAAAATTGCAAACTTTTTGACGGAAATTTCTCCGAAATTCCCCTTTTTTTTTTTTTTTTGTATTGGATTTTGACTCAGAAAGTAGCAAAGTATAAAAAAAAAAAAAACTCCAATCATAAAACTTTTATTAGAGATTCTGACTTTAATAATCTGAGTATTTCTTCTATCCGAAAAAATGTTGACAAAAAATTTAAGAAAAAACCATCAATGGAAAAACAATACATTCCTCGCCGACGCTCAAAATCTAAAAAAATTGAATAACAATTTTGAGATGGTTGTATTAAATTTAATTGTGGCAATATGACAAATGTAACGTGACAAATATTTCTGAATTCTGAAATTTATCAACACAAAAATTATAATTAAAATTGTGTTCAGAATTATTTTTCGCTACATATTTTTAAACATAGGCTGAACATTATTAGCATAAAACAAAACTATTTTACTCATAAGTGTTAGTAAAAAATGAACTCAGGAAGCAAGGAAGATTTATAAATAATTATGTAGTTTTTTTTCGTTTTCCCTGTACACATTGGGGCAGGAAACAAAGCTAAGTTTGACCGGCGTTTAAATTGTTTTCCTTGATAAAATGAACTCGGAACACTAAAATGTATACTTCTTCTGGTTTTTTGTCCGAAATTTTATAGGGCTACAGCTTTCCACTAAAATTTCAGTAAAGTTTTTATTTTCTTTCATAACTGGTACAATAAAACAGTATTCTTAAAAAGAACTGGAGCCTAGATTACAGTTCAAATCAGTATACTACTGGCTACAACTCAAAACAAATGTTGAATTGTTCGACAGGTATGATAATTATAAATTAGTGAATAAGCCTCGAGGAAAATTTTTTTTTTTTAGTCCGGAGGTTTTGTTGAAAAGACAGTATTATTTTGTAGGTGCCAGAAAATTAATACAAAAATTCTTTTTTTATTCAAGTAAATTAGTAGGTATAATATAATATGTGCTTGCCTATCTATGTCACGAATATCCATGTAGTTATAGTCATTAGTCGCTTTCTAAACTGCTAAACGGTTTATAATAATCAAATTAAAATTAAAATATTTATACGGGTTCCGTCATTCAAACATGTTTTCGGCCTGCTAAACCATTTGTATAATCGGAACAATGTCTACAAGTGTCATAAAACAATAGGTAAAAATTAGTACAGAACACTTAGATTGTGTTTGAAAAATGTGCAATTGTTTTTTTGGTTCTTTTTTTTTTTGTAGAATACTCCCCCCCCAAAAAAAAAAAAAATTATAATAATAAAACAAACATCGACAAACACACAATATAAATTGTTGATACACGGAATTTCACACTTTATTCGTGTTTTGGCTGTCAACGCAATACCATAAAAATATTGTTTCGTATACTACTACTATTCTATCAGAAATAATATAAGTGGAAACATGAAATTCTCAACTGATTCGTCGATTGCGATTGCTCTGGTAGTGATTGCTGTCAGCAATTATTCTTTTGCTACAGGTAATAATCATTTATTATTTGATTTAACGAGAAGTATTTTTATTTACCTCCAGAGTAAAGAATTTAAACATTTTCTTTTAGGAACGATTCTCGTTTACATTTATCATAAAAGAAATAGGCTAAACTGATTTAACAGTTGCATGTTTTATTTTTATATGTTTTTCAATAGACAGACTTTTAATTTATACAAAGTTAATTATGTTTTAAAAATCTATTCAAAAGATTTGAAAATCATATTTTCACAGAAAACTATAATCAAAACCTTTCCGAATGAAGCGTTTACACTAAAAAGTTTAAGTTATTTTAATGTCTTTTCGAAAAATTAAACTTTCTTAAATTTAAATCATTGAACAGAAGTAATATCTTACGAATAATTTAAATAAATAAATTACTAATTTGGTTTACTTATCTATGTTTGGATGAAATTTAACCATACATTTACAAATCACACACACACGTTTATCCTAGTGAGAAAATTTTAATTAATTGATCAATTATTGAAAATAAAATAAAAAATTTTTCGACCGATTATATGAGGAACGTGAGCAATTAACCAAAACCAAAATGAACATTTTTTTATTCATTGTTTTTACAATGATGTTTTTCCCGCCAACAACTGTTCGGGTGGAAGGAATGCTCAGATTTTTAAAGTCAGTATCTCTGATGAAAGGTCTATGAACTCTGATGGGATTTTGAGGAATCTTATATTTGAACATTCAGAATAAAAAAAGTTACAATAAAAGAACTAAGTTAAATTTAAAGGAAATGTTAATAATTACGGCTAATGAGTATTTTGATAAATGTGTTTTTTTAAATAAATAAATTGTTAATATGGTTTACTTACCTATTTTTGGATGAATTATAACCATTAATTTATAAATCGCACAAATTTTTATCCTGCTGAGAAAATTTTAATTAATCAAACAATTATTCAAAATCAATTAAATTTTTTTTTTAATAGAATATTATAAGCAACGAGAGTAATAATTATCCAAAACAAAAATGAACATTTTTTTTATCTAAGAAAAAACAATTCTAGTTTTCTATTTATGTATAAAAATACACCAAACTGATTCAATAAAATGTTGTTTGTACATGTATTTAATCAATATATGACGAACACCAAAACGATACTTAAATTTACAGAGCCTTAACTTCTATGCACACTGATTATTTATTTAACGTTAAAAATTAGTAAAATAAATCCTAACTACCAAGTAGTATTTTTAATGAACTATTCAATTCCCAAGTCAAAAATATTTAATTTCCTCAGTCATCTGATTGAACATGTATATTATGATCACCTGAAGTTTAATATTTAAATTGAAATCTATAATTTAACTTTAAGCTCAATCCGTTGTTTGGAAAAAATGAGATTTGTTTGTGTATATATTATATATATATATATTTTTTTTTTCAACTCTTTTAGTATTAAAACACTATTACAAAACAATCATCATAATTAATTAGAACAACAATAATAGTAACAGTAGTATGCGTAAATAATTCAGAATCACGACTTAACTTCTTAGCGAGAAACCAAGAAAATTACCAAAAAAAGTAACTCTTGGCGGAAATGAATGGTAGGTATATAAAAAGACCACGTACAGAGTAGTAAGACGTAGGATAAAATATTTGATAGAGGGAAAAAGTGCGGAAAAAAAGAATTCAACTGGAAATTTTGATAGAAGGAAAGATTTGGTAAAAAAAAGTGACTGGGATAAAGATTACAGAGAGAAAATAAAGAGCAGAAACAAAGATAAAAAAAACTGTAGTCACGTTTCACCGGATAACAGCTACGAAAATGCTTAGAAGACAGTGTGATAAAAACATGTGAACTCAAAAATATGCCCTCGGTTTTACTTAAGATTGATCATTTTTTATTAAGATTTATATAAAATTTAATATTTAACAAAAATGGCTTCCTGTTTTTGGTAAGTTGGGACGATAAAAATCCAGTCAAATATATATTTTTTTTTAAATGATTTGTTGTACCTAAGGTTAACTATAGGTTTATTATTGAATATAACATATTTTGTGTTAAAAATTTAGATTAATTATTGATTGAACTAGGTACAAATACAAACTTATTGTGGATTATCAAAACTACAACAGCTATTTATGAGAAAATGAAAAACCAATAACTATAAAATATTAAACCAAACTTAACCGGACTGCTTTAATTGCCTCTCTTTTTTTCATCAATCTTCTAATTTTGCCGTATTAACTTTGTACCTTATAATTCGTGTAAACTGTTTCTGCCATTTTTATTATAATTATCGTTATTTCAATTTTATACATCGTATTTTTTTTCGTTTATCTTCGAATATTGTAAGACCACATTTTTTATAGCTGGGTACGTGAAGTTTGTTTAAATATTATTGACCTATATTTTTCTTCGTCGTTTGAACAAAAGATTTCTTTTGTTTTTTCGATTATTTTGGATCAAAAAGATTTTTTATATACCTAACATTGTTTCTATTGGCATTTATAAAATAATTTAAACTAAAAAATTCTATTGTTTTCAATTCATTGCATTCTGGCAATTTTCAAGTTTTATTAATAAATTGAGTTTAATACCCAGTCGATAAGTTTAAGTAGATGCATAAAATTTAATCATCAAACTTAGATTTTGGAATTTTTTTTTGTTATTTTTTTATAGGTACTGACAAATAAAATATATGTAGCCGATAATAAGTTATCGGACTGTCTGTATATGAATTCGAAAAACTAAGGTTGACACTATTTAACCTAAGCCAACTAAAAATTTTTTTTTATTCATAAATTCTTAAAATTTTACAATATATAAAGTGTTTTTATAATTTTCTTTCTTTTAAGTGTAAAACGTACAGTATAAATGAATTATAAATACATGTACATTATAAGCATGGAAATAATTTTTACAGATTGCGAAAGTATGTAAAACTCGTTTCATTTGATTGTATATATCAATAAAATGATAATTGCAATGTTATTATGATGAAAACAAAAAAACATGTGATTACGAAAACAGTTAAATAGTTGATTAGTAATTATTTCTCAAATTTTTATCATAAATATATTTTATTCTTTATAACTCTCATCTAAACTTTGCATTTATCGATTAACCACGTGACCTAGAGTGATCCCGTCTTTTTTATTTATCATTTTACACCGAGTCTTATGGTGTATTCTGTTTCTGTTGACGTATCCAATTTTTTGGTACCAAATATAGTTATGTAGTTGAAACAAGATTGAGAAACTAAGTACTTAACCAGTAACAATAATTTAATAATTATTTTTTTTAGCGAACAATATACGAATTCATATAATTCCATTATATTTCTTTTGAGTAGATTAAAAAATTTTCGATTTCGATGTGTTTATAATTTAACGGTATTTAAAAATAGTTAAAGGTCGCGTCTTAAATCGATTATTTTGTGTAGGATTTTAATTGATAGAATTTAAATTCATAATAGTATTATATTCGCTATTAAATGACTGTGTCTTAGAAAAATGTAATAAAACTATGTGGTACTCAACGTAAAGAATTTATGAACGCCTTCTACCGGATAAAATGTTACAAATGTGGATATATCAAGCCGATCGTCGTGAAATATTTGAAAATTCCTTAATGGTGGTTCATAACTTGAAAAAATATCAAAATTTAAAAAAAATGCTTCAAATTAAGAACCATCTACGCCTACCCCTTTCCAGACTTTTCAATGCTACGACATTGAAAAATGGGAGCGAAGTTTCTTCCCCAACTACAAAGGGAAATATCATTACTTATAAAACAATGCATGTCACGCTACAAACATTATCAAAATGCAAGTAACGTATACCATGTGAGTGGGTAGTTTGAAGCTGGTTAATGTTGTGGTTACCACTTTTTTTTAGGTCACTGATTTATGTGGATCAATGATTTTAAAGGTGTATTAATTTTTTTTTGTAGTTAAATTTGTACGTAGATAGTTGGTGACTTACAGAAATAAAGATTCTATATTAAGAGTTTTAATTTATTTTAATTTATAAAAACATTTCTAGAAATAACTATTTTCAAAATAATAATTTATTAAAACTAATAACTTTTTTCAATATTGCTTAGTACCCAAAAAAATTATATGTTTTTTGTTCCGATTCTAAAACTGGTTCTTCAATATTCATATGGCTTACGAGAAATCGTATTTAAAATTAAAATGCAATTAACTATTCAAGAACTGTATAAACATATTGTTTTCCTCGATAATTTATACAAGTATGACTAAAAAACGTGGAAAATATTTTTCATCCATTTTTATGCTTAATATCAAATTTTAAAATTTACAATTTGTTAAGAATTTATTTCATAGCAGTCACTCAGAGTTATTTTTTTTTATTTTCTAAGTATGATTTAATACTACTTATTTACAAATTTATTTCAAAACATTTAAATACACCTAAATCATAGACCTACTCAAAACAGTAAAATAGTTTCATTTTGAACCTTTTATACCCTTTTTATTTAATGATACTGTAGTGTGTTTATCTATCATTTCACACCGAGTTTTATAGTATATGTTGAATCTGTTGACGTATCTAATTTCTTTAGTACCAAATGTAGTTGTGAAAACAAGATCGAGAAATTAAGCACTTAATCGTAAACAATTATTTTCATAATATTTTTTTCGTGCGAACAATATGAAGGATATAGATTATCAATGTAATGTAATTAGTAACAGTATGCAATTATTTAAACTAACAATCATATTTATTTTGAATGAATCAAAACATTTTGTTTGTTTCCAATGTGTTTTGACTGTAACGGTGTTTACAAATAGTTAAAAGTCGCACTTTTTTTAAGGTATATCTACCTAATGATTTTTTGGGTAGGATTTTGATTGATTCGATTCAATCAGAATCTGTGTCGATACTAATATATTCGCTATAATAAATAATATATTTTTAGAAATAATGGGTCAATTTTATGGCACAAGTACGTTCACATTTTTACTAGGTTATGTGTATGCTAAAGAAATGATAAATTAGTTGTATTGAAACTAATAACACAAAGTGGTTTGTTTGTACACAGCACAAAATGGCGGTCTTGGAAATTTCCAGATCAGTTTTAGCATCGGAAGTAAGCCAATCTATTCTCATTAAAATCACACAGTTAATATTACAGAAATTTTGTCTTTGAATGATTTATTCGGTTATTTAATCATAACAGTATGTTTTCACAAAAGTATTTTGTTGCTACGACATAATTATTGTTTTGTAAATTGATTACATAAAACTAATACTAAATAGTCAATGGCAGATGTAGGGAAGGGGTTCAAGGTAATTTTTTCTATACTGAAGTTATGAGTTAATCTATAATATTTTATCAGGAATTACACAATATGTTCTAAATGATATCCGAATTTTGTCAAAAATAACGTTATCCATCTGCACAAAATATTTTTACAAATAAAGAAGATGAATCGTTGCATATAGTGCGTCCGACGTAAAAAATAATGCTGGACCGTGGTAATATACATAATAAAATTCTGTAGAAACTATTTTTTTATATAATACTTATGTATAATTGGCACTTACTTCATAACAACTCCTCAACTAGTTGTTTAAATAATTTGAAATTTGCAAGTGCAGTTTAAATTAATATTTTTTAAGCGCGTGTATGAATAGTTCTTGAAAATATTTAGGCGAATTCTAAAACCAGAACGTTTCATTACATAGTGGTTTTTGATATTTTTTGTTGTGCTATTTACGTAACTTTTTATAATTTTTACATTCTGTCTAAACATAAATGTTTTTATAAATTTTGACCACGTTAATTAATTTTGAAGTCTCAGGTTTAGCATAATATAGAACAAAATTTTGTTTTTTTTTTAAAGAAAATCATCACTACATTACACTTTATTTTGTGTTATATAATTTTAGCTCACACGGAATCATTATTTTTATGAGCAAATTTTAGTCGCTTACAAGTTTAACTTTATAATTTCTAGCCAAATCTTCCTAACTATAGTGATCCACCTAAAACTGTAACCAAATGCAAATTTATAAGCTCTATACAGCGTCAACACTCCCACGTGCCGTCGACGATTCCGGCTTTCTTCTAGAACCGTCACAACAAAATTCTGAAAAAGACTATTGTACGATTTTAAAGCGTCTGATCTCATTTAGTATTGCATGTTATAAATATTATAAGTACTATGAATACTCATAATCGTAACATTTAACAATATGTACTTATATAATGCACTCACAGGTTTCTAAAGAAACCCTTATATTTGTGATACTTCAGAAATATATTATAACATGCTGCAAGGGTAATCCCTACGCATATTTTTGGCCTTTTTTTTTTTGGATATCTATGTGATTTGATATCTATATTGATTTGAAGGTACTAAGTGATAGTAAATACAAGAAACTGTATGTAAAATTGTGGAAGTTAAGATGTCGAGACTTGTAAGGATTGTAATAAATTAATAACTGGAAACATCCATTTATTCATCACCAAAAGCCAAACTTAGACGTCATATAAAAAAAAAAATTATAAAAGATTTTAGGGGCGATCAAATTGTTGTATACCGGGTTTAAAAACAAAAATAATTTCTTACATATTATTATTACCCAAGTAACATCTAGTTTTGATGATTTTATCAACATTATCATATCGGTCATAATTTGGCAACGTTTACAGACTATGGGTTATGTTCAAATTACCATATACTATCGATAAATTGTACATAGTCCTATATAGTTTTGAAAACTTCAATAAAATTAGGTTAGTATAAACCATGGTGGACTCTTGACAATACAGCTTGAAAATACAATACTTTTTTCACAATAAGTTTTTTTTTGTAAAAAAAAAAAAACTCTCAAACGAATAAACCAGAAGGCCAAATTGAAAATTTTAACAAATGTTTGTTTTTTTATCGTGAAATAGAATATTTTATTATACTATAATATCGTTATGTGCGCTTAACAAACAATTGATTCTATAATTTTGACATCAATGAGAATTATTAATTGATGATTCAATCAAATATTATCTTTAGCTAAAAAAAAAATAATTCAGAGATTTGGTACGTATTTTGAACATATTATTCGTATAATTGTATCATAATAATTATTGTATTAATATTTGTCAACATTATATAGAGATTATAGTAAGTACAAAGGAGGGCTATTTACCAATGGCGTATTCCGGGAAGGGGCCATCCCAAAATTATTGTATCTACTATCTGAATGACGGATTAAAATTTGTTAGGTACTTGAAAAATCTAAAATGTTTTGGTACATCGGCCGAAAACCGAAAAGTATTTTAGTAAAATTAAATTTGCAGTTAAATATCTGAAAATTTTTTGTTCTATTATAAAAAGCATGTAGGTGGAGAGTTTGAATATTTAATATCAAGATATTGAATATTTTAACTATTCACAATATTTACAATTTTTCCGGAGAAGGAGAAATGCTAAATTTTAAGAGCTAGTTTTTTCGATACAAATATTCTATAAATAGGTGAATCGATGTGAACTTTTACGAGTCAATCCCTCCGAAAAAAAAAGTCCTGGATACGCCTCCTCAAAATATGTATAAAAAACCAAATATTCTGGTGTGTTGATCGAATGAAACTATATTATTCAATTGAATGGTATTTTTTAAAAAAAAATTATGTTATAAAGGACAAAAACTTACTTGGATTGATATATATATATATAATACATACGCTTTTGTACAGAATAATGACAGTGTGAGTTAGTTAAAAAAAAAATGATCGCAACTGTATAATTTGAACGAATAGTATTAATTAATGGGAACCTTGAGGAACGCCGGTCGGGACTATACTATAACTCGTCAGAAGGACCTAATGTATGAAATGCTAATTTAATACCGACCTTTAGACGATTAGATAAATGAGATAATATAACCGTTGAAAAAACGATGGATTAAAAACCGAAACATTTAACTTATACATATATTAATAACACGGTAAACCTTATCAAATGCTATTCGAAAATCTGTACACACTGCATCAATTCGTTGGCATTTATCAAATGAGTGTAAAACACACGAGTTCGGTAAGATGATAGCTGGTTACTGTTTATTGAATGTTTTGGTCGACAGCCGCTTCCAAATGAGCTTGCGTAACTTAACGATTAAATAACGAGTTTATTAGTTATTGGATCCTCAAACGTTTATGGTATCAGTGGTGATTCTGATATGAAATGTCCACAAATCCGCACATTGTTTTTATCTCCTGATTTCAAAATCGGTGTTATACACGATTTTTTTCAACGAACCGGAAAGGTTTCGCTAGATAGTGATGGATCGACAAATAAATGCAATTGTTATAGGTACTTTACGTGACTTCGAGGACAATTAATGAGCAATATCGTCAGGCCCGATTCCTGATTTGTCGATGAGTGTATTAAGAATATCTCTATTTTTCCTATCCCACATAAACGTATAAAAGCCGAATGGTTCTAATAATTCCGCATCACAAATACTTTCGTTCAGCCAGGTTTCAGATACAAATACGAAATCGCACAACATGATTACGTGAACAACTTAAGTTGGTTCGCTAAGCCCCCTAGCATTTCGATGAATACCACGTAAGTTTAAAAAAAAAAATATTTTAAAAAAAAATAACAGTTTTGGCGAATTCGGATTTAATCAGATTTTACGATCCTTCGACGTGCACGAAACAAGCTCTTCACAGAGTTTTTTCATACAGTCTCAATGACGTCGAGTGCGCGGTCCGACGCGCTTACATCAAAAGTTGTAGGTAGGTAGGTAGGTACATTGAACTTAGACTTCTTATTCTAGAGAACGTCAAGAGCATCGTCAAGATACAGAATTCAATACGACACTTAACGGTCGTGGTTTGTGTGCCTATACTTGTTTACGCCCAAGGCAAATATCTTAAAAAAAAAAAAAAAATACATAGTTTACATGGCACTTTGTCTTGTGCGTCTGTGTACACTACCGAATAATCAACTACCCGTCAGATAAATAAATGGGTACGAATTAACTCTGTATATTTAATTTGGTCGTATTCGGCTTTCAATGGTGTTGGTCAAAACATATTATATCTATTACAAAATGTATTATTAGTTCGAATTTGCTTCACAACCTAATTTCCTTTCTTAAAATGACCAACTAGTACTGTCCCGATTTTTCAGTCCAGTTTAATATTTATTCATATTGGATAAAACTATTCCTACGAACATTGTTTTGGTCATCGTAATTGTTACTGATTTACCTATACCTTATTTCGTGCAATACTTACCTGTTAAAATCAATCGGAAAAAATAATTATCCTCAATCACAACATTTTCTCATTGTATAGTGTTTATTTGAAATTATTGTTCTTTGTAGCGATCACTAATAACGACTATTCAGGAAAATAAAGCTCCGTGTAATTATTTCCCTCGATTATATGCACGCAAGGTGTACACGCAAAACGAATAATAATAGTTAACGCAAAATGGTCCCAATTGAAATGTGTTTGTGTTTACATCGTACGTTTACATGACTGTACCCATACACTTCTACACAGTATTAAAAACAATATAATCGTATTGAACATCATTATTTAGACAGTGTTAATAAACAAAATAGTGAAGATGTTGAAAAAGGTAAAAAATAATTTTAATTTTTAAATTGCATAGTTTAATTTTTAACAGATAAGTAGGTACTCGATATGTAAAATGACTAATAAATATCTACAAATCAAAATTATAACGAGCAGAAACGGGTTATTATATTACAATATTTAAATGACTAAAAACGAAAATCGACTGATTGAAAAATATTTAATTACACCGTAGATAAGTGTTAGTTTTGAGTACAAACATTACACGTGTGTTAAAAAAAAAAAATGTGTAGAATACTAAACATTTCTTAGTTCTGTATTTTGCTGAATATAATGGTTGAAATCGTTTGGGATTATATAATGTCCATCAAAATTTACACATCTCAATATTCTGAAAAGATATCAATAAATTTGAATAATTTTCGGAGAAGTGATTGGCTAAAGGATAATATTAAAAGAAAAAAATACCGATTGTCAGTAAAACCTGTACAAACCAATATTTGTTAACGGACTGCGGAAATTTTCAACCTAACATGAGTTATAATTATAGCATTTACAAATATTTTTTTAGGTAAACGCTTACATTGTTTGAATGTTTCAATGCAGTTAAATGCACTACACTGAAAATTAAAGGTTGAAAAAAAAATTTAAAAAAAAAAATAGACCAATTTCACGATTATGATATTTTGTAAATCACTTAAAAAATGTTCAAAGTCGTTTCGAACTTTAACTGTATGCAGGTGACCTCTATTAAATCTTGTGTTAACATTTCAAGTATTTTAGGAGTTTTGTACGTTTTCGGTTTTTATTTATTACACTAAATTGATCAACATTTACCAAAACGAATTTTAGCACATTTATTAAGTGCTTATTTTATACGAATTATATGAACAGTGTGCAGCTCAAAAAAAGTGGTAAAAAGAAATTGTTAGGTAAAAGAATACACGTCTACGCTCAGAATCTAAAATCATCTGTATTCTGTCATGTTTAGAAAAGCTACTGGTACTCGATTATCATACACTTCTGTACGAACATAGTAAAACAAAAAGTGAGTGTATGCAATGAATATTATTAACGACTTTTGAACGATATTTATCTAACTATTATAAATAACACAATATCTTGTATAGAGTGTGTGTTTTTTAACATTTATTTCCGAAGAAACAAAGCGATTTAATTTTTATTATTTTATGAACAGACCCAAATATAGACTCAAATTTCAGTGGTGCAATACGAGGTTAAAAATCTAGAAAATTAACAATTCAGAAACTTGCGTATTCGCATCACGGTAAAAAGTGGCGTGCACATGTTTTCCCCGTGGGAGGGGATGAGTTATATTTTGTTTTTTTTTTTTTCATTGTAATGAAGACGCACTTACATAGTATACAAATAGTGCACATATATTTTAGAAATAGATAATAAGGTACATCAGTCAGCAGATTAACAGTAAGGAGTGGACTGGGAGGGGATCGGCCCAAAGAAAAGTACCTATCACACAATATGGCGATCAAATGAGCGTGCATTTTGAAACAATGTAGATTATTTCTGTTATAAATCAAAGTAAACGTAAATTTTTTATAATTTTATGCAATACTTTCATGAAAAAATTGTTTTTTCAACTATTCTAGACTCTAAGTAGGTAGCAAAGAATTCAGTAATTAGTAACTGGGCGTACAACCGCGCGCCCTTACGTTTTTTCTGGCCCTGGGGCGGCCCGCTCAAATTCCAAGCCTGGGCAAGTTGGCAATTTTGTTCAACCCGTTAAAAGTATTGCGTTTATTGAATAAATTAAGTAAAGTCTTATACTTTTTTATTTTAATTGAGTTTTAAACGAAATTATGAATTTTTACACGGATTAATTTAAAGTTAACAAATTATAATTTAAAAAAAAAAATGACTTTTTAAGTTACTTATAAGATAACAAAAAAATTATTTAACGAGTTGATAATCAATTGAATTAAAATTAACGTTTGATAAGTACCTGAATGTCCATCCATGTCAAATTCAAAAGGCATAGAGTTATCTTATTATCTTCTTGTCGGTATTAACTTTCATTATAGGTATACGATTATAAACAAAAAAAAAGTCGTCATGAACAATCAATATGAATAATACTGCGCTCTGCTATGGCTGACATCAGATGTTATCTAATTATTAGGTTTTGTTCGATTTGTATCGATAAATTCTTGGTGACACCCAACAAGTTTTTCATTGAAGAAAAATGATGGAAAACAATACAAGGGTCCAAAATTCCTATCCGTCACACATTGCATAACTCGGTTACTTAAAAGCTACCTACCGTTTCCGTAGGATACGTATTATAATTAGTTGTTCAAGTTTTGTGCAGGTAACCAAAATCCGTTTTTAGTTTATTTAAGCGCTACAATAATATATTAATTGAAAATATTTGACTTGACTTGATGGAAAATGTTTGCAACAACATAATTTTATGTACATAACATAAATAAACTCCGTATTGAAATATAAAATTTGACTTGATAAATATTTTATTTGTAATAAGACTATTTTGCAAGTGTAAAAGATAAAACAACATTTTGCAATGAAGCATCGGAACATCGTAAGTTTTGACTTTTAAATTGTACCTATATTAATTATAATTACAGTGATTTCAGTACAATATTAAAGAATCTGTATGCTTAGGGTTGTAATAATTGACCACCGGTAGAGTTCTGGAACTTTCCGGATGAATCGTATTAATCCTCGGTTTTGATAATCAATTTTCGTAATAGTTTTTAATGCATTAAATAGTTCAGATTTTTGAGCGGGAAGTAGGAATCATAGGATTATTTTATTGCAAGCATTTTTGGGGAGGGACTCTATGAAATAATACAAACAAAACTTACAATATAGGTAATATAGGTAATAGTATATAAATTTACCATCTAATATAATAAATGCATATTATTGAAAATAGTTTTTGACGATTTATTTAAATTTGTGAATGTGTTATGTTCTATTTCACTTGTTTGGAAACTGCGTGGTTCTAGCAAAATCTACATACTTAATGAACGTTAAACTTCTGAAATTAACTCAATAATGTTTTCAAATTTTAATGTTACATTAAACTTGGGTAGTATATCTATTCTTATAGGTATTGTGGACGAATTTCAATAAATTTAAAAAAATGTAGGAAGATAAATAGGCCAAAAAAGCCAAAACACAAATTAAGAAAAACAAAATCCTATGTTAACTTATTGCGGTTTAGGGCATTTAACTTACTTGTCTCGCAAGTCAACGCACTTGCCTGGTAGTTAAGTTCACAAATCATTTTATGGATGCTTATAACATCTATAAATTCAATAAATAGCTTATTAATGCTTAATATTATAACACGTGGTTTATTTGTAACTATAAATGTAAATTGAACTTACATTTGTTTATTTATAGTGTCAGAAAAATTAAATCAACGTAAGTATTTGACAATAAAAAAAATTATAAGAAGTGCGCACACAATAACATGGTGTATAACGTACCCAAATTTTGGATAGCGTAAGCATTATAATTGGGATATAAGTTTTCTGTTTTCAATTTGAAAAAATTTGGATTATACACAATTTTGATAAGTTTAAGAATTTTTTTCTACTAAAAAAATATATATTTTAAGTTGGTAGGTACTGTAAAATTAACTATATGTAAGCTATTTATAAGTCACAACCATTTAGTGAAATCGATATTTTTACTGCTTCAGTTTCCTCTCTTCTCGTCACATGCCCATACCATCTCAGTCTATTTTCTCTTATTTTATCCACTATTGATGCAAAACCAATACTGCTTCTTAAATATTTGTTCCTTTTTCTATCATCACTTATTACTCCACTCATCCACCAATACGCAAGTAAATTGATAAATATTTAGCTCTGGAAAGACTGTAAGTCCACATTAGTTAAAGGGGAGGAAAAGATATTCATAGCTTTTACAAGTTTAAAAATGCCCCCCTTAATTATTTTTCCTGTTATGGATAACAATAGTAAACTGAAAATACAGAATAGCACAGTAGCTTACAAAATTAATAAATAAACACAATTTCCCTCCATACTTTTTTCCAAACTAAATACCTTAAATGTGCGTTATATAAAAATAATATTACTTTACTTTATCTTACGTACATTTTTCTAAGTGATTTATTACAAAAAATAAACGTTCAAATGCAAATTATTTTTGCATACAAATATAATTTCTGGTCACAAAAAATACATGACGTCAAATAGAGTAAATATTGTTGAAACCTAAAATAAAAAGAACTAAATATAATACAAAATTAAAATACAATTATTAATTCTTGTTGTATTAACCTTCTTTATTTATTTGAAAGATGATTCGTCGGGCCTTAAAGATTATAAAGTATAGATCGTTTTAACTATAACCTAAATAAAAGATACTCATAGCTTTTACAAGTTTAAAAATGACCCCATTATAGGTACAGGTCGTTTTAATTATAACCCATCATTTTTATACACTCAAGCCATTTTATTAATTTTCTTTAACATGCTCATAGTAAATAAAGACGAACTGAGTAAGTTATTCATTAGTTATTCAGTACATATGTAACGAATTATGACAAATACTAAATTCCTACCACAATATGATTTAATTCTTTGATGGTTTTGTTTTATATTTATTCTGATATATTGAATTTTCCAATACATGTTCAGATATTTTTTGACATTGTCAAACTATGAGTTAAGTTGTTTAAAGTTTTTCAAAACATCGTTCAACACACTTTAAATATTATTAGATGTAATCTGTCAACGTAAGTAAACTTTTATTTTTTTAATATTAAGTTTTTCTTATACTAGCAACAATGCGTAATTACATTGGAGAGGTGTAGGTAGAGTACCCTTAAAAGTGGATCGTTTAACGCAGATCTGTTTTATAAAAACAGTGTATTACTCTTTTGGTTTTACACGTTAAAAAGCATTAATAAAAATAGGTATGTCTGTGTTTCCAATTTGAAATATTGTTAACATATGAGACGTTCATTTTCTCAATAATTAATATAAGCATAATATTTATAACCAAAAACAGAATTCGTTGATTATCTGACTGTCAATTGTGGTAAGTGTAAAGACAGTTAAAAAAATTATATATAAAAGTCAAATAAAATACAAAGTAAATTAATTTAAGATAAATAACTAATTTGTTTTGTGAGTACAGTTTTAATAGAAATTCAAAGGATAAAATAGAAATTTAGCACGGGAAAATTAAATGTTATGTTAACTGACCGAACGACCAACAAGTCAATGGTTGGTTACAGATAGGCCGTTATGTGGTAACGAGAGCAAAACGTATCGGTGGAAAATAAAATACGTATTATGTACATGAACAAATAATATGTAAAATATCGTCGAAACTGTTAGTAAAAATTAAAACAGAGTGCTACATCTAAACACATAAAAAAAAGAGAAAGTTGTAGTTATTTCTAAAAAACCGGAAGAAAAAAATAACTAAAATCTACGAAAGGAAAGCGAGAATAAAGTGAATTCTAGATCAAGTGAGAAGTAGCGTTGCTCTGAGTAACGACCACGCTTTGGAGTGGGTCACTTTTTTGGGTCTAATCTATGATTTGGAAGTTGTGGTTCGACCGTAATATTTTATAACCTGAAAATGATTTAGAGCGTAATTTTTCAAACGTTTTTCAAAGTTTTCATACGTGTTCTTTGTTAGGTACCTGCCTAACAATTTGAGTTTTAAAACATCAACCGTGCAGTAAAATTATCAAACAAATAAAACTCAAAATTCAAAAAAATAAAAAATATCCGTTAGTATAAAAAGAATGCAAATTTCCATCTGAATCTATTCAGCGGTTTTTAGGGAATAAAGAAAAAACGATACTTGATGCAATAAAACGTATAGATTAGGTAAAGATAAAAAAAACAACGTATTCTATTCAGGTCCAAGCCAGTCGACGGTTCCAAAAGAAGAAAAATCATCGGTAAATACTGAAATAGTTACATCGATAATTCTATAGCAATAGAGTTTGTATTTTTTACTGAAACTTAAAAGCCGGGTTTTCATTTATATAAAGTACTCACAATTGTAATGGTACGCATTCACAATAACATTGGTATTTTCTGATTTGACGACTTGTGTGATCTTAAGTGATCCTAATGACTTTATAAACACCTTCCATTTGATCCACTTCACGAAATTTAAGTTATTTCCATTCATTCCACAACATTTAACTAATTATACATTATATTTGTATGAGACCACATTGTACCTACCGTTTATAAAATTTTTTTTTAATAAAATTCAACAGAGAGTCGCACTAACGCCGGTCACCGAATTCCCACTAAAATAAACAAACATTTAATGAAAAGAACCGCTATATGCCAACGTTTTGTCGAACATAACTATAAAGTACGTTCCGTGCGGACGTTTACGCACCAATATACAAAAAAAACGAAATAAATCTGTTAACAATTACAAATTGCTTAAGAAAATAACAATTCTAAGGGCACTCACATTAACGATACAAATTATGCCTTAACAATGGAATTTATTACTGGTCTTTTATTTGGCGCTAGAATCAAAAGTAGTGAAAAAAGTTTAAAATTGTTTACAATCTTAATTTTATCATCACGAGAAAATAATTTTAAAACTAATACTAAAAAATCCCAACGAATAATATCATTTACCACGGAGTAATTGAATGTTTTATTTTTAGAATTTTCCTAAAAGTCGGAATCACTCTACAACCGTTGATTAAATTTAATTATGCTCAATATTTAATCAATGCTACAACAGTCTGTAATTTCATTGTTATAATCAAAACAACACCAATTTTTAATACTCTTTTCATAAGCTTTCTGAATCTACAAGGCGGATTTCATTGAAATATTACTATGCAGATAGCAATTTTTTTTTTTTACATAACATATTTGATTTTCAAATCTTAAATAAAGAATTTGTAAGATTTACGAATTTGTATCTAAAAATAGTCAAAGGTATGACCAATTTTCGATAATTTTCCAACTTTAAACAACAACTTATAAAAATTGTGACTACGGAATTTCAATTTTTTTTAGTAAGTACGTCCATGTCACCAGCTCCCCAAAACGTCTAAATGTATTCCATTTTTGTATCCAATACTTAGTACGTTATAAGTATGAATTTGTAAGGTTATTTTCAGAATTTTTACGATTTTAGTTTTAAAGATACAATCAAAAGCGTATACATAAACACTAAGTATAGTTGGTAAAAACAGTGCAAGTATTTGACTTGGGTGTCAAGCAATTTCAGTAAATATCTCTAGTGACAATCTGCATAAAAATATCGCTGACCCCATGTTAGTATTTCGGTTGTACTTTTAAAACTAAAATAGTACAAAATCTGAAAATAGTCATGCAAATTCTTTCAAATAACGTACTAAATATTGGTTACAAAAACATTGAGATATTCGGGGGGTTGGCAACGTAGACGTTGTTAAAAACCTTGTTTTAAAACATTTTGCGAAAAATTAAATATTTTATCGAACAAAAATAACAAAAAAATTTCTATACTCAGTTCAAAGTTTTCAAAATTTCTTGAAATTTGAATAAGACATGTAACTTACCAATTTCAATGGTATGTAAAAGTTTCAGTTAATACTGATCATTGTTGTGGAAGTAATCGACTAATATCTGAAATTTAGATATTAGTCGATCAAAATTGATTTAGATTCTAAATCAATTTTGTCAAAAACACGTTTGCCGTAATATTAAACGTTTTTTTCTTAATTTTTGCTTAGTTTCTTAATTTTAACTCTTTAACTTTATAGACGCTAAAGTCTATGAATCCTAAAATTTCCATGTGTGTCTATATACCTACCATTAAAAGTACTGGAGTTAAAAATCCAAGCATTATTCAAAAAGTTATTGTAATTACATAGTAGTAAAAATAATATGTAAATAAATAAAGCACATCATATAAAAACCAATAGGTAAATTTTTCGTTTCACTCAGAATCTAAAAAATGTTAACGAAAAACAAACCGATTTCAAAAAAACATAAAAATCACTAAAAAATGTAAAATTATAAAATGAAAAATAAAATATTTTTCAGCCTGATCAGGAATCTCAACCTGGTAAGTTTTTTTCTCTTTCAAGCCAATTTACTTCAATTTTAGTTATTTCTTGTTATTTGTGATCCTGGGAATAACACTGGACCCGATTTGGCCAGTGCTTGGTAGGAACGGGTTCAAAAAAAACGACTTCCTTTGCTTTCGTACACTTTTTAGGAGCAAACCAGGAATGTATATAATTTAAATTCTAAATTAGGTAAAGTAATAGAGTTTTGTTCATTTTTGAGAAACATAAACGATTTTTTTTTTTTGTTTCTTTTTTATCATACCTTAAACAACTACCTAAATAATTTTAGATTTTAAGTTTATTTATACATTTTTTAATTTTAATTTATAATTTAATTTGGTCGACATATTTTGTCATTATTGTCAGTCACAAGGCCAATGTCATAGAATTTACTTGTTAATACGATAAAAATGATTAAGTATATTATTGTAATTAATTGTAAAAAAAAAATTTTAACCCTTTCAATTCAACAGTTAAATATTTTTAGTCAGAATATTTTTTTTTGTTTCTTTGTAGTATTATAGTTAAATGTATAATTTTATTTTCAACTAAAAACAACAAACTAACGTTTGAAGCACAACTTACAATAATTTAGATTATCTGCGATGTCTCTACTATGATTTGAGTAAGTTACCTTATCACTTATTTATGTCCGGAGAATAAATATTATACAAAAAATATGTTATAATCATTATAACAAAATTATTACGTGAGTATGCATGGTTTTATACGAGTAGATTTAGAAAAAACGTACGATATAGTGCCAATTGATGTTTTAAAGTGGACGTTAATGAGTAGGTACCTAAAAGAATTTTCCATAAAAATGCTTGGATAGATGATCGGAGTGACGAAAAAAGACAGAATGGGGAACAAATAAATTATAAAATTTGAAAAAATTATGTGTAGAAGACCAAAAAAACACTGAATGGAAACGAATTTAGATTGATAATGATACGAGTGTGGTTTGTGAGTTTTGTAACATGCGTCCCGGAATTGACATAAATGATACACAATTAGTGTACTGAACTACAGTGCAGACTATACTGTAAATACAATATGTACTGACCTGCAGTATAGGTTATATTATTATCTATACAAAAACCTTGTGAAAACTATAATTACGATGGGACCAAACGCACAAACGCAAGAGTGACCACCATGTGAGGCGTGAAAAGAAAGTGTGCCGGACACACCTAATTGGCCGTGAGATGTAATCAAGGTGGTTCCTATTTAAGCGAGCTGAGGGATGCCAGACAGCAGACGTGTTCAAGTAGCAGTATACACCAGAAGATCCGTAGTTGCAACTTTATATTGTTTAAATTAAATTACTCAAAATAAAGTTAACTCATAGTTCTACAAAAAATAGAGTGTTATTACTTGTTATAATAACCCCGTTACAAGATCCAATTTGGAGAACGTAACAGTTTGTATGAGATATGAAAGATCGACACATATGGATGTTTAGAGCAAGGGTTGGTCGACTCCAAATCATCGAGAGGAAGGCGAATGATAAAAAGCAGAAAAATATTATATAATTTTTAGTTTTAATTACATTAAAACAAAATAAACAGTAGATAACTCACTACGAAGTATAATTTCTAAAAAAAACAAATTATAACTATTACTTTAAATTTAATGGCTCATTCAGAGCGATTATGTTTTCTAATCATTTTAATGTTAGTTGTAGACTTTTAATTTTTATATAATACAACGATTCATTGAGTTATCATTTGTAATTACGTTACAGGTCTTGATATGATCCTTCCCAGTGAAAGTAGGTGTATTTCGTACTCGTATCATTAACAGCTATAGGCACTTTTTAATAACTAACTTTTCTCCTGGTATATTTGATGTTTTAAAAGACTTCCGATTTATATCTTTGTGAAAATCGTACAATATGTTACTTCTAGACGTGTACCTAGTTTGACTTTGAAATTATTACCTGATAATATACGCAATATCCTACCCTGAGGAGGAATCTTATGTCTTCAAATAGTTTTGGAGTTCATTGTATTAGATAATATTATATAGCGATTAGTGCACAATTTGAGTTCACAATCAAAGTTTAGTCCGCGAATGCATAATACTGGTTACCAGTATAACAGTCGTACCTATAAGATAGATCTGTTTGTTAGATATACGCAGACATAATCGTATAAAAAAACATTCTGGTACAAATTAAAAGCATTCTAAATATCCCATAACTAATAGACATTACGCCCATGAGACCGTTGAATCTAGACCCCCGATATGGCATTTGGGATTACCACCGGACGAACAACTAGAATAAAAATACGTGGAAAGATTTCTGATTGAACTTCATTACCTATCCGGTATAAATCACTTATTAGGGACATTGGAACCACAATTTTTCTGGTCGTGGTCTACATCGGTCATTTTGGACTATACTCAACAGGATAAGGACGGAATATGGAAGGTGATACCAGCTGAGGCAGGAATGACATCATCCCCAAAATGTGATCGTTAGGAGCCACAATTTGTAAAAAATTTTAAAAATAAAATTATTTTATCATGTTTCGGACCGACACTACACCAATGTTAACTAATAATGTTATGAGAATCGTGTGTAGTCATAGGTCATATTTTAATCTCTAATATTAGATATATTTTGACGTTTGAATTAAAGTAAATGTATTGATTGAAAATTGAAGACTTTTGAGTAAACATACGGTAAATATTTCAGTACTACCAAATAACCTTGAACTTGATGAACGGAAAAAAACTATTTATTTTAATAGTGAGTGTTCCATTATAAAGTACTTCATTATGTTATCCATTCATTAAATATAAATTAATCGTATGTTAAGATACCTATACAATTGAACATTCTAATAAATTAATTATACGCATTAAACCAATTTAATTTTTATTCTAATTGAGTTTGTTTCTAATCAAATAATTTTACATCTTGACCATTTCATGAGATGCTAAATCAATTATAATTTTATAATAAATAAAAAACATAAATATAAAGAAAAAACAGTTTGAAACTCTTAATGATATTGACCTTAAAAGTATATTTTAAACATGATACGAAATATTATAGGTAGGTACCTAAAATTTTTCAAAATTTTAACACAATGGTCTTATTACATTCTTGTTTGATTTGTAGAAGACACTTTTCACAAAACTGACGATTATTCACAACATCCAAAACGAAATATAACTTTATCGATTTATTCTATCTCCGTTTATTTTTTTTTTGTGTTTTACTTCAATCGAGTTTTTAATGTTTCCGTTTAACTGTTTTGTACTGTTTAAAAGTTCGTATATTAAATTAATACATTTATTTGAATTTATTATTTACAGACTTCATAATGGCCTTTGCTAATCAATTTGCAGCTATAGCTTATCATATGAGTTGGTAACATTGTAAAATAGTATACGCCTTTTTAGTAAATCATTGAGATTGGGTAGATTGATATTTACCTAAATGTGTTTCATATTATAATTTCTCGAAATGTATGTTTTTACACGAATATATATATATATAGATTGAATATTCTTTAATGGTTGATAGTAAAAAGTATGAATACTTTTGAAAAAAAAAAAAAACATTTACAATACTAAATACTAACATCAAAAACACGTCATAAGAGAATAATAAAAAATAGCGATTTTGTTTACATACAAACCGTGCTCTAAAGTTTTTGTTTTATTTTTCTTTTTTTTGAGTGAACCCATCCCAGCAAAAATGTTTTCGTCAGATTCAAATTATGGGGGTTTTAACTACGTCCTATGATTGATAGTAAAACTACCAAACTACATGTACCTACTATATTTACTGACATTTTGTTCAAGTGAAAAATTAGTTCCCATCTATGCACTTTGAAAGTATGGATTATACCTATAATGAACACATAATAATCGATTACTCGGGACGAACCATGAATCAGTATTGTCATATCGACGTTTAGGAATTCTGTAATATGAAAACGTCTATTGTTATTCATTAACGTTCGTACGAAATCGCGTCAAACCAACATTACAGACGTTAGGTAGGTTTCACACAGCCTAAACTTAACTCTTCATTAATAAAACATCTTTAAACTCATACGTTTGACTGTTGGGCTATATAATAATCCGGAACATAGATATCCTGACCATGTTGTATTTCAGGAACGTACGTGTCAGGACCGTATACGTCCGGAATCTAATAATCAATAACAATATTGGTCCCGGGAAGCATTTGCCCGGAGGCCGTAACATTCCGGAAAATAATCGTTCGGAATGGTAATTTAAAAAAAACACGGGCTTCAAAATTTTCGTTTTTTTTTTTGTTACTGCACATTCATCACATCGTTCGATTGGCCCTTTAAATGCTAGGATATAATCGTGTTGGCGGAGCGAAGAGTCGGCGCCGAGCGAGTGCCAAACACACATGAAAAACCGCTGAACGACTCTGATATTAATACAAATATTATATTATTTTATTTGTATTTTTAGTACATTTTTTTTTATTTTTGTTAAAATTTTCAAACTCTAATAATTCCATTGCGTTTAGGCTGGTTACGCCTATGGGATAGATCGCATTTTTGAATTCCGGACGTATATTATATTGTTGTGTTCCGGAAGAATACGTTCCGGCGCAAAACAAATGAACAAATTCCGGAAATTTGCGTTCCGGACCAACATTGTGATTGATTTTCGGATTCCGGACATATATTCCTGATTTTTATAGCCCTCCTTTTTTTTTTTTTTAGAAAAAAAAATTCTGATAATTACATAGTATATTAGTATACATAAATATATAAAAAAAAAAATTATCGATAGTTGACCCCGTCTAGGTACCTAAATTTTTTTTTTTTAAATTTCGTATTTTTTTTTTTTTTTTTCGGTTATGATCCAAACTTTTTAGTCTCCTGTCTTGATTCGACTTTACAAACATTTTCAAAATACGTTTTACACAATTTCGGTGTACACACGTTTTTACATCCTTATACCTTCGTATTTTGTCGTTTTTTTTAGACGTTTTTGGCCATTTTGACACGTCGTTTTGGAAGGGATGAATTTCAAACGTAGTAAAACTTTCCCGTAAAAAATAACAACTGCGATTCAGTGCACTCACCGAGTTTTCTAAAAATCATAATTACCACGAATCATCCATTACTCCCAGATCTATTGTACGTAAGCTTATCTGAAAAAAAAAACACTGTTCCAACGAGCTTGCCTGCACCCGAACCGGTAGGTAGTCGCAATAATTTTGTTATTTTTTTTCAGTCGACCGTCCAGACTTATACAATTTTCCGTCAGTGGATTATTACTGCAAGTCTACTGGAAACTCAAAACTATTGAACGTCACTGGAGAAACCAGTTCAGTAAAAGCAGACGATGCTCATTACGAAGATGAAAAATAAACATAGTAAAAAAAAAAAAAAATAGAAGCATAATAATATGTATATTTCTATTATCTACTCCATATTTGCTTGTTACATTATAATATTGTGGGTTTGTGTGGGTGTGTGGGTGTGAGTGTGGACAGATGTTGTGAGAAATACACATTTTCCATGCGGTTTTCTAACCTATAATATAGTTTATGTTATATTGATATTGTCTTAGAAAATGTAATTGACAGGGGCGTATTTACAATTAATGTTTAACGGGACCAAACGAAAATAAAACAGCGATTTTTGAGGTGGAGTAGGTGTCTATCATCAGTAGGTCACTGCTCCAGTCGGTCAGTATTTTGGATGGTCAAGTAATAATACTATGTATCGCGAAAGAATCGATAAGTCATTGCGCCTACGAAAAACGATTCTAGTAAGTATTTCGCGATTGGGTAACAACTTTAAAAAAATGTGTACCGATTTCGTTCGTAAATCGAGTTCCTGACGATCTGTAAAGATATTGTGTAAATAGACGTCATTCGGAGCGTTTTTTGAATTTGTAACACATACTTACTGTTTCGATATAATTTCATAAATTATGAATTAAAGTCTAAAATTAATATAAGGATGAGAAGAACAAAAAAATTGATTGGGTATTAAATCAAGACATACATATTCGAATGTACCTAATGTTGCACGAAATAAATCTTGTCAGTAAAAGTACGGTTTATGGGGAGGGCTCCCTATAAAGCCGCCACCCTTAAATACGCCACTGAAAATTGCGACACTTCCCAATAATTTCTTACGCACGGTCGCTTATAGGGATGATAGATTTTAGTTGGGTCGCTGACCACATCGTCTCGAGAACACGTTTTTTGGCGCATAAACAAAATAAAGTGTGAAATTTTAAATTTATAATCCTAACATTAATTATTCACCGAAATAGTTATGGTAGGACCACGCTCTCGTTTATTCGGAGAACAAAACGTGTACTTACTAAGAAAATTTGCATTAATACGATCGCGATCGACAAGCAAGTGTTTCCCGGCCTTATTATATCTTCTAAGACTATAAAATATGTTTTCCTTTATACAATATAATATGTATGGTTGAGATTTAAGTACGAAATAAGTATCGATAAAATACCTACGTTTTCGGAACTATATAATTCCTATTGTGTGGATTTTTGGTGTTTCTTGTAAAACTTTCTTTGTTAAAATATTCTAGGTTTTTTTTTCTTTTTTTAGATCACATGGCGATAAACGCATTTTTATAAGAGTTCTAAAGACATCCGTGTTTAATAACACCATGGGTTTTAATCAATGCTATTACCAAGCAGTATACTCGCATATGGTACCTACCTATTTGCGCGCAGTGAATCCTGGAAAATAAAAAAAGCGGAGAGAATAAGAACGCATACAAAATAATCTCGAGTTTGAAAATTTTGATAAAAACATTTTTAAAGATAATATCTAGTTCAATAAAATTACGACAGTCAATTCTAAGAACGTTTAAGTATAATGCGGCGTAAACAATAGGTATTGTCCGAGTGAAACCCCTTGTGTGCTGCTAAGTAAGTAGTCACTAATATAATTATTATTGATTCAATTAGGTAGTGGTATATTTGTGAACCATTCATCAGATGGTTTACTATTCTAATTTTTTAACTTATTTCTATGCGGTCATTTTCTTTGTAAGATTTTTAAAATCAATAAGCAGAACCAGTAACAATTATCACTGAATCTGTATTTTGTACAGTATGCACCATTTTTGTTTTTAGCTTTTAACATTATTCTAGTAACTATTTTTCTCAAATTTGCTCTCAGCACACCCAAGGTGTAAGAATAAAATAGAATTCATTACAAATTTAGTAACGTAATTCTTCGTTTTTACATACATACGTCACTACATACATATATTGCTCGACGTAATTACCTTAAAAAATATCTTCGTCGCTTATGGATTTTCGAATATACCTAAGATTGTATTTTTCCCATTTTCAAAATGAAAATAGTTCCAAGCTTGTGGTTGTATCAAAAAACGTCACGTATTATACATTTGGGATCACTTAATCATTTTTTTAATAGTGTGAAAATGGACTTTTAGTCATGCCAATACATTTTATTATTGAAAACATCATTTTATATTTCCATGATTGTGATTTTTTCGGTAGGCTTAAGAGCCAACACTGATAAGTTGAATTAAAAACAAGAATCTAAACACTGTTTTTACAAGATGATTTTGCAAATAAATAAGTATTCATAATTTTATGACCGTTTAAAATTGATCAAATGTCGTCATAATTTCAATATTTAAATTATTATTTTTTTCTATAAAAAAATGAATATTTTAAAAAAATATCTAGTAAAAATATAGCAGACGTTATGACGAGTTCAGAACCGTTTTCAGAGAGAAAAAATTTGATAGGTATAACTCTATTAATTCGTGGAAATGCTGAGACCGTATTTGCATTATAAAATCCAGTGCGACAAAGACCCTTAAAACAATAATGAAATTGGACAACTTAAATTAAACTATTAGTGAAAATATTACGATGTAGCTATTTTAATTCCCGCTTTAGCTAGTGGGATATTCACATGACTTACATTCCGGTACACCGAACAAAAGTGAATAGTTTACTAAAGTGCATAAATTATTATCGTTCCAAACAGTGTGTATTTGAACTATAGATAAATGTATTCCGTAATTAAAAAGCAAACGCGCTTTATCATCACGACATTATGGAATGTCAAAAAGTGGTTTTGACTTCAATTTCGATAACTGGAACTCTTAAGTCAATATTCTGTCGAAATGCAAAGCGAGTTGATCAACATCATTTTGATCGGTTGATGTACTAACTAATTCACAATACGTTTCTGGAATTACCATCGTTGTATCTGCAAAAAGTATTAAAATTGGTTAATCTTGTTTTTAGTCACTAAACATTAGCAAGAAAAATTGTGATATTATAGTGAACACGTTTTGCGATACACAGACATTTTACTGAAGTATAAATGAATGGCAGTTATTAAAAAAAAAGTTAAAATAACCTAGTCGTGATAAGTTATAAATTTACCCGTTGCACTGTTTAGGTACTTGTTAAGTATTGTTCGAACGCAAAATGATAGATATTTTATGTTTGTGTATTGCGAAAGTAATGTAATGATTATAATTACATAGTTTTGATTCATTCAAAAATTAGTTTATCAAATTTTCATATTAAAATATAAAGTGTTCGTTTAAAATAAGTGTTTTTGTTCTATTTTATGCATTTATAAATGTATAATAACTGTACTTGTATATTATATTATAGTACTATAATTTATGCATAAAGACCTAAAATTAATATATTTAAACATTTAAGTTAACTCTTGACGAGTTCTCAGAAACTAATATTCGAATTTTTGTTAATTTAAAACCATACATTTATTTAGTATATTAAGGAAGTATTTATTACTTCCTACTACTTATTAAACTTTTATTATTTCTTCATTACTTGTATACTTACCAATTACTTGTAAGTTCTTGGACAAATGTCTCAAATAATCATACAAAAATGCTATAAAAAAAAAAAAAAAAAAAATGTTATTCTGTGATTATACTATTACTCGGTATTATAAAACAGAGAAAACGGTTTCACTGACCATAATTTTTAGTTAAAAAGAAATCATTAACGTAAAATATGTTTTACTAACTAATTAGTTACAAAAAACTTACATCCTGGTTTAATATTACTACTACCAAAATCTGAGAATAAATTTTAAATAAATTACTCGTATAAATAAGAACATTAGATTCTGAGCGTTAGGGAGGAATGTATAGTTTTTACAATGATGATTTTTTTTTTTTGTCAACAATTTTAAAAGAAACGCTCAAATTTTTAAAGTCAGTACCCCTAATGATAGATATACAGACTACAGTGGTACTTTGTATGAAACTTTTTTTTTTAAATTATGCCTACTTTTTGAGTTACACCCCAAAAATAAAAAAAAAAAAATATTGACTTCGGGGAAACTCAAAACAAAAAGTTTGAAGTTTTAAATATCGTGATAAAGTTTTCGTAAAGAAGGAACGCTCCGATGGAAGGACGCTTTAATGAAAGGTGTATGAAATTTAGTGGTACTTTAATTATATACTTTTTTTTAATTTTGCTTACTTTTTGAGTTTTACCCCAAAAACCAAAAGAAATCAAGAATTTTATGACAAATAATTTAAAATTTTCAGGTTTGTACTGACGTTTTTGGGTAGAAGGAGTGCTACAATAGTTACGTTGAATAATACATAAAAGTTGGGAATTTAGTATAAATTTTATTTTATTAAAAGTATTTTTTGGTATTTTTTGAGTTACGTGCCAAAAACGACGAAAATAGCAAAATCGCCAAATCTGGCGTCAGACATATCGATTTAGATTTTTAGCCATAAAATCCAAAATAATGATCGGAACAAGATGAAACTTTTACATAATAATAATATTCAAATAAGTAAGATACAGGTTTGATAAAAAATGTCAAGGGTTTTTGTAAATTTTTGAGCTAAGGATAAAACTTTGAAATTCTCGAAAAATTTACCAGAACGTATGCTAGACAACTGAGCTCTCTCAATATCGTTTTTTAAAGGAAATAATTCATCATTGCTTTCAAATACTAAATAATACGTTTAAACCATAACTTCCAAATTAATGACCCACCCAAAGGGCCGCCACACCATCAAACTACCCGTTCGCGACCTAGAGTGATTTTTTTTTTTTAGAAAATTAGTCCAATAGTCAAATGTCATAAAACTAAAAAGTTATGAAAGTGGTACTTCATTCAATGCGTTTTTAGAAATATTGATTATTTTTTAGTTATAGGCCAATCACCAAAAAGTTTTCGAAAATTGTGCGTGAAAAACTTGAAATGTTAAGGCATTATCGTGTTGCATTGTTCTGATCTTTATACGTTGAATACCACAACAATTTCAGAATTTTGTTTTTAAAGTTTATTTTGTTCAAATATGTTTTTTTTTTTTTTAATAATATGCAAATAATGATTGAAATTATAAAACCGTTAGTACTGTTGTTACAATGAGTATAACTATAATAACCAACGTCAATTGAAATAACCCTTTGTCATTTTTACAATGTAAATTAGTACAGTAATTACACTGTAGTCAAACAAATGAATTAATTTCTGAATAAAAGTTTTAAAATTATCGAATTAATATAACAATTTTGGTGTTTATAGGAGCAACGGACAATGCCAAAAACAAAAATCAAACAAATTGATTGAACATGACAAGTTGAGGTAAAAAGAGGATTTTGTTTTCACCAATGAACAGTAATTTGTCGGTCGCAGGATTCAAACAAAAAAAACGACAGTAAAAAAAACAAGGAAGGAAAAGGAAGAGATGAATAAAAAGAAGGATATTTGAAGTTATTTGGCGTAACAAATACGCTTTGGAGTGAGTCACTTCTTTGGGTAGGCCAATATTTTGGAAGTTGTGGTTCAAACTTGTTATTATCTGAAAGCAATGATAAACCGTTGCATTTGAAAAAAAGATTCTGAACGAGCTCAGTTATCTAGTAAACGTACTGGGTAAAAACCAATAAAAAAAAAAAACTATAAGCTGTATTTAACTACCTATATGACCTTAATTAAAACTTTTTTACGTAATTAGTACGCCAAACAACTTATCACCAAAAATCAAATGTAGTTCCTTTTTTTCCTTCCATACATTCTCTCTTTCAATCTTTTCTTTCTTTTTTTATGCAATACTATGGTTACTATGTCATATTCTTTAAGGAATCGCTCGAAAATATCGGACCAATAACTTGCCTCTCATCGAGGTTTATACTGTCTGAATTTGTGTTTTTTTTAATCAAAAATCACTAAATTTGTAAAATTTCAAATTTTTTTTTTCGAGCAACTTCTAATTTAAATCAAATTCCCTACCTTTTTTGTGTTATTATAAGTGCATTGATCAGATCGCTTGTTCTACTTGAGAATACAAATAATCGAATTTGCAGGTGATGTTCCGATCTTCGTCGTGTTGACAGAAAAAAAAACATCGTTGTGATAACAATATGCATTTTTTGCTGCGCTCAGAATCTTAAACTAGGGACGAAAAAAACAAAATATACGTGGGTCAGCTATAACCACGGAACGAGAATAGAATGCGTCAACAAAATATTAGTTCGATTTAAAATAATAATGCTTAAAACAAAAGTTTAAATAGTGCTTAAAATCACAACAACAACAAAATAGTAACCGCGCTAACAAGCATATTTTAACTATTCATACAACTATACTATTTTGGTGCGAACAGTATCGCTTTTTTTTTGCCAGTTGTATTTTCGTAATTATTTCTTTCAAACATTTAAATTACGATTCTATTCTGAACATAATACGAATAATATTTCTAACTTAATCTTTTGTTTAAGTCCATAATGTACACTTTCTGCGGATAACATTTAAATATTCCATGTTGACGAATCATGCTAACACTGTATAAAAAGTGCATACTATTATTTAAGGATTAGGTAATTAATATACTTACATTTATAATAAAATGAATATTGCAAAATAGCTAGCTTTTGTTCTAAAAAAAAAAAAAATTCACAATATTGCGTTTGAGAAGTATAAAATCTTTGTGTAACTATAGGTATCAAAACCTTCAAACCGTTGACATTATTATTAGTTAATCACATTCGATTATGGGTTCATTAAAACCGTTGGACAACTTTATCTATAAAAAATCAAGCTTCAAATCAACTGAAGTATTTTTATTTACATGATATGTTAAAAATAAAATTGTTCATATTGTGATTGAATGTGGTTAATACTTATAATATTGTGTGATAACAAATGTAAAAATTATAAACAAGCAAGATAAAAAGACGACAGAACAAAAAGAAAATTAAAACGTAGGCACGTTTAAGATATTAGGTCAGCGTTACAAGTGTGAAAAAAAATGTGAAATATTCATCACATGAACGAAAATTGAGGATATAAAAATTTTTAAAAAAGTTTTAAAATAGTAAGATGAATCAAACCTGTAACTACAAGATGAATAAAAAATAGTGACACCTTATAGCAAAATAATTCCGTTTTATCGATACTATTACTTTATTGGATTTTGAAAACCACTGGTCGCATTTTTTTCAAAATTGTTTCTGGTAATAGCAAATTTTGTTTTACATAAGATACAAAATATTCAAATTAAAAAATCGTATCTAAAATAACATCACAAATATGACCAATTTTCGACGATTTTTCAAATTGAAACAACAATAAAAAAAAAATACTTTCGAGCAAAATCAAAATTGTCAGTCACATATTTAACTACATACTTCCAACCTTGTGTTTAAACTTGGTATCAAACCTGCATATTACTGATATAAACATTGTGTAAAAGTTTTAGGTCTGAGAAAACATTGTTACGGAAGTTATGATCGTGAAACGACGTAGATTTGATCAAAATCGCGTTTTCCGTACTTTTTACCGGTTTTTTTCAAAGTTTTTATATGACTCTTTGGGTATCACTTTTTTGGAATTGAAAATTTTGATAAAATATTCTGTCAATGCAACCAAGGATATAAGTTCGGATTTTAGAAAACGTATCGACCGTTCAGAGATCATAGGGTACTCAAGACGGTATGCATCTCACAGACACAAAAAAAAAAGTTTAACTTTTAAAAAACGCACATTTTTGTACCATCACTAGCTTCTTCGCTTCACTCAGAATTTGCTCTTACAAATTTGGGGAGTTTTTCAACAGAGTCTAAGAATTTCCCAACAAAACTAAAATTAAAAGCCAATTTTTAAGTGTGTCTGAGGTAATTTCGCTTCTAATTTGATGCGGGTGCTTAAAAATTATAAGCATTATTATTTTTGAAAATGTTTTACAAACGCATCCCAAAGATGAATCGCATTTAAAGAATGAAATCATACGAAAAATTTTGAGTGTATAGAGTAAATTATCGATAGCATTTATATTTTTAAATTTCAATATTAGTTGTTGTATTAAAAAACATATTATTCACTAAAATAATCGGAATTGAATTCTTACGCTGTGGTTGACCTCGGTACATACGTCCCACTATTTAGAAACAAAAAAATTACAATTGTTTTACTGTACGGAACATTAAAAAAACAAAAAGTTTTAGAATACATTTTAATTATATTTAATAGAATTTAAAACTTTTTCTACCAATTATTAAAACAAAAACGTTTTGTATACCTAGAATAAAAAAAAAAAATTTGGTACTGACATTTTGCAAAGATACTTACTCAAGAGTAGAGTATATAAAATTTGTATAGTCAGGTAAATGTTATGTTCCAATGTTTATCATGTTGATTAAAACGCAATTTTTTTTATATATGTCCTCTTTCGAAAAAACTATTTTTTTGGATCATTAGTTTAAATTGAACAGTGTGAACACCATATTTTATAACTAGGTATTATCGTAAAGAATCACGTCATATAGAAGATATCCACCTAAAAATAGTAGGTTCGACTATCGTTTGCTATAATATCCGTAGGTTATTCAAGTTTTATCAAATCAAAATTATCGTAATACAATAAAAAATGTACCAATACACTCGTCATGAAGTGTAAAAATATTGCTTGACCGCGACGTAATTTCTATTCATTTATCTGAGTCACTTGGTCTCTAACTTTTTTTTTTTTTTTTGTGCGCAATTCGTAACAGGTACCTGCCAAAATTGCAAGACCTGAAGCGGCGCAACAAATATGGTCCATAAAGTATGTTATATTTTCGTCAAAAATTTCTCATGGCTCGGACAATACATCTAATAGTTCTAGCACTGGTTCAAATCGAAATAGTGAAAATAACAATACTCAACAATAAATTTTAAAATAAATATATTACGTCTTATGGGAGACCATAAACAAATTTATTTTCATTTTCGTTAAAACAAACGAAAAACAATATTGAATCAAACTAAGTTAAAATACAATTATATTTACCTACCATTCGTTAATTCATCTAAGTCGTCTGTTATCAAAAAAACACACAAATATGTTAAAAATTCAGATTAGTAACTGATTATTTAAGGAATTCAATTAAGAGTAAAATATTATTGTTAAATAGTTAACCAAAACATAATATTATACATTCTTGCGTTTTGGAGTTTCAGTTTGAAAGCATTTTTATGGATTTTTAATTTTTTTTTAACTGAAATTCAATACAATTTACAAAAATTCTTTGTCATATTATTGTGATACTATAATCTCTTATATTTATATGTTCTATAATATTTAAGTTAACATTATTGTTAAACCATAAAAAACGCGTCTCTAAAGCTGGAATGTAACTCTATGGTGTATTTTTTTGTTTTTTAAGTGTCTCTAACAAAATACGTTGCTTAAGGATGTCAGAAAATGTTTGTTTGTCTTCCAAACGGCATTGGCATAAGATCAAAAATATTATAAACACACAAGTAGATTATTTAAAAAGAATAATATGTTTTCATTCAATAAGAATGAAAATATAATATTAACTGCCATAATTTCTATGAGCCATATTTTGTGAACTTCAATATTAATTACATTAGGGTGGTTGTAGATCTCGACTTTTTTCCCTCTGTCTATCACATAAAAATCGTAAAAATTCATACGTAACTCTTGACAATATAGTATACCTACCGATCCATATAAAGATTGATTTCAATTCGTCATAGTTAAGTCTACTTGAAAACTACATAATTTTATTTTACTCCCTTACCCCCTAAATTCTGACCAACCAAATTTTAATCAAATTAAATTTGAAAATTTGAATTTTTGGAATACTTAAGAAAACTACTACAAAAAAATCAAAAATGTTGAAAAGTCGTTTTCAAGTATTCTTAACGGCGAATTCAAATCAGTTTTTCATAATTATTATCACGTCATTAGATCAATCTGTAAAATTGGCAAGGTAAACGTCTAACTTCCTATGATTTGCGTGTGCGATAGACGGAGAAAAAAATCGCCTATAACACCTATAATATAATGTACACTAGACAAATAAATGCAATATGTTATCCGAGAGATATAAAAAATTTGTTCATCAATTTAAAATTTTGTATCGTCACGAATATTAGATATAAATATACAATGAAAACATACAATTTATAAATTATCAATATTCGTTTTGCTAATCACAACAAAATTTACATGGGACAGATACATGGTACCTATGTATATAATATTTATACAGGGGGTTAAACTGATAAAGAGAAGGGAAACGTGGAAAAATTCAGTCTCTCTATATCTGACCACAATACAAAAGCGTCCCTTTTGATCAATTTTCGAGAAGGAACTCTAGAACTCTCATAAATAAGCCGAAACAGTTGTTATATACTATTATCATCTCCGTTTAGGACTAAAAAATTACTTTTCAAAATCTACATAAATTTTTTTTTAAATAATTTTCCAATTCACATTGGACTGTGATAAACGTTCGTCGGATATGGCCATGGATTTAAAATTTAACAAAATAGCTGTTAATAAAAGAATATTGTGTGTACATTTTAATTTTTAAAACGTATAAAAGTTTCAAGTCTCTTTTGATAGAAAATTAAAAGATTTTATGAAACTGTAATAAATGTGTTAGTCTACAAACTTCAAAACTCTTTAAATCGTTAAACATAATATGTTATACAAATGTATATAATATGTTATAATATGTTATAATATGTATATTATATGTATTATATTATATGTATATTTATAATATGTTTTAATATTTTAATATGTTATGTTATACGACATATTATGTCGTGATTGATTCTCATTTCACACAATAATTCATTTGATTCTTCTTAATTATTAAGTCGCATATGGAGCATTTTTAAAAAGTGTGATTTTTTTGTTTATAGATCTTGTTTCAAAAATTAAAATAAACTACAAACATAGTGATCATTATGGCCAAAACTTGATCATACAAAGTACCTACATATGAAAATATCGATGCTACGTTCAGATCCAATAAATATTGAAAATGAAACAAACGGTAGAACACCCTGAACACTCTGTAAATAGAGAACATGTAATCAAGAGCTGTATAGAACGCTCCAAAATCTTTTGATATAACGGTTCTCTCTGCCAATTTTTTCCACTTTAATTCCTAATTATATGGGTATATAAGTATACAAAAGTGCAAAATGATATATAAATTTGAGGTACTTATGCACCTTCTAAATATTATTAAACATACTAATTTATTGTTCTTTTACTTAAAATAAATATTCTATAAATAAACTATACTATAAATAGAAATTTTTATTATTTTGACTCACAAGACAAAATACGAATACATAGTTTATGGCATTACAACGCAACACATTTTGGTTAAATTAAAAATTATAAAATATGATATGATCTTACACAAAATTAACTGAAACGGTTATTATAACGTTTATACATAGTGTTATGAACATTGTGATCAAACTTACCTTTACATTTGGTTGCTAAATGTGATACATTATCAGAAAACAGGGAATTTTTTATGTTGTTTATCAAGTATTGTTTTTGTATACTAAATACCGTAAAATGAGGTGAATAAGAACAAAAAGAGAAAAATTTGTTTCAAAATGCTGTTTATGTGGTTGTTGTTTACGATTACAATGCTACTTTTTTTCAAACAAAATTTAAGTCACAATCGACGACTACCTATGTCGCAATTCAAATTGGTCCATATTGTAACCACTGATTAGATGATATCTTTACCATGTTTGTTTTAACTGATTTAAAGTAATAAAAAACTTCATCGGAAGCACATTGATGTGCTTACTAAAAAATAATATTTTATGATTTTTTTTATGGTTAATAGACATAAATTAATAATTTTTTGTTCAATCTAAATTGACATTATGATTTTTTTTTTTTTTTTTAAATTTTCAAAATCTAATTATATTGTTTTGTTTTAAAAATGGGCTAAATAGCAACACATTATTTTGGTCGGTTATTTTGGATAAAAATTTGGGTTAAATTTAGCTTCAATTTCAGATCAATGATTACGCCATTGATAAAAAAAACAATACGTCAAAAACCATTTTCCATGTATTAAGAACAATAGAGACCAAAAATTTGTAGTTACTACTACAATATTATACATATTAAAATTGAATATTACCAAAAAAGACTGTTTATGATCTAAATTAATAATTTTTTCTTGTATATGTCTTCTCCGAACAGTCTTTAAAATACATGAAATCAGTTCCTATAGTGACCCTTCTAATTTAATAAAACGAGTTAATGATTTTGTTATTGTGTTCTTATTCACCCCATTGGAGGATGAATTGGAACACATTTTTAAAAAATTATATAAATACAAATTTTATACTTAAAAATGCAATTTTCATAGAATACTCTCGAGAGTACGTGACTATATAAAAAAATTGCATTATCAAAACATCATTATTATTAAAATTCAGAGTATAATCGTAGAACACTAAATAAAACGTTCCTATTCACCCCATTTTACGGACGGTAGGTTTGAAATTGGTTAGAAATTCTCAATTTCAATTAATGATTTTTATGACTAGGTATCGGTTTTCCCTACGTTAATACAACTATCTAGTTGAATAAGTTTTTATTTTTGACTTTAAACATATAAGTCTCGAATAGTATGATTACTTTTCCTTAGGTGACAAAGAATCAGTTGGTATTACGATTGTGTTTTTTGTGATTGATCATAATGGTATTTAAAGGGTAAGTAGGTATCAGAACTGCTCGGATTTTATCATAAAACATTCCAAAGATAGATAGTTGTTAGACCAAGACAGTGCTATTTATTTGGCACATTTTTAAGAATTTTTTCCTAATTTTTAAATTGTAATTTAACAAACGAAAAAGTCAAAATTTCCAAAAATGCTCTTTTAAACTACTTTTTTTTTATTTAATGAAATTATCAACTATAGCATTTATTGCATTTCAGCCGTAACATAGTAAAATCTATAGAAAACTATTACCTATGATATAATCTATATTATGTAGGTAATAATTATTATGAGTTGTACCTATCAGGTACCCTAATTAAATTAATAAATATCATGACAACAATAGTTATTAAATAATGAGTTAGGTATCGTTAAATCATTATGATTTTATTAGTAATATGTAGTAAGTACCTATAGAATAGTATACCTACCAGACACGTTTTTTTTCAGCAGCTGTATCACTAATAAAACTGTATTGAATTAGTGATACAGCTGCTGATTAAACAAACAAACTGTTCTAGCAATTTTTTTTTTCCCTGATTCTACAATATTGTTTAAAAACTCATTGTAATTTTTGACAATACTCGCGATCGCTCAAATAGGCCACCGATTTAATTCAGTATAATACGAATTTGGTTTGTAGTTGCCGAAAAATCCACTGATACACTAAGACCTAAGTCACAAACGGCGAACATGTTACTTTGGTAAATAGTTTACCGACTAAAAATTTAATGAAACAATTATTACACCGACTAGGTTTATAGGTATATAGGTCACTAAAAGCTGCGTTGCCAAACACTACCTCTACTGTACTCTACCTACCTACTGAAAAGTGCATTACAAATATTTTGGTTTTCTCGGTTATTGTAACTTTGTTTTATATTACTAAGAACTGTTCCTCCAGCCCAGGCGCGTTGCAATATTGAAAACTTATGTATAATACTTCAAAAATATAATTGTTGCAGTGCGTTTATTATTAGTATTATATTATAACCATATATTATGATAACGGTGAATATTAAATCGATAATTATTTTAACATCAGAAAAAAGTCTAGGGACCAGAAACGTACGAACTACGTTAATAATATTTTAGTCTTAAACCGGAGTATTTTTTTTATAAATGCTTCTATATTAAAGTTAGTTGTTATCACTACTAAATTTATGCATGTTTCCTAACACGACCGTAATAAACAATAATAATATACAAATTATCTGGAACTATCTGTTTTTTCTTACCTTTTTGGTAACAAAATTGCGTCGGATGTTGCATTTCATTACCTTCAAATATATATAACATTTATTTATACCATTTAAAATTAAATTAATTTCACATCTTGTGTGCTAAATTTGTTTTGAATCACTAACCATTCAAGACAAAAAATATGTACTTATATGTTAATAGGTACCTGATTTATATGATAATTATAAATATTATATTAATGTGACACTGATGTAATACATGATTCTTAAGTTTAGAATATTGCGTTTCTTGATTTAATACACACCTACAAAACCGACTTAATTTTTTTCTCAAAACATTTCAAATGGTGATTTAGTTATAATAATAGTTTATTTAAAAATTATAACTATTCATGTACATTAGCTAACTAATAATGACTGACGAAAAAAATAGTTTAAATTTTCAAAAATTGTGTTAAAATCTAAGTATCTTTTTCCAAAAGAAAAAGCCAATAAATAACCAGATTGTCATTGAAAAAATAATAATTCGCTAAACTAATGAGTAATGACAATACCACGTATCTGACATTTTTCACAAAATGAGTTTTTGATATCAAAATATTTGTATAATTAGTCTCAATGATTTTAAAATTAATTTCAAGGAACTAACTTTTTCCGGTGCTCAAGAATATAGTGATAATTCAAATAATTTTATTGAAATTAATTTCAATTTATGTTACATTAAAAGAAAACGAAATGTATACCCAGACAATACTAAATGGAAAAGATAAACAAATAAAAAACTTAAAATGAAAGGAGAGGCATATTATATAAGATTCGGTCATGTAGGAAATGTTGTACAACAAGACACATCTAGGTCTGAACGTTCATTATTGGATACTTGCTCATATAATATTTAATTGAAATCCAAAAATCGATTTTGTAGTTATTTTACTCAGGAACAAGGACTAACTATTTTTGATCACTCTTGGGCGGCTTCACGGGAAGAAAAAAAAACATTTTTATTAGGAACAGTTTTGGTAACAGATATTTAATAGAAAAACTACTAAAAAAAAAAAACAAGAAGATCTAAAACTTATAATTATCTCCTCGGGTATAAAGATAGTCAGCCTAATCAAGTTTGTAAAAAAATTTTTAGCAGTAAACAAATTTAAAGAATTTTATTTAAAAAAAATGATGAATAACTATGACATAAATTTAAACTTAAAAAAAAAATTAGGTGTATAATGTTTGTCAATATTTATTCAGTTTTTTTACTCTCCTGAAAAATTTGTAAAATGTAAATACGTGGTATTGTCATTAGCGCAGCAATATGTTCTTCAAAAATCTTGATTTTAATAAAATATTTTAATATAATAAAAAAAATTACTTTTTTTTAATTTAATATGTAACTATTTTTATTTTAGATTGGAAATTTAATGATAAATATGGGAATCCAATGAAAAAAAAAAATGTTAGTTAACTAATTAGACGATACTTGTGCAAAAGACTTCAAGGTTCAAATATAGTTAATTAAGTATATATTTGTTTAGATAAGTTTTTTTTAAACTGATACAGTTACTTTGTAAATGTATAACTTGTAGAGAAAATATTTTATATTCTAAAATTTGGTATTGCATAATTATTTTCGAAAATTTCGTAGGTACACTTATCACTTTCCGTGGGTTTACGTGTTGTTTTAAATGATATTAAGTACTTTACAGTTTATCATACACGTATGAAAACAAAACAAAAAAATTAAAATTTTAATGATTTTACTATACATATATATTGACGTATTGCAGTATCTTTTTGTTTTACAATAATATAAATAAAAATGTAAAAATAATTTTACTGAAGGGCAGTCGGATTTCATGTTTTATGAATTCTATTTTATTTTTGTCTAAAATTGTGAAAATCATAGCTTTTTATTCTAATTTCGAAATAAATTTACGATTCACTTCAAAAACCAAAGATTAATATACTACGGTGCAGTATAGGTAAAATTAAACTATAAAACATTAAAAACTTTTGGATCAGATTAAACCAATAAGAACAAAGTCCGATGACATAATTTACCTGGTTCCACCGAAAGACTTATCAAAGAATGGTAATTTGTGAGATAACCTAAAAACGTTAAAAATAAAACCGTATTTATTGTATTTGAAATTTTTAATTATAATAATTTTTCTTATATTTTCATAATTCGTTTTTTAAATCTTCAAATGTTCTTCTGTTAAATCACAATAATATTTTGAATAACAAATCGATAGTTAACTTTTCCTAAAGGTTTGAATGAAAATAAGTAACAATTACTAACAATTGATAATAATAAAATCGTTTTTAAAGTAGAATATTAAGAGTCTTTGTCGCACTGGATTTTATGGCGCAAATATGGTCTCATCAGTTCCATAAATTAATAGTGTATAGGTATTTATCCAATTTTCATTTTGAAAACGGTTTTAAACTCGTTATAATGTCCACTATGTTTTACAAGGTAGTTCTTGAAAATATTTATTTTTAAAGAAATTATGACGGTATTTGATCAGTTTTGAACGGCCATAAATTAATTGAAACGTATTTGTTTGCAAAATCATCTTGTAAAAACAGTGTTTAAGTTCTCGTCTTAAATTCAACTTATCGGTATTGGCTCTAAGCGTACCAAAAAAATTACAAACGTGGAAATACAAAATGATGTTTTTAAAAATAAAATGTATTGGCATGACTAAAAATCAATTTACACTATTGAAAAAATGATTAAGTGATCCCAAATGTATAATACGTGACGTCTCTTGATATAATCACATGCTTAGAACTATTTTCAGAACGAAAATTGGAAAAAATTCAATCATAGTTGTATCAGAAAATCCATGAACGACAACGTCCCTTAAATCAAAATATTCGTAGGTGATAGTTTAGTGTACCAAAATGCGTACCTAAAATGTTTTATAAAAAAAAATAAAAAAAAACTACAAACCATCTTGTTGGTGTGCTAGAAAATACGATTTTAATTAAAAAAAGTTTGGACAAATTGAAAATAGTATACTTTGGTATGTTTTAGACCAACAGAAATCCCAAAAAAACCAGATGATGAATTCTGAAATATTGGTTTTTACCACGTCCATAGATATTTTAAAATAATTACAACACCATAATCTAATACATCGGGTATTGTGTACCTTTTACAAAAATCTAACTGTTAAAGAAGAGCCAAGTTCAATACCTTGCAGACCCAAAAAGTGAGCATATTATCTAAGTAATGATAATCTACGTTGTGGCCAAGTCTGCTTTTTCTGCAGACTTTAACCGCGGCATTTCCAAACTACTTTTATTAGCAACACTTCAACACTCAACATTAATTTTTAATGCGAAACACTCAACTGGTTTCTGAAAAAAAACTTAAAACTTCAAAGTTGTACACAATAAAGATGAAATTTTATTTTATCTATTTTATTAATTTTTTTTTTCGATAGGCTGACTTTCTTAGAAGTGTTCCTGAAATGTTTTTATTTTTTTCTGAGTCTTGTAGATCTATAACTATTTCCTTTTTTTTTTTTTGCAGTTATAATCAATATTATATTCCTTCATATCTTAAATTCAGTTAACTGTTACTTTTTATATTTTGAAATAGAGTTCAATTTGAAATAAGGGCTCAATATTTTCATCAGGAAAAACTAAAATTGGTGCAGTAAGTTAATGATGGCACTTACCGTTCTACCAATTACTATACTAGTCGTATTTTGTTTTTGAGTGTAAAAATAGCTTTGCAAAAAAAATTTAAAAACGTATCACGTTTGTTTGTATATGGGAAAATTACAATAGTAATTTTTTAATATTTCCAGAGTTTAATTACTTACTCCAATGTATCATCGCTCTTTCAGCGCATTTTTGGACATTTGGTGTTATTTCTGTGAAAATAAGTTTAAATACTTACAATTATTTTGTCTTTTTCTCACATTTTCAATTTATTAAAACAAATTATCTTATCATTATTTTAAACTATTTGAAAATGTATTGTATTATAAAAAAAAGTTATCAAATTTGAAAACGCAGGTTACCTACCTATTTTACATAGGTACCTTTTTACTTATTTTAAGTTTTAAAGTTTTTTTTCCATATATTCATGGTTTTTTACCGATCACTTTAAATATTCTCTTAAATGTTAATGATAATAATTTTAACTTACCACCACAATAACTTCGCAATTGATCTATGTATACAAAATTCGTTGGCGTTAAGTTATTTAATACTAATTATAATGATGTGATCAATTACATTAAGTAGGTATCTACGTATAATAATGATTATATTTATAATATGTTCTGATATGAGTGTTATTAAAGTTCCCTCTCGAAAAATAGTTTGGTGAAATAAAACAAACACCAAAATCAAAATTATGAATTTTATAAAACAAAACTTTTTTCCATTGAACAAAAAAAAAGTCGAAATCACTCTAGGTCTCTTGAGTGATTTGACGGAGTAGCAACTACACACTTTGAGTGGGTCACTGATTCGAATGTTTTAGTTCAAACGTATTTCCTATTTAATGACTGAAACCAATGATAGGTAAAAAATTGCTTTCAAAAAAACGAATCTTAGCGAAATCTTAGCTCAATAGGACATCGAGAAGTGGGTTTATGATAAAATTTGTGATTGACAAAAAAAACCAGGAAAAAAAACACAAAATAATTTTAAAATAATAATGGGATTCGAACCCGTAACTACAAGATTAAAACATAAAACTATGACGCCTTATAGCACAATAATTGCGCTTTATCGATACTTATTTTATAGGCTCTTGGAAACTACTGGTCGGATATTTTTTCTTAATTTACTGCTGGTGATATTTAATTTTATATTGCGTTTCATACTACATTTTCAAGTTTTAAAAATTAAATTTAGTTAGTAACAACATTTTTGCTACAAAAAAAATCACAAATATGACCAATTTTTGCCAATTTTCAAACTTGAAACGACAAAAAAAAAATTTTCTATTGTGATTTTCAATTGTCATATAGTCATATATTCAACTACGTACATTCAACGTTGTTATTACAATTTCAAAGCTTTTACTACAAAATTAAACTTTTTTTGGAAAAAAAAACCACAAAAAAATGGAAATGTACGAAAATTTCAATGTTCTATACTTAGCTCAAAAATGATTGAAATTATTATAAAATCTGTATATTATTGATGTTAACGTTTAAGTTGCAGGCCTGAGAAATCTTTGTTATGACCATAAAACGAAATTGATTTTATCAAAATCGCGTTCGCCGTAGCTTTTACCGGTTTTTTTTTATTTTTGGAAATTTTCTGAATTGAAAATTTTAGTTATTGGTCAAACACAATGAACCAAGAATATAAGTTGGACTTTCAGAAAACGTATCAGTCATTAAAATTAGAGCTATCTGCTATACTCAAGGCGCTATGCATGTCACAGCCACAAAAAAAAAATCATAGACCAATAAAATGTAAAGCTTTGTTTGTATGTGTATTGCAAAGATTGTGATGTACATGTAACTATACGTCACGTTAAAAATTATTGATTTATTTGTTCAAATAATTACTAACATTTCTTATTCAAAAGACTTACTCATGCATTCAGTGTAAACTAAAACATAAATTTATCGATAGTCAAAAATAAAACGCATTATGATTGATTGAAATCAGCGAAGATATTTTTATTAGATGTTATTATTATTATTATTTCGAATTATTAGGTAGATAATATTTAGATAGATAATATTATTTAGATGGTGTCAAAAACATTCGATCTATGTTTGTTATATTTTATTATCGAAGCTCATATTATACACTGCAATACCTAACTATAACGATGAAACATAATGCAAAATCACATTATTATACCTATAGGTACGTCAAAGAAATAAGAATTTTATGATAACATTTTGAGAGCTTTTTTTTATTATTCTAAATATGATTCGTAAATAGTAAATAGTAGGTTTTTTAAAGATCAATAATAGTAATTACGTAGTAGATTTAGGTACCTTCATCGTTAGCCCGGACATGATTATGAAAACGCAACAAAACTAGTATAGTAATCTGCAAGAGATCACACTTAAATAATGCCATTCCGAACTATAAAATGTTTGTCGATTTCACGTCAAAAAGCTGCCGAGTAGGTGTTATTGAAAACGTACTGATAGATGATGATATAAGATAATATTATAGTTTAATCGCATAAGTAATGCGTGCAAAAAAATGTAGGGTTGTGCGAAATGCAAACTTTATCCAAGCCATTCGGTACCAAGTGTTTTGCATGCTCAAATTTTACCTATTACTCATCCTATTTATTTTGCATTTGATTAAACAAAGGTACACTTGTACACTGTGCACAACTCTGATGTATTTGAATGAATATAACGTAGTTTAACGTATGATACCTCAAAAGATGGATCCAAGATGGTACTTTATTCAAAGCATTTTTTGAAATTTTTTATTATTTTGGAGTTATGAGCAAAAAACGAAAACAGCAAACTTTAAATTTATATATGTCATTAAGAAAGTGTTAAACGGTTTTACGGCTGAAATTTTAATCGATTTTTATCATTTTTAAGGAAATTATGGAACTTTCAAATTTTTTAATTCGTTATTTTACGGCAGTTATTATTCCATAAAACCTCTAGTTTTTATATTTAAGTCTCGAAACTTTCATACAATCTAAACAAAATAGTTTTACATATTTGGTTAAAAATTTAGAAAATCGGTTAACAAAATTTTGGTTTATAGCCAATTGCACGTTGTTGTTTTGTCGTTAAACTTGTCATTTTGGGAGGCCGTGTATATTTCTTATGAGGGGGGAGGGGGACAAATAATTATGGGAAACATTGTATTTTATACATCGATTTACGTTTTTCTGATCATAACATCCAAAATAAAGTTAGGGACAAGCTGAAAGTTTAACATAATACTAAAATAAGAAAGATACCTCCTTATTTGAAAATAGTATTTATTGTTAAATTTGTTTTTACCAGGACGTAAACTAGACAACTGAGCTCGACCTTATCGGAATCGTATTTTCGAAGGCGATGATTGCTTTCAGATATATAAAATAACGCTTTGGAACCAAAACTTCTAAACTAGTGACCTACACCCGAAGCGTAATCGCTACCCCGTCAAACTACCCAAACGACCTAGAGTGATCCCGGGCTTTTTTTTTTAACGATGTAAGTTTTTACACGGTGTAAATAGTATGGTGGATATTTTTGTAACATTAAAATTTACAATTATCCGTTTTGTGGTCACCATAGGCGGATATCGGGGGGGGGGGGGGGGTTGGGGGGCTTAAGCCCCCCCCAGAATGTAAACGTCAAAATAAAAAATTATGTGTTTCAATATTTGATATTTATAATTTTTATTTTATTTTGTTGAGATACGAGAATGGTCTGGAATATTCACGGCCCATCGTTGTTGGGAGAACCATATTTTGTAGGTATATATCGATAATCGCGAATATTCTAGAACTTGTTTGCGATATCTGTAAAGTAATAAATACGCAAGCTGCAGACCGCCACAGCATTAGCGTCGATTACGTTTTTGGAGCGTATACACGGTGATGGCCTTTATTTTTTTGTTTTTTATTACCTACGCGTGGTTTTCCGTAAGCGACGTGCTAAACAAATAAACAATACAAAATTTTATATTATTTGCGTGAATTGTGTATTTATCTGAACTAATCGATTAATTTTAAATTGTAATTAATTCAATAACGGCTAAAAGAATGTTTGATGTCTTTAATATCAAAAAACGAATATTAGTTGTTACTAATTCCTCGTCAACAACAACAACACTAGAATCTGAAAATGAAGATTCAAATATTGGTTTAGACATTGATCGTATAACTACACAAAAAAGTGTTATTGTAGATAAAAATGTCATTTCCTACTTGGGAACTACTTTAACAACAGGCCCTGTGCAACCAATTTTAACGGTAAATAAAAAAATGTAGGTAAACACTTGACATAGATGGTACTGTACTAGAGTAAGTGGAAGCGTCGGGGAAAAATATTTGTTTCCTCTAATGAATTAGACAAAGCCCACCCACAGACGAAACCGAACATGATGGTCACACTGTGCGGGTACACTTGGATTTCGCATTCTTCACGTTCAGAATGAATCCCTTGCAGACGCACAGTCGGACGGTCGGTCGGTCGGTTTTTATTTTTTTTCACTCCGTTTTTTTCGTCGACACATTCGTGTGCTGCGGTCGACCCATCATCATCATCATCCGGTCGGTCGCATTCAGAACAGCATCACGTGGCAGATATGAAAAAAATCACAAGTACGTATAGACCCGGAGACGACTACGACAGTAGTGGCAAGTGCTGCGCGCGTTTTTTTCTTTTATTAATTTGTGATCACAAGTGAAGTCCGCCGAAACGTAATGTTAGCCGGAGAAAAAAAAATTTTCGACAATTTTTCCGAAATCGACCGTTGTAAATACAACACGGTAGGACGATTGTCGTGCGGAATAACGAAAAAAAAAAAAAATAATAATCTGCCGCCACCGTTTAATCGCGAGATGATCGGTTTTTATTAGTGCAAAAATCGACCGTTCGTCTTGTACCCTTTTTTTTCCAATCTTTACTCAACACTACGTTAGTTATTTCCGATTTTCGAAAATACAGTTTAAAATTGATTTGCTGAATTTGCGTTTCGGACCGGCCTATTCGCAATTCAACAACAATTGTGTTGCGCAATTGCGCTTTTTATTCTTCTTTCCGACGTAACTACCTTCACGACAAAATGGACAAAAACAAACACGATTGGTTGGTTGTCAACAGTGTCTTTGAATTCAAACGTACGTGTAGCCGACACCAAACCACCGACACCTACCTAGTTGTTTTTAGTTTCTTACTTTGATTAGCGCGCACAGAGCCGCCGTTTGCTCTTTACGACTCCTCCGTTCTCGATTATCCCACGTGTACGAGACACGGTCACATTTTTGCTTCGACGCTTCTTTATTGGCGATCGCCATGATCGGTACAGTTTTTGTCCTGCTCATTTTAAAATGTCTTCTATCTGTGCCTCACTCCTGAAAAACCGTAAAAAGAAGTAAGAAATTAAGCAACTCGTATTTCCAATTATTTATGTACAAAGATTTATACAAGAATAACACGGTTTTCTGTAGGGAGTATTTTATATTGTTGTAGTTTCTACGCTGATGTTATTCTATTAGCCCCACAATGTAAACGTGATATATTGGAAAATTAACTGTGTACGCATTGAGATGAAATAATATAGAAAACCATAAAAAGTTCTGGTATAAATTTAATTTCCTCACTTGCGATATAAATACTGATTACTACAACCTATACTAAACGGATACTTATCAAAATAAGAACAAAAATGCTATAGGCGCAACTAAAATATTTCTTTAGTAATTTTCAACGAAAAATAGAAAAAAAAAAGAAAATGTAAAATAGTCGATGTGACAAAACTGTCGGGTCGCTCTTATCCTTCTTTGCCTGGGCCGGAGTACTGCCAGTCCTGCCCTGGTTTTATTGTATTTATACTACTGGTACTAACTGGTTTTATATATTTACACTGTGTTTCTCTACAAAGTATCACTTTTTTTCTTTTAAACGATCCTAACATACAACAATTCATCTCTACTGTACACTTTTCAGTGAGTTACCCTTGCCATTAAGTACATAACGGGATTTTATCATTTTTTCTCAAATTTCACTTCCTACTTGGCTCTAATTAGCTCTAATTTTTAGTATTGAATTTGATTTGTCTGCTGTATTTCTCTTGTATAGAATATAAAGAAATAACTCTTTCGTTCTACTAGAAAAAAGTAAAAAAAAAAAAAGTAAATAATAACCGTGGGTACCTGCCAATGTTTTCTTGTTTTTGACATCTACCTATTTACAACCCTACGTTTTTGTAAGCTAGTTATCCTCTAGTGGACAA
>CM029361.1:5896703-5916947 GCA_017140985.1 Hormaphis cornu
AGCTGCGTTCTCCCGCTGGACGTAGTATACTGTGCAAAGTGTGGAGAAACTGAAAACTTTTACGTAGTAGATGTGCACATCGGGGTCAAGTCCTTGCTCGTCCTCCGCAATAATGGATAAAGTTACAAGAGAGATTTAAGACGAGATACCCTGGTGTATGGTGTTCGCGGATGATATAGTTTTGATTGACTTTAGAAGAATTTAATAATAGATAAGTGGAGGAGATTGGAGAAGGTAAAGGATTGACGATGAATAAGTAAAAGTAAAACAGTGTACATGGAGTATACTTTTGGAGAATGAGACCAGGCGCTCAGTGATACGAGAAGAGTATCAAATGGCGGTAAGTGATGACATAGTAGACTGTAGAGGAAGACCAAAAAAGAGATGGATTGAAACAATTAAAAAAGATAAGAGAGAGGGTTGTCAATGTGTGTTTACGGGATGTGAAATATCGTGATAAGTGACGAGAGTAAGGAATATGGCGAGGGTGGCCAACCCCAAATAGTTGGGAGAAAAACAAAGAAGAAAAATGATAAATCACTACCTTCGAAAAAACGATCCCGAGCCAGCTCAATTATTTAGTATGCGTAAAAATTAAAATAATCCAGTTTTAACAATACTTACTCTACTTTTTTTTAAGCTTTCAGAATATTGTTGGTACTGGCAGATTTTTTTGAAATTTTTTGATTCAGATAGCAAATTTTGTTGTAAATAACGTATGTAATTTTTAAATTTTAAATACTTAGGTAACTAATTTGTGTGATTTGTCAATAATTTTTTTTTCCTAAAAAAAGTTTAAGGTATCAGCAATTTTTCAACTTTAAACAACTACCTAAAAAAAAAAAATTTGACTGGATTTTCAAAATTGTTTAGTAGGATATGTAGTTACACATTGCCTACTTTGTATTAGAGTTTCAAAACTTTTTGTTTGAAATTAAATTGGTTCCTATGCACTTTCTTATAACTGATAGTTATATTTGTTAAAAAATTCAATTTGTACCCACTATTAAAAATGTATCAATATTGCGTATGATTTTCTTTCAAATTTATTTGGTCGGTAGGTATTTGACAGTCGGTAATACATTAATACCTATATAATATCTTTGTTATACTTTAGATACTTATATGAACCTCTATCTCATTAGGTAGTATAGTAAAATATATAAATATATACTCCATTCCTCGAGAGAATAATCAGTTTGTAACGTGTCGGAAGAATTGGTCCTCGGCTATCGTATATCGCTTATGTTGCTTGAAGAGTGAAGCCGTCAGTTTTACCTAAACTAATTATTCACTCGTAAAATAGAATATAATATATTTTATTAGTTTTTTGCCTATACACATTATACTCTATTGATTAAGTTTTATGGTGTAATACTTATACATAGACATAATATAAATGGATTGATGTTGCCAAGATGAAGTGAGTGAAATAGCGATACATTTTTGAGTTCCAAATAGATGCGCCCAGTGGCGCATTATAGTATATTGTAGTGCAATACATATTATGTGGGCTTATTGTTGATTATATTGACAGTAAATGATACACATTATTATTTAGATAGAAATGCGCAGTCCATTGCATTATGTGTATGGATGAATTAATGTCATCCTTGCATTTATACAGGTATATGTAGTGTGAATTCAATTTACAGTGTATTTAAAATCATAATCATATCTTTAAAACTGTAATTTTTCTATCACATAAAAATTTAAAGTAATTTCCTTTTAGTTCTGTATTCTATTTCCATCATTTAGGTAAATTCATTTCAATTTTAGCGTATAGGTTAGTACCATATTAATTACCAGAAAATATATAGGTTCATAAGTTTTTTACTATTTTTGTTATAGAGTTGTTAGGTAAGTGATGTTAACGGTATAATATTTAATAGGCATTAATTAAAAATAGTTACCCAAATTATTAATTTACCATCAAATTTCAATGTAAGAATGTATTTAACTATTAATGAACATAGTTTGGTTGTTTGTTATTGAAGTAGTTATCAACTTTTTGTTACCCAATTGTTAAAATCTAAAAATATTAAAACGTGGCAAGTAGGTAGGTTGGTAGATTTTAAAATAAATAAGAAGTACCTATCTATTTTTAACACTTAACCTACCTATTCTTTTCAGTTTGTAAAATTTAAACTATAGGTTAACCTTCCGTGGTTGATGGTTACTGGTCTATAATTTTTAATAAAATTAAAAGAATTAGTAAAATTAGATCGTGTCTGTTAGGTTTTACATAATGCAATTTTTTTGTTTTCACACTCAATATTTATTTCAGTACCTGATTTTAATTTAAACACCCATGTAATATTTACATTATTTATTATAGGAAAGACGCAGGATGAGAAGTGAAGTCACTATTGGCTTACGTAAAAATAAACAGGAAATAGAATTGATGAAGCGCAGAAATGTTTCAGAAATTGGTAATGGTAAATAATTAACATTATTAAGCTATGCTCCATTTCAAAATTGATTTTAATTTTTTTTTCAGATGAACTAGAGTCGGATAACCGTTTAATTGATCAGAATTTATACTTGCTTCTTGAAGAAGCCAAAAGTACTATACCAGACGTACAACTAAAAGCTATTCGGTCTGCAAGAATGTTGCTATCATATAATCCACCTATAAATAAGCTTATCTTCTTCTTCTTCTTTTTAGTTACAGCCCTTAAGACCATCCTGAAAGCGTTATACTTTGCCACCTATCCCTGTCCTCTGCTACTTCTCTCCATTTGACACCAGGCTCTATCTTTTCCACTTTTCTCTTCACACTATCTTCCAATCTTAACTTAGGTCTAACTAGTGGTCTTTTTCCATTAGGCTCTTCTTCGATCACCCATTTTACTAAAGTACCCTTTTTGCGCCAAGCATGTCCTGCCCAACTTAGTTTTTGCTTGACGATCTCTCTAACTATATTCGGCCTCTGGAAAAATCCTTCAGTTCTTCAATTTCGATATATTGTTCCCGACCGCAATCTCTATTTCTTCAGCTAGCCACAAGGTACTCTGTTTTTTCCTCATTAACAGTTAGGCCCACTTTTTTTGCCGTATTTATTAGATTACTTCCTAATCTCATTATCATATCTAAATCTTCACCAAGGAGAGCGAAATCATCTGCATATGCTAGCATTCCAATTCTGATTTGTTCTAATATAACTCCCTCCGAAGTGTTCATCTCACGTATTACTCTCTCCAGTCCTAAATCCACCCTGGTAGTCAACTATTATATTTTCGGCCATGGGTACTACTCTATCTAGTAGACAATATGATAAAAGACTTTATATGCTGTATCTAATAAGGCAATACCTCTGTAGTTACTGCATATTTGCGGGTCTCCTTTTTTATAAATCTGACAGATTAACGCTATACCCCAATCTTTGGGTAGTTGTTCCTCAGACCATAAATTTTTGATGATACCATGTATTCTATTTATTGCTAACTCATCCAGATTTTTTAGTATTTCTCCCTGGATTCCATCTTCTCCCGGTGTTTTATTGTTTTTTAGTCTATTTAATTGGTTTACTACTTCTATCCTACTAGGAGGTGGGCATTCACTGTCGTTATGTTCTGGTGATATCCATGTGAAAGTTTCAGGAGTGTTTTCGCAGTTAAGCAGTTGGTCAAAATACTCTCTCCATTTTTCCAGAACCTTGTTTTGTTCCGTAATTATTGAGCCATCCTCATTTTTTAAAAATTTTTCATGTTTTTTGTACCCACCCCTAATTGCGTTAATCTAATAAATAAGCTTATATATAACGAAATTCTTTCAACTGTACTTCAATGTTTTGCTGAAGATAATAAGTAAATATTTCATTAGTTTTGATTGATATTAACACAGCAAGGAATGTATTGTTCTTACAGTGAATTTTTTTTTTTCTGTAGACACTTGTATAAATGCTGCAATTTTTACACAATTTTCTATCTTGAAATTTTTGTAAAATTTACTAAACTTTGACAATATTTATGTCATTTGAGTCATTAAAAAATGTACTGTTCAATATTAATTTGGAAGTTAAAAGAAACATTTAATTTAATGTGCACACTTACAAATTATTATTATTTTTTTTTAAATCTGTATTCGCGTTTAATTTTTTCAAATATTGATATTATCCTCTACTAGAATCAACATGAATAATTGTTATCATTTTAATTATTAAATTTTTTTAGTATTAATTTTTTTTCTTTCAGAGCCTTAGTAATCAATTCAAGTAGAAATTCTGTTCAAACCCAAGAAATTGTCTCTGCTGGGGTAGTACCATTGTTTTTGAATTTATTGAATTCACCAAATCAGACAGTTTGTGAAGAAGCTCTTTGGGCTTTAGGTATATGTTAATGATTTTAAATATTTTTAAATTTAATACTAATGAAATTAATTTAATATGGTTCTAGGAAATATAATTGCTGATAGACCAATACTTCATGATTATGTGATTGGTTTAAATATTGTTCCAAAATTACTTATGTTTATAAATCCAACAATACCTGTCACTATTATGATAAATATTACCTGGGTCATTGCTAATTTATGTATGAATAAATATACTCGACCAGCTCAGCATATTATAGATGAATTGCTTCCAGCCCTTAATTATTTGACTACCAACAAAGATATTGATGTAAATATTTATTAACTATCCTTACATTACTATATAATTAGTAATAAGTCACTAACTATATTTAGTGACCTATTACTTAATACATTTTTTTTTTTTTTATGTTAAACATTTTAGATTCTTTATTACTCGGTTCAGACAATAAACTATTTGACTGGTAAAGTCAATCAAATTCAGAGAGTTATTGATAGCGGTATTGTACCAAATCTCATACCGTTATTGTCCCATAAAGAATTTAAAGTTAGTATTTTCCTCAGAAAAAGTATAATAATCTATATTATAAATCTTCATTTCTAGGTGCAACGTGCTGCGTTGCGTTGCATTGGAAACATTGTTACTGGTACAGATGATCAAACTCAAGTAGTATTGGATGCTGGTGCACTGTGCCATTTTCCAGCTTTGTTAACACATTCAAAAGAGTTAATTTGCAGGGCAAGTATCTCATATAAATGATAATTATTGAACAGTGTATCATTATTAAGCAATACATAAACATATACATATAATGAAATGATTATTTTAAATTCTGTTTTAAATTATTGTTTGTACTACCAACAATGTGTTCTTTCTGTAAGCTATTGTTTTTGATTTTAGGAAGCAGTTTGGCTCCTTTCAAATGTCACTGCTGGGAATCAAAAACAAGTTCAAGCTGTTATTGATGCTGGTTTAATTGAAATAATCGTGGAACATTTATCAAAGGTAAAATTTATATAGATTTGTTGTTGTAAAGTTTTATTAAATTATTTGTGTACCAGGGCGAATTTAAAATGCAAAAAGAAGCAGCCTGGGTTATCAATAATCTTACATTTAGTAAAAACAGTCAACATATTGTATATGTCATTAACACCGGAGTTATTTCCCCTATGTGCGCTCTTTTGTCCTACCAAGACACTGAAGTTATTCCAGTGGTTTTACATGCGTTGAAAAATATGTTAAAATCGGCTGGTTCAAAAGTTGAAACAATAGCAAGATTGATTGAAGAATGCGGGGGTAAATGAGTATTCAAACTAAATAATTACATCATTAAACTATTGTGTATTGTCCTATTCTGATAATGTTTGTCAATATTTTTTCTTAATATTTAGGGCTTGATAAAATCGAACAGCTTCAGAATCATAGGAGTTGGGTACTTCATAAACTGGCATCTGGCATCTTTGATAGATACTTCTCAGAGGTAAAATACATACCAGTTATCACATACAAAATTAAATATAGTCAATGTTAACTATAACATAAATTTGTATTTTTTTTTTTTTTTTTAGAAATGTTCTTCAAGCCAGCCTCCAGCATGTTTTGAATTCAATCCAACTGATACAAACACTCATTTTAAATTTTAGTTTCTTGACTATTAATCATGTAGAAATTGAGTTATTTTTTAAAACAACAACTGTTAGATATGCAATACTAATTAGTAATTATTTACATATACATTTTATTATTATGTAACTTAACTGTCAATCATTTTTTACAAATGCCAAATAAATTTTTTAGAAAAAATATTAACAATATATTTTACCCGTTTAATTTTTTACTTACAGTGTTTGTATTGAGTACATCATTTTATTTAATATTAGCGTTTTTACTATTAATTTTTTTTTATTTCCTTAGAGCTAATTTTGAACAGCGTAGGATTTATTTTTAAACTTTATAAAAATTAATATGCTATAATTTTTTAACGTAGTTAACTTTTAAAAATATTGTTAATGTGCTTTATACATTTTTTTTGTGTAAAACATTTTTGTAGCCCAAATTCAACCGTTATAACTAATAACACATGTAAAATTCTCTATAGTTAAGTTATCTAGTATGCATATGGTTATAAAATCAAAATAATAAAGAATTTGGTCTTTAAAACATAGCTTGGCTGTTCAATTCATTATTAAACAATAAATCGCTGTTGTTCAAAATAATTTAGTAAATCAGTAATTCAAACTAAATTGGTTGTATTTTCTATATGTGCTATAAATGATTCATATAGGCGCAAAAAGAGTGGCTTGAGGGCTAAGCCTCCATACCTTTCAGTAGTAAGAATTCTCACTATACCATATGAATATTCTGACTTTTGATAAAATTTAATCTTTTCTAAATATACTCCTGTACCTACTTCGGCTTTTATTTTATTTTTTAGTATTAATCCAGCTATAGTTGATTCACAAAAATAATTTACAATTTGGTTAATTATTTCTAAGCAATTTTGCAAGCATGTGTTATTACTAAATTTAAGTTGTGACTAGTACAGTGCACGAAAACAGCCTCTGGACCAAACAACAAATGTTGTTTCAAAACATACAACAACAGAACTATACCTATATAGTTGGAATTCCGATATAGCTAAAAGGTAGGTTTTAAAGGAGTGTGGTGACATCAACCTTGTTGTGTATGATTTGGAGTGTTGAGTGGTTGACAGGAAAACAGGACAGAGTATGAGTGTTGTGGAATAATTGAGAATGATTATACCACAAATTAAAATTGAAATTTGTTAAAAACTACCATTTTAAGTAGGTAAATTTTACTGTTTTTATCCATTTTTTGAGTTGTTTTTTTGTTATAAATTTTTAAATGTTTTAAAGTTTTAAAAAATGAATTCTCAAAGTAATGAGTGTCTATTTACAGCTTCCTAAAAATCATTTTTTAAGAGCATTTTTGATCAAATTAACGCGGTTTCTGAACAATTAAAAATTTTTCAAAAAAAAAACATGTTACTACTTATATAATACATTCTTCTTTACATTTAAAATTTTAAATAATAATATAATAAGATCTGTAATTCAAAATTGTGTAATGGTAAAAAAGAATTTTTAATATTGTGATGTTTCACGCATTTGATAAAACAACCTAATGTTACTTGTCATAAATTAAAGTGATAAAACAATGGAAAACCAAAAACTCTGTCCCAGCCAATCCTCTTAAGTAAGTATTTATAGATCTAAATATATTTATGGTAATAAGTAATAACTATAAATGTATTAATAACATATTGCGATAAATATTAATATTAGTCAAATAATAATAATAACAACATTAATATAGGTACATAAATAGGTATTAATAAAATTAATTTATTGATTCTAAATAAATATGAAAATTCCAAGTTTAAGAGGGTTTAAGAAAGCTCCAGATGATCCTCTAGGTACTTGAACTACCTAATTTTCACAGTTCATAACCCTCATCGTTATAGCTGAATCGGTCATCAAAATGGTCAAATTACTCTACTGATAGACACTAATGACAAATATAATCTTAATTACTAAATGGGATATATTCATGTGCCTATTTTTACAATAAATAAAAGAATACAATTAATATCTGGCCAGGTCGGGCGGCATGGCCGTACCATCCTTTTCTCGAAGCAGTTCAGGACATTTTTGACCCCCCATAACTTCGTTGTGGATAAAACTAGAAAGCTGAATTTTCAGTAATCAAACAAGCATTGTATAAACACGGCGTATTTCAAATTTTATTCAATTTGAACCAGTAATTTAAGAATTATGACTAGTCAAACCGATCATCAAAACTCTAAGGGACTTCTAGCAGACATGGGAACTTCAAATGTAGAATACAATTAGTGTTTAGTGTATAAATCAAGGAAAAACTAAAACATTGTTTTTTATGGGATTACTTTTACAACTACAACAATAATGATAAAAGATTGGTTCTAAGCAAACATTTAACTGTAATGGCTAATAATGTGGGAAATAACTCCCGCGCGATGTTTCAATATTATGTTTCTGGAGTAACTGCTCTTATTTATTATTAACATAAAAACGTCGTTAAATCATAAACGAACTGCGTATTGTTGGAATATGATGTTATAGTTCGTAAAATTAACTGCTTTTTTACAATAATATTGTCGTTTGGCCTACTATTCATTTGAGAACGCTCACAACTCGTTTTCCAGCGATTGGTTCAAAAGCGTTTGCGGGCCGACTATGAACATCGGTAAATTATTCTAAAAATCCCACACACAGATAAAAGTGAGTTATGCCATAGAAAACTGCATTGGAAAAGGGACAAAGTGTGCATATTTGATCGGTAATTTAAGTAAGTATCTACCAATAACCAACTGTAATAAATAAATACCTATCGCTATTCAGATTTCATACGGATAGCTCCAATTAGGTCAAATAAGAGGGCTAAAATCAAAATGAATTCGTAATGAGAGAATATTTTTGACTATAAGAATAATGATTATAGGCGGGAACAATATCTCTAAGGCTCCTTCGCCTAATTGGGTTTTATTGTCTAATTTAAATAAAATGCGCATAGGTGTCTCCGTTGATGTAAATACTGAAAAATATAGTTTGTTTTTTTTATATACATATTATCTACATATTTTGCATATAGGGAAGAGTCGGGTAATTTGGACCGTCCCCTTATCTCAGTGGCTTTATACAGTCTATTACGTTTAAAAACACTTTATAACGTTTTTGGAACTATTTTTTTATAATGATAATAATATGTAATAGTAATAGTTGGGTTAAATAACCGATTTAAATCACTATAATAAGGAAAATCGAGACGCCGATGTTAATTTTCTTTGGATTTTTCTTTAAAATGAACTATTAAATCGTATTTTCGCTTAAAACGTTTTTTACAGGCGATTTTTTTCACGATATAATTGCATATATTATCTGGATAAAGGCGTATCAATGCTAAATCGTGCACGTTTGATTTTTCAAGTAGATATAAAGTTGTTCATTCTAGACTTGGCTACTACTAGCCAGCTACATTTCGAATGCGAAAAAAAATTAAAATTTTGTTTCAAAAAATTGTGACAACTTAATGCGTTATACATGTGGAATAATTATTTAGTTTGTATGTGTTTTCTAAAATGTTGTTTTATTTCACATAAAATTACGTTTTAAAATTTCAACGTAAACCAAACGTAGAAATCAACCGATCGCTCTCACCTATGTTGGACCATTTAATACATTTTTTTTAAACAAAAGTAAAATAAAATTCAAAATTTTGAAAATGAACGACGCTATAAGTTTTTAATTTATAACATTTTGACGCAACTAAACATTTTTTTTTCAATATTTCGCCACGAGAGTATAAAAATAATATCCAAAGTGGTCCAATTCACCCCAAGGGTATTTCCATCGATAAATTTAGGTGGGTAACTTAAAATTTGCACAAAACCATAAACCTAAATTTTTTAATTTTTCCTAGTAGTGTTCGTAACTTTCGCGTGCAGTCTGCTCACAGTCTATCCGATCGGGCAATGTTAAGTCGCAGCAGCGGCCATCTGCCTTTGGCCGCACAAAATACCGATTATTCGCGTGACAACGAAGACGTCGATGGCCATTGTTATTTATCCGCGTCGTCACTTTTGCTGGAGAACAGATCATACACAGCCGTAAACCTAAGTTTAGAAGAGCCAATAACGGAAAATGTAGGTGTTTTTCGGTTAGGTTGTAAAATAAAAAACAATTTTTGTTACCCACTTAAAATATGTTTAAAAATTGATTGTTTTATAAACCTATGTATATAGTTGCTTACCTACTATATTATATTGTAATTAACTTTTCAAAGCAGTAAAATCCTAAATTATTATTTCTACACAATAGACTGAATGCATTACAAGTCCAAACGTTCTGTATGTTATGTGTACTCGATGATAAAATTATCACAATTCACTTTCGTCCGTAGAATCAATCGCGTGTCATTTTGACAGGAAAATAATTTTTGATGACTGTAAATCATAAGTGGTGTTTATTGTTTTGTGACTGGTTAGGAATATTGTAGGTATATTATTTGAGTGACCGATTCAATGCTGTTCAGTTCACAAAACTTTTTTTTATAATGTTAATTAAAGCCGATAGAACTTATTTAAAAAGTAAATTTTGCGTTGTCCACAAAACGTGCGTCGCGCCACAATCTGCAGTCCCGATTTTCTTAACATCACCGTCGGATATTACGATATTGTTTCAGGAAGCAACAAGTGTGCGTGCCAAGTATATTAAAGTTCCGTTTCTCAATCTATCACAATTCAACCCGAAACACGATCATTTTAACTTGGTGAGTTAGTGCCCATTTACGTGTTAAAGTAAACAGATTTACAGAAGTTAAGGGTTCATAACAAGAGAACAGCTTAATACGTACGATTTTAAATAATAAATATAGTTAGGCGTTAACAGGCGAAATACGATTTGAATCGACTTACACGCTGTCTTAGGTACTATACATTTTGTAATAGTTCTACATTACAAATATTTTACTCACAAACCGCATGATATAGATAGGGATTTTTTTATACAATTTTAACACATATTAATGCCTTTCACTCAAATGTATGGAAAGTTTTTTTAATTTAGAAAATTGTTTTTTTTTAATTAATCCGTTTACACCACTTTATTTATAGTTTAGTAACCCTACCCACAAGTTTTGGGCTTGATACGCCACTATAACACATTCCCTTAAAAAATAAAGGTAAAATATACAATCACAAGGTACAAAACGATATAACTTTGTTCATTTTATATGGAACACTGGATTCTTTCACAAATGTTGTATGACACTTTGGTTGTCTTGGCTGTAAAAAATAGTTGATTCCATCACTGCAGTAATTCGCCTGAATTCAGTGAATTGTAAAAATATTATGTACATGTGTGATAACTACTCTTTACCGATTACCAATACAAATAGGTACCGATGAAAATTTTCATGTTTTCTGTGTCTTTACAGTTTACACAACATAAAAGTCTAGATTCCGTTGCAAGCGCCCCACGTTTTTCGTTTTAAATTTAACAAATATTTTCAAAGCTATTAAAAATTAATAATCACACATCTTCAGGGCAATAATTTGTATGAGGCTAGGAGAAATTATTATTTTTCTCTTTTTACACCGTTTTAAAAACGTCGTAAATCAGATTATTTTTTTATAAATTATTTACAAAGAGTGTCTAGCTTTGTTTACAATTTTGACATTATATTTGTATAATATATTTTAATATACTTCCCGATGTATTTATATTATGATATATTTTGTATGATATAAAGCAATACAATTTTTATTTGTTTTCTTCCTTGTATTCTGGAGAATAACAAAATATATTTGCCTATAGATAAGTACTCGAGTTTATGAATTGACAAACTGTTAAATTTAATTTGTAAAATTTTGAATTTGTACCTAGCTGGATGTCGTTATACTTACACATTAAGTTTTTTAAAAACAAATTTTCCAATACGTATCGCCATGACACTTAAATGAGTAAAATAAGCAAATTAATTATTTTGTTCTTTGACCACCAGCTACCAAAAGGCATTGGTAAGAAACTATTCACAACTAATCAATTTTTTTTTTTTTAATTTCTTAAATTTTACTTAAGACACGAAACGACGAAGAAAATTATTGTTATTTGATTCAGTCAGACGAAGAAGATTCACAAAACATAAATTATTTTTCCAACGACAAAGAAGCCGATAATTTATTTTTGGTCGCGTCATCGATTTCGCTCCATTCGACTCGCAGTCATTTACCGAGCGATGACAGTTTTTACACTGTCGTAAACATGTGTTTAGAAGAACCGGCAACAGAAAAAGTATTTATGTGTTTTGTAAAGAAAATTGATTCACGTAATTCGATCACATTATTTGTAGTTCATAATGTAAATTATATACTTATACATCAAAAGTTAAAAGTTTATAAATATCAACGTTTCGGAAATTTTCAATATTCACTTCAATTTTTAACCACTCGGATTTCAATCTTAAACATCAAAACAATCACAGCTTACCAAATTTCATAAATGATGTAGGTAGGTATGTAGAACATATTGTATTACAAAAAAGGACGCCACATTGACAATTTTGTTGGTCAATTAAATAAGCGTAACAAGTGCTTTATTAATTGAGGGTACGTTAAAAATCAATAATATAAATTATATATTTATATTTAAAAAAAGGGGAGTTATTTAAGGTCAGACTTGACCTTAAATAACTTTAAACTTTGCTTTGAAGGTCCTAGCTTTAAGCGGGTCACTGATATCATGTTTGAATTAAATCTGTAAAATTTGCGAAGTAATAAGGATTTGATAAATAAGGGTAAAACTCACAGAGAATATATTGACAGCAGTACCTATATAAATATAGAAAAATATGGGTTAAGTTTGAAAACTAAATACCGACCTACACGATTTATTTAACAAAACTTAAATAATCATAAAAATTAAATGCTCTATATTTCATTTAAAACTGATAAAAATGGTTTGAAATGTTTACTTAGATATAGCTTGCTATTGTATTTCAATATTGTGTGATAATGTCAATAAATTTAAACAATTTTTGAAGGAGTTATGGCCAACACATACTGATAACACATATAAATTTGTTAATGTAGGTTGGAAAAACGTTTATAAAAAAACCCAAAATTGTATAAACAGATTTTCATAAGCTGTTTAAACCACATATAACCTAACACTTTACCTAACATCAATATTGCCTATGTTAATTTGGATTCGATTTCCATTGTCGGATAAGGGACAAACAAATGTTGCACTAAAATAAATATAAACAAATAGTAATGATTTTTCTTCTTATTCTACAAGATTAATTTATTTTACTTACTTAACTGGTGAATACGAAGTGTCGAGATCTGCATTAACTATTCATAACTTTTAACATTGTAAAACGACAATTGTCAACTTAATTAACTTTGAATTAAAAATAATCATTAACATGCTTAGCTTTGTGTATTATTTTATAAATATATTAGTTATATTTTATATTTAATTAAATAATCTTTGTAGAAAGTAACGAGTGTGTGTGCTGAGTATACAAGAGTTCCGTTTCACGATCTGTCAAAATATAGACGTAATGAAAATGTAGAAAATTTTAACTTGGTGAGTAACCTCATCAATTGATTATTTATTAGCTCTGCAAGAACCAACCAATTTAGATTTTTCTTTTTATATAATTGGATGTGGAAAGAGAAAACGAAAACAGTGAAAACGAATATTAATATGAAAATAAATGTAAATATAGTTGGTTGGATACCACTGGGCATTATAAAGCATGCTGTGAAGCCGTGAGGGTTGTTGGTATGTGTGTGTATATCTGTGCGTAAAACAAGATTGGCCAACCTCAATAGTTAGAAGGAAGACAAAAGAAAAAAAAAGAAGAAATTTCAAAAAGAATATTATATTATAATTGTTAATGGGAAAATTTTTAGAATTTACAAATTACAATTATAAATTTGCATCGGCAAAATACATGTATTTAATCAAATCGTTTGTTCTTCATGCAAGACCCAAAAAATTGAAGAAAATGATCATTGTTTGTCTCAATCTGAAGAAAAAGAAGAAGAAGACGACTTTGATTTGGATTCTACGAGTGTACAATTTACAAGATTAGTAGATGGTTGTTTAAAGACAGAATGTTTAGAAATAGATGATAATAGTTCGATTGAGTCTATTGTTCAACGAGAAACAAAACACGAAATTGATATTGACGAGGTGAGTCATAACGTGACGGTGTTTCACATGAAAAAAAAATGAACACATCAGTATTATATTCGTACAACAAGATAGTACTTTTTTTGCTACGTGAAATTTTAATATTTTTGGATAACCGTTCTTCTTTGTCTTGGCGTTTAATATTCTCTATGAATTTTCGCCACCATCACGATCTTCTGCTGGTAACATCGACGCCATTCCAATTTCTTCCTTTAGTTCTTTGTTAAGTTTTCTACTTCACGTTCCTTATTCGTTATTGTAAATATCGGTCCACACACTATCCTCCATATTTTATTTTCTAAGATAAAATTTATGAATTTACCCGATGCTGATCAATTTTTTACTTTTACAACAAATTGTGCGTTTGATGTTTAAAAATATAAACAATACACACATAATACATCCGTATAAACTAATTAAAGTTAAAATTTAGTTTTCGATTTTAATATACCATCAGTTAAGGATCAGCGATGTTTTTAATATTATTCTTATATGCATAGATAGGTAAACTATTATTTTTATCCAAAAATGTTATATGTATATAAAATAATGTTTAATTAATTTTCGTAGTTAGTTACCCTATTGATACACACTTCCAATTTATTGGCATCTAAGCCTGTCTGGTTATAGTTGTATAACTGTGCGAAAAATCGCAAAAACAAAATGCAAAATAAGCACTGATAATACATCAGTGCTGATATAATATTGGCTTTTTAAAATGTTAAAACGTTTTTATGATATTTTTTCTAGAAACCTCATTGAAGTGTAAAAATAAAAATATTTTACTAACGTTTTCAATTTGTTTCTAAAAAATATTTGTTATTTATTAACATTATAGAAGTATTAAATAAACATATATATATATTTTTTTTTTTTTTTTGCAATAAGCTACAGCAGCAACATATGTAATATTTTCAAAGAATAAAAATAAATTAATTTTTTTTCTTATAATTTATATTGGTTGTAAGACTAGTTAATGTAGTTATTGAATTAACAATAATCACAATTAATAAAATATTTGAATACAGCAAACGGAAGAAGATTATACGAATATTTGTTTTACTAAATTGGAGAACGGCCGTTTGAAGACAGATTCAATAATGATTGAAAACGGGGCGAAATTCCGAAAATGAGTTCATTATGTTCTAGTGTGCCTGTAATAATAATTGTAAAATTGATACTGTTGTGTTTAAAAATGTAAAAAATAAAAAAATTGAATGCACTTAAAAAATAAAATTTACCTGCTTGACTTAGTTTTCAAAATAATATTATACATCTATACAATCTACCTACTATATAATATACTATATACTATATACTATATAATATAATATAGTATTAATGTGTACAATGTGTTCACGCTAAGAAGTATAAAGGTAGGTTAAAGCTAAGGTACCTAACTATATAAATTTTAGACGAATGACCTTAATTTGAAATGGCCGGAGTTTTCGTCATGGTAAAAGGAGAAATGTTACACATATTTTGGGCAAATTTTTAATTTTTAACACTTAGAAGAAAAGTGAGTAAATTTTAAGAATGGGAGCAAATTCGAGTCAAAAGTTTTTTTGGTTAAAAAGGTTATTTTAACTAATCGTTATTTGATAAGTGAACATTAAAAAATTAATGGTTATTATAAATTATAAAACACTTGCTCAAAATTGGTTTGTTGAATGGTTTTTATCACAAAATTATTTTTATACATGAGATATATTTGAAATAACTAGTGTTCATTATGATAAAGTATAAATTTTACAAATGAACTTTTAATTTACTAAGTTTTACTAATGAAGATGACAAAAAATAAATATTTATCTTAAATATTTAAGCTGTCGTGGTGGCAGTTTTTTTTTTTTTTTTTTTGGTGGGAGTAAGTTTTAGGAATTTTTTTGCATTTTAACTTCAACTAGAAGATAGAAGCATGTATATTATCATTTCGGTCTGTACCTAGCTGTACTTACTTTCCAAGCGTGATAAACCTCTAAAATTGTGTGTTTTCGAATTATTATAACCATAAAAATAATCAAACATTTTGAAAAAAAGTCTCAGACAAAATAAAATCGATATCCAATTGGAGGCCAATAAACGTTTAAACGTCTAAGTATTTTGTGGTATTGAACGTAATAGATCGAAACACTTATTAGCGGAAAAAAAAAAAAATTGATGTCGGACAATAATATTTCCCATCGCTGGGCGCGAAATGTTTTATGGACCTTAACTCGAAAAATTTAACAATAAGAACGCTTCAAACAAGACGTAGATACTATCTACGTCAACTTTTCATATTTTTTGTAGTATGATATTTGGCGATTGAACGGAAATTGCCGTTTGCGCCAAAGAAAAAAAGGTATGTGGGTTTTCACGGCCCATTTGCGCCAAATCTACCTGATCATATTTTTCCTTAACCAAAATATAAACTAAATGTATAAGTATGATAAATTGCCTATATTATACTCCTTAGCAGTTGGATATTGGTATAATAAAACTGTATATAAATAAACTGTAAGGAGGGTGTTGTTAGGTTATCAACCCTTATGATGGTGTAAGGTCAAAAATATAGTACTTATTTTTTTTTTCATAATGTTAAAATGAATTTGATTTGAATTTGTGCCCACGTAGATCGCTGCATACGTCCAAGCGGATCCATGGAAGTTTTAATTTGAGGTAAAAGGTTTTACTTAAAAATAATGATGATTTACTGTCGTTAAAACTTGGAACGTTTGGTTGTTGAATCAATTACCCTTTAATTTAAATTAAATATATTCTATGTATTACAATTAAGTAAATTGTGTGGATGAAACTAGACGGTGGACTTCGACGTTTTAAATATTTATGTTCCGTAAATTTAATTATGGTGTCTTCAAATCATCGATATTAATTTATTGATTATGATTTTATTTTAAAGAAAAACTTATTGTTTTAGCTATCTAAAATCAGCGTTAATTCTACGAGGTAAGCCGTTGTGCACAAAAATAATGATATCATTTCATTGAAACACCAAACGTTTTTTTTTTTTTCCTGGGTGCAGGGATATTTTGTTTTAGGCGGGCCAACGAGCAGAAACATCAAAAGGCAAAAAGACGCTATTTCCAAAATTTTAATTTTTAATTTTCAAATATAAAACTTCAATTACTAAAATGATTAATGATCAAATTAAAAAACTCTCGTAAACGATATTGGTCATAGACGTGTCGACACGAGCGAGTTAATGGCACGTAACTATAGCGGTACTCAACTCTTTCGAAAATCCTGTTTGACATGAACGAACCCAACAACCATAACGTAGGTGGCTGCTAATTGTGGCCGTTTCGTGTTGAACAGTATAGTTTTTAAATCGATATAGTAATAATAATACGTAAACACAAAAGTCTAACAATCGATAACGAAAAAAATTTGAATTTATCACCGTTAAGATCGTCTAACACGATTTTAATGACTTTGCGTGCGAGGCCTGATCATATATTATATACCTAACCTATTCGTATGGGAAACTCGTGTGGGCCCTTAAAAACGGGTACGGTTTTCGACGAATTTCGGGTTTATTTTGCAGTTTTCCCCCGGCACGGGTTTTCAACCGACGTCGTGCGCGGTAACGGTCCCCGACGACACGGACGTCGTTCACCGCGGAGCGCTGCTGAAGGCGGCTGCGTAGCAGTACGTGCCGTCCGACGGAAATATCTGCTGCCTGAAAAACATGTGGTCCTCCCGGTGAGTGCGTCTCGCCGGGGTCAAGCCCTTCCTGACCACGTAGTCCGCCCGCCGCCTGGTGCACGCGTCCTCGTTCAGCCGCTCGTCCGTCAGGTCGTCGAACACGACCGCCGGCAGGACCTGGCGCAGCGGCCTGACCACTTCCGGCGGCTCCGAGTTGAACGGCAACAGCAGACCGGCCGACCCGCTGAGCGTCACCGCCAGGTGCTTGACGTAGAGAAGACGCTCGGACCGGCCCTCGTCGTCCGCCATCTTTTCCAGCCGGTCCAGCCAGGCGGACACCCTCGCGCGGTCCTGCCTGTCTGAAGAAAAGGCGCGTGCCGTCGCTTTCGGTTTTTGTTTTCTCGCGAGGTTACATTCGTAATAGAGGTTTGGAATAATAATCGGGATAACGTTGTGTTAATTAATTTATAAATAATATGTAGAACGTAGTGTGCGATCCAGTGGCGTGACTATAACACAATAACTTTTGTTTTTTTAAGTGTTAGTGTGAAATATACAAATGCCCAAAAAAAAAAAAAGTTCCTATAGAGTAACGCCACCGGTGCCATCGCACTTTGCGGCCATCTACCGGCCCCGGTTTCGTGATTTGCGTTATAGATCCGTCCGAACGTAGCAGCTGAGTGCAGAACACACACACGGCGAGAGTTATAAAAAAAAAATATCCGATTTTGATAATTTACCGTATGGATATATTCAACATGACTAACCCATGACCGCCCCACGTAGCTGACCGGAGCGATAACGAAACAGAGCGACGAGTGCGAAACCCCATCTTTTGATGACTTTCCAATTTTCGATTCTCCAACGATAGATTTTTGCTGTTCCGAGTTGTGAATTTTTAATTTTTAGTTGGCTTTCCGACGAAAAATTTAATAAACTCACAGACTCAAAACGTTGGGTCCAATATGAGTATAAGTGTATCAGTTCAATTATTATATTTTTTTATAATTATTTATTATATCAATTAATTTATCAATTAAATTAATTATTATATCAATTATTATTATTATGCTCAATGCCCATGCGGGTTAGGTTAGGGCTCTGCTGGTAGATTTACAATGTTTGTATATTTGGTTGGCAAATTACCGAATGTGATTGCCGCCGGAAAGAGAGTTGGGGGGTGACTGCGAGACAGACAGGTGACCGCCAAGCGCTAACCAATAAAATGTAGAAATTACGTGAAAATTGTATCATACTGAAATACGCTAAATTGACTGGCGCCTATTGCAAAACAGCTCCTGCCAAAAACACATGCAGGCATTATATAGCACCTGTTTGTTTTCAAACGGTTTAAATTTTGTCGGTTGGTCTTTTTTTCGCGAAAATATATAATGTTATAATAACACGTCCGTCAGAGGCAAACGCAGGAAGGGGTTTAGGGGTCCCTCCCGAAGTATAAAGTGGGTACTTTCGAGTTTGTTTACAATATTGTTCAAATAAATTAAAACAAACCGTTTGATAATTTTTTTCAAAAAACACTTCCCCGAAATTTTTTCCCTGCGTTCGCCCCTGACGACCGTACTATATAGAACGTGTGCAGTTAAGTTTTGCGCTCACCAATGAAGTACATCGCTATTCTAACAGATTCGCGGCAGTCGACGTACTGCTCGTCGATAGTTTTGGCCTTGTGTTTAGGCTCGCGTTTCGAAATGACCGTTTCTTTATGTTTTTCATTTTTTTTGTCATTGTTCGTCTCACCTTTCGGGATATTTTTTTCACGTTCACCATTAGCAACGTACAAACTGTCCTCGGACAAGCTACACCCGAACAACTCGGGAGGTTCTTCGGGTTTCTTCGCCGATCCTCCGGCCGCTTTGACCGTCTTCCCATCCGCGTCCTTTGAAGTGGTCGCGATTTTGTCGCGAGCACCGGCAACGTTCTTTTTGTCTTTTTTGGTTTGTTCGCTTTTTGGGTCCGCATCCTCGTTTTCCGCCTTCTTTTCTGCATTTTTGCCGCCGGTGTCTGGCGCGAACTTTACGTTCTTCTCTCTCACGTCCTTCCCAGCTGGCGGCGAATCGTTTTTATCCTGTCCATCTATTCCATCGATACTTATATAAGTACTTTTACTTGTCGCTTCGTCGTTGTCTTCGGAAGCGCCGGCAACATTTTGTTCGTCCAATACGGTTTGTTCGCTTATTGAGATGCCACCGAGGTCCGCATCCTTGTTCTCCGCTTTCTGATCATTGGCGTCCTTAGGTGACTTCGCATTTTCTTCGTCAGTTTCGGGGGCCTTTTCCGCGTCCTTTGGAGTTGCTTTTTCGGGAGCCACCGTTTCGCTGGCGTTCGTACTGGAAACCCCTGTAGTATTTTTTTCGTCGTTTTTGGATTGTTCACTTTTCGACGTGTTGCCAAGGTACACATATCTCTTGTCGGCTGTCTCATCGTCAGCTTTCTTTGGTGTACTTGCGTTTTTGTCGTCAGTTTCAGAAGCGGGATCCGTGTTCTTTTCTTTTCCTTCCT
>CM029361.1:5917347-5991830 GCA_017140985.1 Hormaphis cornu
TTACCAAGGTCCGCATCTTTGCTTTCCGCCTTCTTATCGTCAGCGTTCTTTGCAGGTGTCTTTTTGTTTTTGTTGTCGGTTTCGGGCGCGGTCTTCACGTTATTTTCTTTCTCGTCTTTTGCATCTGGCGTATCGTTTTCATCCTGTGCAGCTATTTCATCGCTACTCTCATAAGTACTTTTACTCTCTGTTTCGTCGCCGTCTTCGGAAGAGCCGGCAACATTCTTTTTGTCTTTTTTGGTTTTATCATTGTTTGACATGTTGTGTTGGTTTAAATAAAAAAAAAAAAAAAAAAGAGTTAAGTGTAGGTAGTTTAACTTTTAAGTGTTATAAGTGTTATTAGTTGTGTGTTGTGACTTATTTCGTCTGCGTGTTATGTGAGAGTGTAAAGTGTTAACAAAACAGCCGTCGCTATAACCGACTGCGTGATGTTTCCATGGAGATATATATTAGATGGTTGGTCCATGATTTTCAATCTACAAAAATAACAAACACGAAAACGGAAAAAAATCCGATCACAGCAATCTGAAACGCAAATTTTAAATTGTATCAAAAGTTTAGCCATAAATAATGACATTGTTTCTTAGTTAAAAATTTTTTGTAAATATGATTTATACATACGATCGATTTTTGCCAATTTTCCAATTTCGAGTAATATTATTATGCTTACATACCTAACTGACTCATGGTTTTAAATTATTATCTAATTAATAATTTTGTTAATTACGTAAAAAAATAACAATAATTGTGAAGCCAATTTTTTCGTTTAAAATATTTTCAGTCATCGTGTTGAGGTCTTCAAATAACTCAGCTCTAATAGTTCTGACAGCTTCGAATAATCAAAATACAGTCTGTAGATACGCTAATTTTTAAATTCCTTGATAATTTTTGAACACTCATTAATACCTTTTTGTCTTTTTTCACTTCAGTACTCGGTCTTTTTATGGCCCGAAATATCAAATAACTCGTTTATATTTTAGTTTTTAACTAACCACGCGTGGAAAGCTAATTTTTAATAAAAGGGATTGGAGACCTCTCGACTTTCTTTCTCTGTCTATCTCACTCAAACCATAGGAATTTAGACGTTTCCCTTGCCAATCGTGCCAATTGATTTAATGATGCGATAAGGATTTTGAAAACTGACTTGAACTTGTCATGAAGTCTACTTGAAAGCGACTTTCCCACTTTCTTTATACCTACTTTTGTTTTAAGTTTTTCAAAAATTTAAATTGTTTTTAAAATGTACTTTTAAAATTTGATTTGTAAAAATGTAGTGGATAAAATGGAAAATGTGGGAAAGTCGTTATCGAGTAAACTGCATGACGAGTTCAAATCAGTTTTTACAATCCTTATCGCATCTTTAGATCAATTCGTACGATTGGCACGGGAAACGTCTGAACTCCTATGATTAGAGTGATAGATAGAGGAAGAAAATCAAAGTCTCCAATCTTCTTAATCATAGATATTAACATATTTCATCATTAAATATGAACAAAAAGTAGGTAGACTTGGCACTGATCTCAGAAACTTATTTTACCAACTGCACTACTAACGACTTACAACTAATATTAACTATACATTAACAATACCTGGCCACGATTACTTTAAATCACCCAGAAAATAATTTACTGCAGGAGCTGCTATTTTTCTTACTCCTTGTACTATTATACCTATATAACCAACCAGTGCTTGGAAGGAACGACATTCTTTGATTTTGTTTTCACTTTTTAAGAACGGATATCTAAAGGAACGTAATGGAAATTCGTTCATTTTTAGAAGGAACATAAACGATTTTTTTTTTTTTACATTTTACGTTTATTAACTTGTTTAAATAAGTAAATAGTTTTTAATTATAGGCTTATACATTTTTAAATTTCTATATAGAATTATTGTATTTGTTATTATTGTCAGTCGGAGAGACAGCTGAGGCACGGATTAAAATTTATACGAGTACTTGTCACAACAAGAAAAGAGCTTAGATATCTATATATATAAAAATGAATGTATGTATGTATGTTTGTCCTCAATGATCTCGAAAACCGCTTGACCGATTTTCATGCAATCTTTTGTAATAGCTTCGTTGAAAGTCCGGGAAGGTTTATAGCACAAAAAATGTTTAGTAAGTCTCAAAAAAAATTTTGAAAAAAAATTTTTGTCGAAAAAAAAATTTTTTGAAAAAAAAATTTTTGTCGAAAAAAAAATTTTTTGAAAAAAAAATTTTGAAAAAAAATTTTTGTCGAAAAAAAAATTTTTTGAAAAAAAAATTACAGTTTGATGGAAAACATCAATAATCGTTTAGTTATAGAACATCATGCAGTTTTTGTAGATTCGTTCACACAATATTATCCATTTGAATAAATTTAAGCCCTACCAAAGTTTTATTATATTCATGTAAATTGCAATAATGAAAATAAAGTTCTGAATTAAAAATAACAATTACTGTCTATTTAATATTTTCTTTATTTTTAAACTTCATTATACAATTGTGTGTGTGTGTGTGTGTGTGTGTGTGTGTGTGTGTGTGTACGTGTACGTGTACGTGTGTAAGTGTGTATAAGTGTGTATAAGTATGTATGTGGAAAACAATTGAAAATAATTGGTTGAGCGGTTTAAGAGTTATTGAATCACAAAAAATGGCATTGATTTATATATATATATATATATATAGATTTCTGAATTGTGCAGCAAAGCGCGCCGGGTTCGCTATCTATTATATATATAAAGGCCAAATCAACCACTCGCTCACTCACTCACTGACTCACTCATTCACTCATCACGAAATCTCAAAAGCCGCCGAACGGATGAAACTTGGTATGTAACTCTCTAGGGTCGTAGGCATCCGCTAAGAAAGGGTTTTTCAAAATTCAACCCCTAAGGGCCGGCTTAAACGGTGTAAAAGAGGTAAAAACTTAAAACGTCTTTTTTGTCCGATTTTTTTAAAATTATGTATACATAATCAGTGAAACATATAAAAATTGTCTATAAACTTTATTTTTTGAAATTCAACCTCTAAGGGTGTTAAAAGGGTTGTTAAATGAATTGAGAAGTATATATATATATATATATATGTATAAGAGACCGCCCCTATTCACTCATCAACGCCCAGACCAAACCGCTGGGTTTAGAGACTTGAAATTTTGTACCTAGGTTCAATGTATAGGGGCGCACTAAAAAAGGTTTTTTTTCAAAATTTGACCCCTAAGAGAGTGAAAATGGGGTTCAACATTTTATACGTCGATCAACGCACAGCCCATACCGCTGGGTCTAGAGACTTGAAATTTTGCACACACAACGAGGTTCCTTATACAACGAAGCGTACACGAGCACCAAGAAAGGGTTTTTCAAAAATTCAACCCCTAAAGCTGTTTTATAATTCTTCCATTAAGGTGGTGAAACAGGGTTTTCGAATTTGTGTAACTTGGTGTAATTTATTTTTTAAATTTAACTTGGAATTAATCTACTGAGCTTTGACCAACTAAATCCCGGGCAACGCCGGGTCGGGACAGCTAGTATATATATATTAGTTAGATACCTACCTGACTTATAATAAAAGAAAATTATTATAATCCTTTCAATTTAGTAGTTAATATACTGTATTAGTATAATAACTATTAATAATTAATAATATAGTTAACATATTGTTTGTAAGAATTTTTTTTTTTCTATTTTTTCATATGGTATCAGGGGCGTATTTTAAGGGGGGCGATTGCTATTAGACCGTGAAATTAAATTATAAATAGAAATTCGAGGAGAAAGATGTAGAGTCAAATTTTTAATATTTCATACAAATAAATATACTCACCCCTCCCCTAAAAAATGGTCCAGATACGCCCCTGTATGGTATATGTGTACATATGTATACCTACTTTAATTTCTACTTAAAAATATCACATGTATTTGGTTTTAGTAAAAATAGTATCTACATATATTAAGTTATCAACTAACGGTAATCCATACAAATATTACCACAGAATTCAGTAAACATTTTTCATAAATTTGTTTAAACCTATCTTAATAGGTCTGTTAATTAATTAATTTAAAATAATATGTGTAGACTGGTTCTTTTTATGTTTTGAAGATCTTTTGCTAACTATTTTTCATCAAAAATGCATGGGCTTAAAATGAACCTGAGGATTAGAATTTTTAATTTATACAGAAATTGATTTGTGAATATTACAAATTGGAGGCAACAGCAAAAATATATTATTCTATATAACTCTTGTTACTTTTATTAAAGTAAAAATTAAATTTATAAGAAATAATTTTTAAAACTAAAGGTTATGTGTTAACTTAAAATATTGGAACGCAATGATTGGATTTTTTTTTTTATTCCATTAGGTATGAATTTCACCATTTTTTGTTATTTCCATATTTAGCAAAAACGCTTACTGAATGATTCGTAATTCTGTAAATCTATAATTTCTACTAGGTAGTATACATCCTTCAACTATCCAATATAATTTTTGGTGTAACAGCAACATAATATTATGTTGTCGACTATAAAACATAAAATTACCATCAAACAATTCGAACATTTATGTTACCTAACTCTTAAGGCCACTACTTTATATAAGATGCCGAAAACCAATGAATTATTTACATGGTATAGTAAAAGATCACCACGTATCTATTGCTGAATATTTGAAAGACTTGCTAAATAATTATAATTCACATAATTAAATGAAACAAATGCAAGACATATGAGGAAAAAATACAATATGAATACAATATAAAATAATTTTATAGATTAAAAAAAATTTTATTTTCATTTTACACTTAGGATCTACAATATCATAGACCAGGGGTCACCAAATGGCGGCCTGCGGATGAATTTTGACCGGCCCGCAGATAAGGAGAAAAGAAGCAATTTAAGAACAAGATCTGCCATTTTTCAAATAAGAAATATTAATCCATAATTGTTTCACTTATTTATTAAATGTAATTCTATTTTCATTAGTTATAGTTATATAATTTGTGTATATTTTTTTTATTAAGAAATAAAATAGTTTTGGCCAATTGGCATATGATAATAAATATTATGTACTTTGAATTTGTATGGCCCACGAGAATTTTCCAAATTCCTTATGTAGCCCGCGGAAAGTATTAATTGGTGACCCCTATCATAGAACATAGATAGATGAACATAGAACCTATCATAGAGTAATTGATGAATATCATAATTTTAAAGTAGTTAAATAATTAGTATAGAATTTTAAGCACAGTTTAACTGCCCCAAAACATAAATAGGGGTTATTAATGTTAATAACTTGTAATTCTGTTTTAATTGTCAAACACTAGAATACTTAAAAATAGATACATCAGAAAGAAAAAAAAAAACACATTTTACTAAATATTCATTCTGTTGATAAAGTTATCAAGTTCTGCATCAAGTTCATCTTTGTTTGGCATTATTTTTTTTTCAGCATTTTGACCACCTCTGGAGCCACCAACTCGTCCTCTAGAGTTACTACGACTATTTCCATATCCTCTGGTGTTACCACGGTTTTTTCTAACTCCTATTAGAGAAATATGTTTTAAATTTCTAACAGATACTTGGCAAAATACAAATGCTTACCTCCACGAGTACCTCGTACAGGCAATGATGCAGGTCTGAGACAAGTAGCAAAATTGTCAACATTTAATAAGTCTGTAGAAAATTCTATCCTCATAGGACGACCACCTTACATAAATAATGCCAAGTAAAAAATTAATAAAAACAGTAACAGTATGAAAAGTTTAAAATAATAATTACCATCAAGAATTGAGTTATTATACTGATGAACTGCTTGTAATGCATCATTTTTGCGGTAAAAAACAACATTGGTTGTTCCTAAGGATCGACCAGATCTATCATAATGCACTGTTGCAGTTTTTAATGGACCAAATTCATCAAACTGTTGCTGTTAACATTATCCAACAACAATTTTCTAAAAAATATAATATAATAATCACATAAATAATATAGCAATTCTTTAAAAAAAAAAAAAAATTTTAAGTCCATAAAAAAGGTAAATTTCAAAGAATATCTAAAAAAAAGAATTATTTTTTTTAAATATTCGATAGTTACTGAAAAATATCAAGTTATTCTTGGATGGTAGATAACACAAATGAAATCAAGCTTTGAACCAATAGCGGATCTAACATGTGACAAACATTCTATCTAAGTATCTAAAAGGTGCAATTGGCTGAAGATGCCAGGAAAAATAATGTTTTGAATTTAAGTATTTCACACAAAATATTAAAGACAAAAAAACCCTTATTGCCTAAAATGATACATTTTAAAGATTTTTTGTCGTTTGCATTAAATAATTTAGAAAAAATATATTATTTTAAAATGCATATTTTGAGAATTTTAATACACAACACAACAAATAAAATATTTAGTTAAAATTTAAAATCCGTTAAAAAAAAACTTGTATTTATTTACTGTGATTGAACATAAGTATAACAATAACTGCTATAGCAGATCTTATGGGATGTATTGAATCACAATATCTACCTATACTTTTTAACTCGTCAACAAAAAATGTACATATCTAGGTATTTATAATAAACATACAAGGGTCCAACCACAACATTGTTAATACACTGATATTTTGATCTCAGTTTTAAAACAAATAAAAAAAACATTCATTAGGTAGTAGATGGTTAGGTATCTACAATGTACAGTTATATATCTGCATAACAAAAGATAAATAAGTACTAAACGAAAAACATGTATGTAACACGTTAAAGAAATAAACATTAAATTCACTCACCAAGTAGTTAAAATATTAAATTAAAGCAAACACATAATTGAGAACTATAAAATTTGTATAATAAAATGGTTAGATCAGTTTCAAACATTAAGTAAAGAGAAAAAATAGTAACAGAAAATTTTTGAAAATTACTATTATTAATAATATTAATCACACATGCATACCTGTAAATCCGTGGACGTAACTCCTAAGTGAAAATTCAATATGGCAATTTTATGGATATAAGTACCACCTCTCATTTGTTGCATCTTGGGTCCATCATACATATCATGTGTCCATCATAATGCATTCACATTACCCTAAAAATAAATAACTATCTTTTAATTTTACATAGGTAGGTACTTACAATTACCTAACCAGTACTTACAATTTAACATAAATACTTTTTTTTATAACAATATATAGTATAATATGTAAGTAGGTAAATTGAAAACTACCAAAAACCAATTTTTAAGATCCCAAACTATACAAATAATTAATATTACATTTTATCTCAGTATCCTAAGATCTAAACTAAGTACCTACCTATTACATTCGTGTATACTATTTATTAAGAATATAATGAACCTAACTTTTTCTAAACTTATGATGTTCGATTAAAACAATAAAATTGAAGTTTTTCTCTCCGTTATGCTGGCTTAAAAGCGTATGTACAGTGTAAATAAGAGTGCCGTATCCATAAGTTCAATGGAATTATAATAAACTTTGTAAGAAACAGAAAAGCTATGCTATAGTAATTTTTGATGACCAACTGAACGCTGTCAGCCCTAGGAGCACTATTGGTGTCCACTTACAAACACCGTCATTGATCGAACTAGGTCAGCTTGTGGTTGAACAACAATATTGATATAAAAAGTAACAACAAATTTTCATAGTTTCTAATAAAATATTACTGAACCACCAAATCTCTTCTATTGTAAGGGGACTCCGATAGAGCACTCGGCGCTCTATCTGAGTGTAGTATTTATGAAATTAAATATGCAGTATTCAGGGCCGTCTTTAACCTTTTTGAGGCAATGGGCAGTGGTATAATGGGGCCCCTACGACTTGGGAAGAACGCTATTTTATTAAAACAGGTAAAAAAGAAAAAGTCTAGATCAATTTAACTGTAAATTATTGTTATTTTTAGAACTTCTAACTCTCGTTCTTTGAGATAGGTCCTCGTAGTCAGATCTCGGATTTTTTTCTTTGGCGGACGATTCGAAGCCATCAAATCTATCCCTGAGATTATCAATAAAATCATCGAGTGAAGTTAACAAATTAGTTGCAACGGTAATAAATATCGATTATCGGTTGGTGATCTGGCAGGAGCTAGGGGGCCCCATCGATCGCGGGGCCCTGGGCACGTGCCCAAAGTGCCCAATGGGAAAGAGGTGCCTGCCAGTATTTATGCTCGCCAAAAATTACTTTGACCAGACCATAAGCCCCCCGACTTGTCTGTTTATTATAAAATCAATGGTAGGTATTCTGAACATTAAAACTAAGATTGAAATTTTGTTTCAGAGTGCACACAAAAGTCACATCAAACTTGATTTATTAGCAATATTATACTCCTGGGTATGTACAGGGTAGCATATAGGTGGAGTACGGAAGTCGGAGGGCTTATTATGACAATTTTCAAACTTTACTCTTTTTCAATATTTTACTACCCACCCCTCTGAAAAATTTTAATGAATAACAAACAAGTTGGCTAATTTTTAATCATCATCTTGTTCCGTTCCCACATGATTAAAAAAAAGTAACAAATCAGTTTTACTTCACGTGTTTTTGCTCACCTTCGAGTAGGGGCTTCTAATCCATTGGATTGCCTGGCCATCGGCCATCGGCCTTTCCCTGCGCACGGGGCCGCCACCGGATCGGAAATTCGATCCGCCGCCGCTGCTAAAACCACCACGTCCACCACCGTCGCCACAGGAAACGCCTTGTCTGCCGCCACCGCGAAATAAAGATCTCTTGCTCTTGATCAGATCGTCCAAACTCACGTCCATTACGATTATTTAGCGAACAACTTATATTATGTGAACAATGAAAGATGGTACGCGACTTACGTTCGAAACAAATGGTCAACCGACGCGGACTAACGAGCAACAACGTTTATCTGAGACGTACAGTACGAACATTTACGATGACAAGAATGCTGCTAAATGTGTGAAAAATGGTACAAAAACGGAAAACAAGTGGGTGACAAAACACAAAACTGTAATTAGCTGTAGCCTGCCTGTAGTAGTTGGCCCGTCAGTGTTTATCAAGGTTTATCTAATCTATAAACCTTGTCTATACCTTTATAGTTATTTTATATAATATCTGTGGTAAAAACCACGACCACTTAATCGAACCTAACTCTTAAATCGTGATAAAAACTTAGAATCTGCTTATCTTATGATAGTCCGCGCGCGAACGTTTGTGGAACAAATCCGCGTTCCCACTACACCGTGTCGACTATACAAGCACAGAATAGACAAAACAGAATAGTTTCATCTATTCTGTGATACAATTATTAGAGTGTATTGCATTCGTAGGTTACACAATGGTTAACCACAATTTTACCACACTTTTATTAGCTTTGCGCAGATTACAGATATATGATAGGCACGCCATGGCCTTGATTAATATTTTCCTTGTAACAAATTTAATTATAGAATATTATGGTATTTACGTTGATTAAATATAATTAATCCGTGGTATTTGGTTATAATATTTGTAATTCGTATCATAATTCAATGCGATTGCTGGTTGGGCTCGTTCATTTTTGTACTACACGTTTTTTCTGATTAACGTCATTGCCGTCTTTCATTGTTCGTACAGTTAGTTAAGTTGTTAGCTAAATAATCGCGATGAACGTGAGTTTGGACGATCTGATCAAAAGCAAGAGGTCCTCGTTTCGCGGTGGACAAGGCGGTTCCCGAGGCGGTCGTTTTAGCGGCGGCGGCGGCGGCGGCGGATCGAATTTCCGATCGAACAGAGCCGGCGACGGTGACGGCTTCATGCGCAGGGGATGGCCGATGGCAAGGCGTCCCAACGGATTCCGCCCCTACGGGATGGTGAGCAAAACAACGTGAAGTAAAACTGATTTTGTTAGAGACTTTTTTTTTTTTTAAATGAGCGGAAGGAAGATGGAAGGGAACAAAATGCAAATTACAAATCAGTTTTCACCTAATTCATTTCAATTTTTTAAAAGTATTTCATAACATTAGGTAGGTAGTTACTTTGTAATAAAATATTGAAAAAGGTTATAGCTCGGTTAAAAGTTAAAAAAGTGTTATAATATGACCTACTTTCGTGTTCCACCTGTATGCCGCCATGTACGCAAGAGCCAGGAGTGTATTGGTTTATTTTGGTATGTAATCACTAATAAATCAGGTTTGATCTATCTATTTAGCTGTGGTTTTAATGTTCAGAATAATAGGTAATACCACCCACCTTTGATTTTCTTAATCAGCCAGGCTATAGTAATTTTTAGCGACCAATTAAATGTTTGAAGTGCTGTCGGCGTCAGCTTACAATGGTAGATTTGTTGTTTGTTCAGTAATATTTTATTGAAAATTACAAAAATACTAGATTATTATTAATATCAATATTGTTGTACAACCGCAGGCTGATATTATAATGTATTAAAAAATATATTTATGTTTAATTTATTGTACCTACCTATTTCAATTCAAAAGTTAATTGTTTATTTTTAGAATAATGTGAATGCATCATGGACACATGGTATGTATGATGGACCAAAGAGGCAACAGATGCAAAGTGGCTTATCTACAAATATGCATAAAATCGTCATATCAAATTTAGACTTTGGAGTAACGTCTACAGATTTAAAAGTACGTGTGTGATTAATACTATTTTTACCTAATATGAAAGGTAATTTTCAAAATTTTCCAGTTATTTGTATTCTTAACTGTTTTAACATGTTCAAGTATGGTAAGAAGTACAGAATTTTTTGCTTCAAGTTCAATAACTTTGTTTATGTATATATATATATATATATATATATATATTACTGAACCACACAATGCTTGTTGATGAACTATACAATGATATTGAACAAAATTAGGAAACAAATTATCATTTTTATATAATGCTAAAAATTTCCAATTTCCACATTATCCAATTATTCATTACATGATCAACCTATAATAGTAAAATTAAATTTTATTACTATTGACCTTTATTATTAGAAATATTGGCTGGTTAGCAACCTCTGATCTACACTATTCATCATTGCCATTGTTATCTACCTTTTCACAAGCATGATAAATCTGAAGTTACACAACATATAAATTATTACAAAACAATGGTATTACAATTACATTGTCATTAAAAAGTTAAAACAATTATTTGATGCAGTCATTTCTCAGTAACTATCAGTTGTTAATAAAAAAAAATGTCTTATTTTTCAATATTCTTTGAGATTTACCTTTTTTGTGGACTTCAAAACTATTTTCTTTTTTTGTAAATTTTAGACAATTTTAATGGGTTTTAATGTTCACAGGATCTGTTTGAAGAATTTGGTTCAGTTAAAACTGCAGCAGTGCATTACGATATATCTGGTTGTTCCTTAGGAACAGCCAATATTATTTTTAACAGCAACAATGCTGCATTAAACGCAATACGACAGTATAATAACGTACCTCTTGATGGTAATTATTTTACACTTTTAAAAACTGTTAATTTTTTATTTGTTATTTATTTAAGGTCGTCCTATGAAGATAGAACTTGCTACAGACTTATCAACCTTTGCCAATGTTGTTAATGAGAAACCTGCACCAAAGCCTGAACAAGGTACTCGTCGTGGAGGTATGTATTTGTATATTTTGCCAAGTATCTGTTAGAAACTTAAAACACATTTCTCATATAGGGTTTAGAAGAAACCAAGGTAATACCAGAGCAGGGCGTGGCAATAACAATGGCAATTTCAGAGGATGTAGTGATGGCTCCAGAGTCTATCAAAGTGCTGAAAAAAGATGGCAAACACAATAACTAGATGTACAACTTGATAGCTTTATCAAAATTAAGAATGATTTTGTAAAAATTTGCCTTTTTTTCTCTGATGTATTTATTTTTAAATATAATACTAGCGTTTGACAGTAAAAACAGTGTTACAAGTTATTAATCTTAAAAACCCATATTAATGTCTTAGGGCAGTTAAACTGTAACTAAAATTATATATTTTAATTGTTTACTTAAAAATTATTTGTATGTTCAATGACCTATGCAATTTTAAAATGAAAATAGATTTTTTTAATGTATACATTTATATTTCATTGTACCCATATTAACTTTTTTCTCATTTGTCATACAATATTTAATTATGTTTGGTGCATAAAAAAAAATTGTGATATATTATAGGTACCTAGTACTTTAAAAATATACAAACCTGGCAAAAAATAGTAAATTATCCAAGAGGTATTTATTTTAGTAGAAAATGATAAAATTAAAAAGTCTTTTGATACTTCAACATTTTCAGACATAGGTGATAAATTAGTTCTTAATTTGTGTTAAAATCTTAATGAACGCAAGCACTAATAAATGAGCTATGTTGTTGCCTCTAATTTTTAACATTCACCAATCAATTTCTATATAAATTAAAAATTCTAATCTTTAGGCTTATTCTAAACCCATGCATTTTTGATAAAAATTATTTTCCAAAAAACTTCAATAGAGATATCAAAACAAATTCACACAAATAATAATTGTAAAAACTAAATAGTCAGTTAATGGTTTATTATTTAAAAAACTATATATATATATATAAATTAAAGTGTATTAATAAAAAGAAAATCTGTTTTAAAATATACTCAGTAAATTTGAGTTTGGATTTTCATGTTTTAAAGTCTTTTTAAAATTTTTTTTTTATTTTTAACAATTTTTATCTTATCTAATGATTCATTACTGGCATGCTTTTTTACTGGCGGACCATCACTTAAACTGTCTTCTTGCTTAATTTTTATACTCTTCGGTATCTGCAATCATAAGTACATAATAAGACAAATGAATAAAAATCTATTCAATATAATATTACAAATTATTGCTAAATAAAAATATCATGTACTTAATAGTTATAATTTACATAAATACCTGCGCATGAATTTCAGTCATCATCTGCGCTCTTTGGAAATAATAATCATATTCTTCCAGTAAGAGTTTGCCAGCTTCTTCATTAAGAGCAGATTCAGCATTTGGTACAATCAATAAACACTTAATAGTCTAAAAAAAAAAAAAAATGTCGGGATCAGTCTAGGTTGCGTGGGTAGTTTGATGGGGAAGCGACTACGTTTTGGGTGGGTATCTAGTTTAGAAGTTGTGGTTGAAACGCATTATTTAATTTCTGAAAGCAACGATAAATCAGTGCTAGAAAAAGTGATCCCAAAAATAAAAATAAAAAAATCTAAGCCGACATGTAAAACTAGTTTTACCATAAGAAATACACGGCCGCCCAAAATAACGATTATTTCAAAGTTTCCACCTCAAAAGTGATCAAAATCGACTGAAATTTCAGCGGAACACTCATAAGACCCTCCTAAATGACATAATATATGATTTTAAATTTGATCAAAGCAACTCAAAAAATTGGGCCGTTTTTTGTTTTCCTCAGAACTTTGAAAATAATCAAAATTACTAAAAACGCTTGAAATAAAGTATTGTTTCGGATCCATTACCTTTCTTTTAAGGTATAACGCGTTTGTTAAAATTGGTGTAGGTTTTCTACAAGAACTTTTGATCACAGAAAAAAAAAAAACCAATACATTCTTTGCTAACGCTCATAATCTAAAAAAACATCATTGCAAAACCAATACATTATTTGTTGACGCTCAGTGTCTAAAAATTTTATCAAATTAATAAGAGCCGTACAAAATATACAGTAAGGTACTAACTAAAAGAATATCTTTTATTCCTGATTCTGGTTTCCAATCTTTTTTTAGTGTGTTCACACATATTTCACCGCTGGCAGAGACGTTTGGATGAAAAATTTTGGTGAGGAAATACGCTTTGGGCGGAGTTTGAGGGAAATCTTTGCCAAACACCAACTTCACGTTAAATCGACCGCCGACGTACGGCGTGTCGGCTGTAACAAAAAACACGGATAAGCAACGATCCAACGTTTGCTCAAAGTCAAATCCTTGTCGCTTACCGGGACCGTCGATGAACGCTTGTATGTCAGTGACGACGGACTCGTTGATGACAATCCTGATTCCTTCAAGCGGGTCTACGATCAGTTCCTGTTGTTCTCTGACTATCCTGCGGATGATTTGGGGGTGCAGGTTCTCGACGTTCGAAATCTACAAAATAAAACGGTACAGCAGACGTGAGGCCATGCGCGGACATCGCGTTACTTACAGAAGTCATTTTTCAGGACGGCACCAAGTACTAACGGACGCGTAGAGAACTGATTTTTTTTATTGCCAAGCGCAACTCTGAACGGACTTCGTCGGTATAAGTTTTAATCGTTATTATTATTTCGGGATTATCTTCGGTAGACGTTGTAAGTAGAGAACTCGAGCTGTCAGAACGGTTCTCTCGTGACTCATACTAACATAACAATAGACTGCCGACATAGAATAGATTAAACAAAACGTTGATCATCATACAACAGCATAGATTAGTATATATATATGTACAACAGTGTCCGACCCCTTCACCGCCATCGCGGACTAATTGGATTTTAGACCGTCCTATCTTGAACGTATTACGTAACCACGGCTATAGATAGTATGTAGTCGTGTATAGCCGTGACGTAACCGGCCGGCCGGCTGCCGCGGCGGACGTGGAAAATGCCGAATCTGTCATGGAACAGAAACGAAACCCGCTCCGTCTATGCGTGTGTAAAATCACGTCTGTGGCGTGATCTTGTGGCAACGAAAGTCTGCGTTGCTGAAGCCATTGATATTATAGCATATTATAAAATCAATGCTAAAGCTATCACCAATATTGTACAATCAACTTTCCAATCGGATCAAACACGAGTTTCTGGTATAACTACGGGCAACTATCTGTCAGTTACTGTTTGTAGATCCTCAAAACTGTAATCTTACATGTTTTATGTATACAAAATTTTGGCGAGTAAAAATACGTGTAAAATAAATTTTCAATTAGGATTATTTAGTTTGTGTTAAATAATTAATTGTAATAGGTATACCATTTTTGTATGATTACAGAACTCAAGAAGTGTATCACCAAATTTTACATGCAATATCATAAAGAGTGATTTTATTCAAAAACGTATGCCTAAGATGGAATGTATAATATGTTTGTGATGCATCACTGAGATTCATTTTTTTTATTCATTAGATTTTAAATACTACCTATTAAGTTCAATGATCACAGTTCTCGATTTCTTTACGTCTATTTGATTGAAATTTCTAATTTTTAATGTAGTGAGAGAACACTTTTTTATTCAATACACATTTAACAATATTTTTGTTTGAAAAATTATTTTTTTTTTGGTGTTTGAAATCCTCAGGCTTCTTACAAGGAGCGTTTTTAAAATGCTAAGAGAAAAGATTTAATCAGGCATATATTAATAAGTTTTTATAAAATTTTTTGGGGAGTCCCCACTCCTTAACAATAAAATCAAAAATCCAAATCCAATACGAGCTGTAGGAAGTTTTCTTGTTTTCAGTAAAAAACAAATTCAAATACATCGACACTATTCAACGATACAGGAAAACTTTTCCCACAAAGACATATTTGTTCATTTGCATGCATTGAAAGTAGTAGTTATTACATTCATTTTGACCCTTAAAAAATTGGCTTGATTTAAATACTAGTAGTATAACTAAAAATTTTGGAAAAATCAGTGGCTTTTATTAATATCGCTGAACATTAACTTACTCTATTTCAATTACAATTTTTTTTTTAAACTAATCTGTAGAGTTCCAGTAGATGTAATGTTAGACTTAGAGACTACTAATTTAAAATTTTTATTTTCAAACATTTTAACTCTGATATTTTTACCCGTTTTGAAATATTTTAATAAAGTATTGAATAAAAAATGTTTTTCACAATCATACTTGAAATTATACTCGAAGTTTCAGTTGTTTTAATAAAAATTTTTACAACATAGTAAGTAGCATTATAATAATATTTCTCTTGTGCATAAATATTGGTTGTAATTTTCAACATGTATGAAATATGACTAGAGTACTACAAATTGTTTAACAAGTAGCATTTTTTTATCAGTAACAGTCAACATTATATTTAACCCTTATTTAATACAGTGTTAAAACTATTATGTCGGTTGATCAATGCGAGGGCCAGGCCATTTTTAATTGTAGTGGTGAAATGTATAAAAATTAAATTTAAAGTCTATTAAATATTTAGATCTAAAACAGGTTTAATATGTAAAGCCTAATTTTCCACAAAATTAACGGTTGTAAATCTAATGCCTCACTATATAGTTCCTTCAGAGGAATTCACCAAAGCGCACCTAACCTTTACTTTTTGCACTATTTGTCTAACAATTATTTTTAAGATATTAAATTCATATAAAGGTAAATAAAGTAATTTAAAATTGTTTCCACAATAATACTGCTACGTTGCTGCCCAATCGTAAAATTTAATTTTTATTTTTTAGATTTTATATAATAAAATAATATTAATAACTTTATTACTTCTATAGGAATGCTTAGCTTTAAAATTTTCGAAATCACTTGAAACTTCTTTCATCAAACCTCACTTATTGTATTATTGTGCAAAAAGTTTCACCTTGATCATTATTATTAATTCACCAAGTTTTTCGATCGTAAACAGGTACTTTTTTAACCCTTAAAGTACCGTGCCATAAGACCGTTCAGAAAAGGTACTGACTTTTAAATTTCGAGCATTCATTACACTACCCTTAGAGCTGTTCGCGGGAAATGAAAAAAAAAAACATCTTTGTAAAATTCCTCTAAGAAACGTATATTTATGGCCACTTGAAATCTCATTTTGTCCCCCGCCGTTGCTTCAGTCGCCCCTGACGACGAACAACAACAACACGCCGCGTCTGTCGTCCACCGCTTTACGATATTATATTATTTTCTCGTAAACATATTGTCACATTATCGATAATTACACGCGGAACTCTTGTAACAATATTATTATTAATTGTACGCCGAGAACGCGGCGAATTTCTCTCAGATTTACGTTCGTCGATACGTCACATTCGCCGATGCAGACGTCGGACGGTGCGGCGCTGTCCGCCGCCGGGCTGCGGCAGCTGGACGACTACGCCGTGGAGGCGGTCGGCACGCCGGAGGAGGCGGTCATACGTCGGTGGCTGGGCGGCCTGTTCGCGTTCGCCGTGAAGACGGGCGAGCGGCACCTGGAGGAGGGGCGTCCCGGCACGGCGGCCGCGTCGTTCGCGGACGCCGCGCTGCTCACGGACCGCGCCGGGCGGTTCTCGGCCGCGGTGCGACGCGCGTATCCGGACAACTTTTACCGGATGTACGAACGACGCGTCACCGAGATGGGCCTCGGGCACGTGCTGTCGCCGGACGCGACTGCGGCGGAGATCGTCGCGACGACGGTCGGACGGTCGCCGGTCAAAGGATCCGACGACGACGACGGTTTTTGATCCATCGTCGCCCCGAATCATTCGGAGATGATCGAGAGAGAGTCGACGGAGTGACAAAATAAAAGAAAGCTTCAAATATTGTACACGGGGGGAAGAAAGACACGACGGAGCGTATCTCTCGCGATGTTGCGACAGCGTTACTCGGTTTTTGATATTTTCGCCAACGGAACACTGCCGCGATACACTGCCGCGGATCCGTGATGAATAATGTTTTTTAAAAAAAAAAAATATGTATTACAATCGAAAATCGCACCGATTACGTTGTACATTTTACACCCCGTAGAAATTAATTATATGAAAAAAAAAAAACGTCATTTCGACCAAAGATCACGCGCAGCGACTATTTCAGAACTTGTATTCCACAGGGGTATTGTAAATTTGCGAGGGGGTGTGTTATAGGAGCGGGTGAAGAAAAAATACTTTCTAAAAAATACTGTAAAAACATTTTAAGTTAAGACTCAAGATTACAGATTGCGAATCGATTTTGACGGCATTTTGAAAACTAGTCCACGCGACATTTTTTGTAACCGTGTTTCCCGTGCATTTTAATACTTTTGATGTAATAAAATTCCCATTTAAAGATAATGGGGGAAAAAAATACAAATTTATTTATTTTTCTCGAATAAAACTATATCGAAGCGGTGAAATTATACCTACTAAAGTTGATTTGAATCTGGGACAACTCGCCCGTATCTACCGAAATCAAAATGTCCAAATATCAATACAGATTTCTATAATATTTATTGTTCTATATTTAATTTTTGTACGTAGGCGGGGCGGTACTCAGTAATTTGTCTTCATAAACAGCAATTTCTTCTTAGCTACCTAAACGTTTATTTTTTATAAAATGATTAGACGTAAGTACCTAATTATTGTGAGTTAACCGAAATGATACGATGCGTTGTGTACAATATATTATTGTTAATATTATAATGAAGATGACAATGAAATTATTGCCTCATACTGCAGGTATTTGTAATTGTTTGTATTTTCATCTAAAAAAGATAATTTTTTTTAAATTTGGCTGAATCCAATCACTTTAGTAGGTACCAACCGGTAATTCCTAATTACTAACAGTTTAACAGTTCCGTGCTTATTATTTTTTTTTTTTTTTGTAGTGAATTTAAAAAATTCATTAATAAAGGCAAGGTGAAAAGTTATCTTTCGGAGATTGTACGCTACACGTATATTGTTAAACAGTAAACAAAAAGATAAAACTTTTTCTACGAGGAAATTTTCCGATTAAGTTCTTCGCCTTTCTCCCAACTATTCGGGGTCAGCCACCCTCGTCCCCTATCTATCCACTTATCACGGTCTGAATGATCCACACAAAATTTACATCCTCTACACACACATTAACAACCCTCATGTTATGTTTTTCAATTGTTTCCATCCATCTCTTCTTCTGGGTCTCCTTCTACCTCTTTTTCCTCATTTTCATAACCGGTCTGCTTACTGCTTCAGTTTCATCCTACACCATCTCAGTCTATTTTCCCTCATCTCATCTGGGCAATATTCCAAAATATATTATTTTTATTAAATTTAAAGTATTATTTGATTCGGTAACAACATGTTTAACGTACAAGAGTAATTATTTATACCAAACATTTCAAATTAGGAATTATATTAAGGGTACAATTTGCTGTTTTTTTTTTTCCTGCGATTCGTTCCTGGGTATCGCGAATGTCCTTATGATCCCGGCTGACCCGGCTCCACCTGGTCGCTGCTCTAGCACAGAACAATAACAATAACGCTACCGGACAGTGGCCTGCGCACCCACTTCACGCGCCATTGTCCGCGGGCAGCTGCCACCCCCACGTCGACGTCGCGCGTGCGTGAGACCAACCCCTAGCGATGCGACGGCGGCGCTACTCTCCGCAAGTCGCAATCGCGTGTTTGGCGGCGGCATTCGCCGATTTGCGTCAATCGGTCATTGTAAACTCGTGTTTCAGAGACGCCGTGAATGCAGCCGGTTTCCGATGAGCACCACAGGTGATAAAATTAACAATTATTTTCATTTTAATACGTATTCAAATCATGTAAATTATTTTGAATTTTGCGATTGCTCTTTGATCGTTTGTTATTATTATTATTATTGAAAAACTATTCCGTTATCATTCAAGATTATAGAAAAGTAGTAGCACTTCTTAGTAAGTAGGATAGTCTGCGGTAAACGGTTGTCAGTAATTTTATAATTATTAACTATTTTTATTATAAAATTAAACAGATTATAATAATATGATTGTTCGTTTTCTGACCGCCCTACGTTTGGTCGCGGCGTCGTTTGTCGGCGGCAACCGCGGCTCTTGGCTCATGTCGTAGCATCGAGGTAGATAAGAAAACCTCTCGACATTCCGATCTTTTTGAATCGGGACCGCGCATTGATATTAAACTTAAAGTTTTTTTTTTAAATTTTAATCAAGTTTAATATCAACAGGGTCACGACTGTAGATAATCTACAACCGTGATCGGGGCTATAGTGTCACCACAGATAATATAATTTTATCTTATCTTATCTGTTTTATCTTATCTGTGGTGTCACTGTCACCTAAGGTTAATGTATCAGCTATAAACCACAGAACAGATTAAACCTGTCACCTATCACTTTTTTCCCTCGTCCCATAAGCTGATAAGAGACAACCACGATTTAAGATATTGATTGTATGAAGTATATCACGTACGTAGTAGAATTTACAGAATTTATGATTTATTATTAAATTTTTTTTTTTTTCCTTTTTGTTTCAAACCTAATAATAATAATTATATTAGTTCATAAGTAATATTAACGGTATTGTGTGAAGCAAACCTATTCAAAACGAGTTAGATTCTTATTTTGTTTTCATTTTTCTATTAGCATATCGTCACGACTTACATATTCCTTATGGAGTACCTTTGGCAGTTCCCGAGAGACTTGGTCGTTCCACCATGCAAATGGTTGTTTTAAACGCGTTGTTACTTGAATTGTATAATTGTTTTTTTTTCGACACTTAAATGATTACACCGTTTCGGATTTACAGCGTAAGTACCGTTTTCAAGAGTATTACCACAGAATAAATAAAATAAATGAAGTGGTATTGCCTATAAAAATCTAGTATGATATAAAATAAAATGGTAGTTTCTCATTCTATTTTAAATTTGTATTGATGGCAATTAATTTTGAAACACCTAGTGCATTGTATATTTCGTGTGTATTGTTTGTTGTGAAACTTGATATATTAACTTGTCGTATCTATGTTATACTTTCATAAATCCTCGTATGTTAAAGAAATCTTATTCTTCCTAAATTAAAAATTCGGGAACCGTTCTAGATTACGTCCCGGAGGAATTTTCGGACTTTTTTATTTTTGATAGTATTTTTCGTGCCGATTAGAAACATGTTCAAATTTTGCATGAATTTTTTAAAAAAAAACCCGAAAATTCCCCTGGGGCGTAAACTAGAATTATACCGAAATTTGGTGACGTATTTTCTTCAAATATTTTTTATCCTAAAATCATCTGCATTTTGGCTACTATAGAACGAGTACTTTTGAGCATTATTTGCTTCTAAATTTAATGAGAACAGTGATGTAAAAAAAAAAAAAATGAATTTAGGTAATAAATATGGGTTTTAGTATTTATAAATTGAATGGTGTTTTTATTTTTAGATAGCCAAGAAATGAAGGCCGGAAACAAAGACGAAGAAATAGATTTGGACCAAGTCCTATTAAAGTTTGGATTTGGCCCCTATCAACTGTTTGTATGTGTTTTAATGGGTTTTGTTGTCATGTTCTCAAATGTATCGCCATTAAGCTATGTCTTTACTGCCAGTGATTTGAAATACAGGTATAAACATTACATTTTAGTAAGTCTCTTTAGTAAAAGTTTTTTTGGTTCTCTGATTAATTTTGTCTTAGACACATTAAAAACATTATTTCTTCATTAAATTAAAATGTTATTAATCTAATGTAATAATATAATACAAAATTGCCCTAAGAGAACACCATAGATGTAATATAATAAACTATATACGTATATATATATATATATATATATATAATAAACTAGATTGCCGACTTTGAACTCATCAATAAAGCAGGGTCACCACAAAAATAAGATTGGCTACCATATACAGTTTGGGTGACGTTTGCATAATAAAAACTTTGTACATGATGTATAACAATTTAAGCATTGCCCAATTAATTGGTAAAGGGTAGCCAGGCATCATAGTTGTGCACTTTCTGAGTAATGTTAGATATCTAACTTATTATATATATATATATATATTTATAATAAACATTAGTTAAAATTTAAACCACAATGTCCATTAAAAACATGTCTGCCCATAAAGACTCAAATTCATCTATTTGTCCTTGTATTTGTTATTTGGTTGTAGAATGTTTTGTAATTTTTTTTTTTCATTTCAGTGCATTTTGTATGTTACATTATTAACAAGATTTAGTTCATTTAATGAGAAATATTTTCAATCTCTAATTAATTGAAATTTGTAATAAAATAATTCATTTTACTGTGTTTTTTTTTTTTTTTAGGTGTCAAATCCCACAGTGTGATAACAATAACTCTTTGTACAATTCTGACTGGTTAAAGTTTACCGTACCATTCATAAATAACACTAAGGATCCGTATAGATGTTTGAAGTTTGTCCCCATTGTTAGTAATAATACGGATGCTTTAGTCAGTAATACATGTAAGCCTTCCATGTTCAAGCCTAACTCGGTGGAAGCATGTAACAAATGGGTGTTTGACGAAAAAGTTAAAACAATTGTAAACGATGTAAGTCAGACAATTATTATTATTGTCTCTGTTGATGTGTATTATTGTTTTTTCAATTTTTATCATAACACATGAAAAACGTATCATTTAGTTTGAAATTATGTGTGACAAAAACAAATGGAAACTCAGTATAGTGGGAACAATCAAAATTCTGGCTCAATTTATTGGTATTCCTTTGGCTGGATTTATTTCAGACAAGTACGCACACTGTTTCTAAAAAAATGTTTATGTAATTGTATTTAATTTAAAATTTTAATAAAGCTATTGCTTTCTATACCTATGTTTTTATACATTGTTTTCCGTTTGGAAGATGTACTTAAGTTTTAACTTTTTATTATGTGTAGGTACGGACGCAAATCCATTTTGATTATTGGATCAGTTGTTTCAGCTGTGTTTGGATTACTTCGGTCCTTTACAAGGAGTTACGAGTCATTCCTCCTTTTTGAATTTCTTGACTCTATGGCTTCTAGTGGTATATATGGAGCTACTTTTATACTAGGTAATAAGTTAAATTCTAGTAATAGCTAAGTGGTTTAAAAACATTTAATAAAATAAATTATACTATTAATTAAATACATTTAAATAGTATAATTTTAATACTTTTGCAACTACTTTAACACCTACTTTTAATTATATTTTAGGCTTAGAACTGGTCAGCCCTAAATCACGAGTAATGGTCAGTACTTTAATGGGGTGTTTCTATCCTATTGGTGGTGTTATCATGGGTCTTATAGCCTACTTGGTTCTAGACTGGAGAATTACTCTTAGAATACTGTACTTGCCCGGGTTACTGATATTAGGCTATGCATGGTAAATTTCATACTTGAACTAGGCTTGCAGAAATGTATGTATGTTGTATATACATATATATTAATATATATATTATTTTTTACCTTATAGGTGTGTGCCAGAGTCATTACGGTGGTTACAGTCTCAAAGTCGAACAAGAGACATGTTTAAAGTATTGACTAAAATTGCTAAATCTAAAGGAAAAGTATTAACACCTGAAGTCAAGGCATCGTTAATCCTAAGCTCTGCCAATAACGGAACATCAGAAGCAGTAATTATATTTAATTTAGACCTATGATAAAATAAAGCCATTATAAATCAATGCTGCATTATATAAATGATTTCTTTAATTTGTTTCTTTTTACTTGAGTAATTTTTATGGTGTAACAAAAAAATTTGTTTAGCAATAAGTTTAAAAATGTGATTCACATTATGACTAAAAGTAGATTGACTTTAAAATGTTTTATTTTAAATGGTATATTGAGTGGAAAGAATGTTTAGAAAAATAGATTGGAACACAGTTTTATAAATGAATTAAATATGAAACTCATTTGGCTGTAATCAAAGAGGAAATATTTGAATTTAGGTTTACAACTTTTTAAAAAAATTTCAGGAAAACATATTATTAATTTTTCTGATATTTTCTAATTTTTTTATGCAAATATAACCTCAGCAATTCAATGAATTACAAGATTTACTTACTTTTCCAATTTTTATTCTGAAAATGGATGTGAACAAATACATAATATTTGAATATAACACATATATATATTTATTCATTTTTTAAGTAATAAATAATAATTAAAATCATCACTGTTTGAAAATTTGTTGTATAAAAACCTTCTTTAGGTTTTAGCTTTTAATTTAATGCTTAAGTGTAAGCTCTAAACTTATAAAAAAAATCAAAATCATGAAAATACAAAATGATATTTATAAAAATTAAATTTATTGTCATAATCCAAAATGCTTGTATGCTGTTGAAATAATGATTAATGATTAAATAATTCTAAAGTCTAATACATGCAATTTCTTGACATTGTCACATGTTCAGGACCATTTTCAGAATAAAAATTGAAAAAATATAACCATATTTGAGTAAAAAAATCCAGTGCGACAAATACCCTTAATTTGGTTTTCTATTGCAATTTGAAAATCAACAAATATTATATATAATAAGTTATAGTTATATATGATATTTGTTATACATTTTGACAACTGTACTAATATACTATAACATATACTATGATTGTAATTCATAACATAAAAAATTGTATAAAAAAAAGAATTATCATAAAAACTACTGTTAAACCATTTTAAATTGTATATATTTTCATAAACATTAAGTTATAACAAATAAAACAAGCTCACAGTATCAGTGAGTATGAGCAGTACACAATATTTAAATTTTTGGACTATACGAAAATTCAAATGAATACCAATATTGAGTCTAGGATTTTAGTGTAAGCAAATGTTTATTATTATTTTATATGGACATTTATAAAATATGCAAATATTGTTTTAATAATATACTCAGATGAAAAATTACAGTTACAAAGTACCATATGGATAATAATCGTATAATAATCATGTATTCTATCACTGCTTTATGTTTTTTTTCAGTTTAACAACAAAATATCTGTTTATGATCAAATTAATAACATATTCAACTCAAAAAAACTCTTCTTACGGTTGGTCAACTGTTCATTTTGCTGGTGAGTATTCATCAACCTAATAGGCTAAAGCAAGCAGCAGGCACGTATGAGGGATATGAGGGATATGTATAGATCTAATAACAAATCTATTTTATCAAATACAATACAGTGTACACACAATGAACATATTGCTTTACACAGGTAATCGGTAAATCATAAGTGAATCTACAAATTTTTATTGGTGACTGGCAATGTATAATCTTTTGGACACTAAAACTGTTTTAAAATATTTTACAATGATCACAATGATTAATTTACTATGAAATTACTATAATAAATTGGCAATATTGTTAAGTGTGCTCCGATAAGAATTCTAAAAACAGTTATAAATTACCTATTATAACATGTACTAGAGAATACTGAAGCATTTTTCTTTTATTTTATCTACAAGTTTTGATATTTTCCAACTAGAATGAGAATTATGTAACATTATTTTTTTAAAAAAAAGGCTTTGGTTTTTTCCTTGTGTATGTTTTGTCAAATATTGAAAATAATTTTTGACCAATTTGTTAGCTTAAATTGTTGGAATCACAAAGACCCCTAAACTGCAGGAAAAAATACTCCAAATTATGAATTTTTTGTCCATACTTAACATATCTGTGTACAAGTTTGTTATCTGTATTACAATTATTTTAGGCTGCAACAACTCTCAACATCAAATAAAGAAAAAACTGTTTTATTAACTACTATAAACACAAAGGGTGAGGGCAATGTAGAAGTAATTGTCTATAGCCAACCCATTGGTACTTGCTATTTACTCTTAAAGCAGATGTACGGTTTTGATAATCCCCAAAGTTGTAACGTGCCTGCACTAAAAATGTTGTTATAATTCTAACCATACAATTCGTTTTGATTATAAAATATTAATTTTTTATATTATATAATTACTATAGGTTTACAATCGCGTTTGTTTATTATGGACTTGCACTGGCCTCTATAGAGTTTTCTGGTGATAAATACATAAACTTCATACTTATCAATTTTGTGGAAGTGCCAGCATTTTTTCTGTTATGGCTTACCATGGAACATTATTCTAGGAAATATGTACAAGCTTTATCATTCTTTTTTAGCGGCTTAAGTTGTATTTTAGTCAATGTCATATCTGGAGGTTAGTGAATATTTGTAATTTTATATATTAATTTTTATTGAAACATTATTTGTTTGTTACTTATGTTGCTGAAATATGAGACATACAATTTAAATATTATTTGTAGAAAACAGTTCATTTTTCTTATGGTTGTTGATTGTTGTAATATGAATAAAATGTTTTGCCTAAGCATATTATTTTGATCAAAATTAAATTTTAATTGCAGATTATTTATGGTTACAACTACTCTTATTCTTGAGCAGCAGATTCGCTATCAGTATGGCATTCAATAACATGTATGTGTATACTGCGGAGATGTTTCCTACTGAACTACGAATGACTTTGTGTGGCATAGCTTCCATTTTTGGTCAGCTGGGTTCCATGCTTGCTCCACAAATGTCTTTATTGGTAAGCAATAGGGATCTCAAACAATATTTTTAATATTGATATCAAAGTATTTTCTAAAATATTTTATTACAATATTGCAATGTATCAATTGTATTGATATAAAAATATATCAGCGAATAGCAATAAATAGTGAATACTGAATATTAAATGTAAAAATAATAAAATGTTGGTGCTAAAAGATTTGATTTTATTGTTGATAAAGAAAAAAATATAAACATTTAGGAAGTACTAATTACTAAATAGTAAATAAAGTATCCATAATACATATTTATTACATTATAAAATAAATTACCAACTTAAGGGGATGAAAACCTTGACTTTCTTTCTCTGTCTATCACACTAAAATCATAGAAATTTATATGTATCTGTTGCCAAACATAGCAATGGATCTAATGATGCAACAAAGATTCTAAAAACTGATTTGAATTTGCCATGAAGTGTACTTCAAAACAACTTTTCCACATTTTTGATTTTTTTTGTCTTAAATTTTTTAAAAATAAAAACATTTTTTTAAAATCAATTTGTAAAAATATGTGGTCTAAATTAAAAAATGTGAAAAAGTCTTTTTCAAGTAGACTTCATGAAAAATTCAAATCAGTGTTCAGAATCCTTATCACATCATTAGATCAATCAGTATGATTGGTAAAGGGAACTCTTGGTCTAAACTCTTATGATTTCAGTGTGATAGACAGAGAAAGTCAAGGTCTCCAATCTCGTTAACAATTTGTAGGTAATGATAATAAAAAATAACACGGAAAAAAAATCAAGCCAAAAAGTTCTATTGGTTGGTAGGTTTATTTTCTTCCTTTTCTTACAAGAAATTTGTTTCCTATAAAATAAATAATAACAAGTATCCAGAAGTATTTTAATTGATTTATACAATTTTACTCGTACATTTCATTCCCAATTGATACTTACACCTATTTTTTTTTTTTAATTTTCTTTACAAATAATTAGATAGTACAATAAAAATTTGTTTTGTTCTTAATGCTTAATGCTACTAATGACTCCTCCATTTTTTAAAAATGAATTTAAAAACATAATATTCTTGATGGTAACAATCTTGCCTGTTGCTATGATATGATCTTTCCTGTTTGACTAAATAACCCTGGTCACTGGGCACACACAAGTATTTTTAGCCATATTTGCTACTGCAGGATATTTACTTAAACTACCTTTGTACCATAAGAGAGCGCCCTGATCTTTTTTCAAAGTAATTTGGTTATCTTTGAAAGTTTTCAATTGAAGGAGAGCTGTGTTTTTTTCATTGTAACGGGTTTTTTTCCATGATCACTATCTTTTTATTTTTTATTTGATCCGGACGCATTGGGGGTATAAGTTTCCTATTATTTCCCGATGCCACCATCCTAAGGCCAGTGAAGTGACATTGGCTCACATCACTGGCCTACTCCTTTCTAGAGAGAAGGCGTTGACTACACTATGCCGCAAGCGGTAATGGTGCGCGTCTTGCCCTCTCTCTCACCCGGTCATCATCCTTCTTTCTATCCTTTCCTCCTATCTACCAATAGTAATCTTCTTTTTATCGGCTGTCTCATCTATATCTTCTTCATTGCACAGAAAACTAATCAAATCAAAATATTTAAAATAACAAACTACTATTGTAGTACCAATACTATTGTCTAGACTAAATTTTTGTTTTATGTATGAAAACAATTATTATAGTGATGTTTGAGTTTAACCCTTAGAGTTAAAGTTTATCTAATAAAATATTTTTTAATTTCATTTCCTAGCTTAATTTTTATAGTTATAGTTTTCAATAAAAATATTCCCAGCAGCAATACAAAAACCGGTGAAGTAATCTTAGTGATCAAAAAATAATCACTAATTTATTTTTAGGTTCACTAAATTTTAATTGTACGTAAATTTTTTTTAAAAATTATAAATTGACACAGTGAATTAAAAATTATTTTCTATTTTTCTATGCAAACAATTAATTTTTCAATACATTTTCAAGTCATGTTATATTTTTAAGTATAAAATATTCAAAATTTACCAAAAAAAAAAAAAATAGGTACAACCATAAAATTTTTTTTTTAAAAAATAATTAAGAGACAAAAATCTTAAAAAGTAACTTAAAATAAAAAAAGTCTGGCTATAAATAATTATTCCAAACTAGGTTTGTTTTAAACTGGATTATTTGGAAGTACAAACAGCAATACAAAAACTATTACCTAGTTTAGAATTGAGTAAATAAAAACATGTTTTCCAAATTTACAAAATGAATAGTTGTTTCATGCAAGTGTTTATATATTTATTTTAAAAACTGAAAGAAAATACTTTGTTTTAGCTAATGCATACAATATCATCTACTATCTTCTCCAATAATCATGCTTTTGAACATATTTTATACTCAGTGCATCCAAAATAAAATATAATATTCTTTTTATGTTATTGAAACCAACCATTTTTGTCGTAAAAAAAAAATTTTCTCTTATTGATGCCTATTTCTTTCTTTCTATATGCTTTTGTCATTTTAATTGTGTGCAGTATAATTTTATAAAAATATTTTATCAATGAACTATTTAGATTTAGTTCTTAACTATCTGATGGCTCAAGTTAAATTTTAGTAGTAATTTATATAGTAATTTTTAGTAAAAAGAAATAGACCTTGTAGGCAGGTCAAACTTAGTTAAGATTAGCTTAATAAATTAATTTTTAATTATTTTTTATTTATGAGTTGGAAATATATTTTCATGACAAAATATTTTGTTATCTGTATTTTAACATAAATTCATAAACTTTTATACTACAATCAATGTAAAAGTTTCAATTATTTAATAACCTAATCTCAACTAAGTTAGATCTGAAACGATTTAGGGACAAAATGTTTACTGACAATGACATTAAGTGATCGTGAAGAATGGGCGGCCGTAGTAGGAGTTGACAGATTTTTTCTTCTAAGGCTTTGTTTAATACAATATTTATAATGTCTAGTTGAAAATTGAATTATGCATGTGTTTTAATACTTAATTATGTTTAAGTTACCAACTTATTGTAGAAGTGCAAATTGTATCAAATTAAAATTTTGTGCAGGCTATTTATTTTTGGCCGTACATGCCAGTCTTGATTTTTGGTGTTGTATCATTTGTGGCTGGTGTTCTTGCATTCTTTCTACCAGAAACAAAGGGTAAAAAATTACCCGACACTGTTAAAGAAGCTGAGTTGGTTGGAGTAGAATAAACTTTTATGATTTTACAGTTATTATTAATTTTTTACCTTGAGTATTATACATTTTTTTAGATAAAAACTTAAGGTTTCTTTTGTCTAAATTTGTGTAAATTTATATTTCATTAAATATTGTATTTTGTCCATGGATGAAAAATAATAATTGTATGCAATAATTGCAGTTTTCATACTTTTTAAAAAAAATATTTGTCTTTATTTTTAATATTATACTATTAGTTTTTAATCATTATATTATGTACATTATACATTATTTTACTATTTTATTAGATGTTAGCACTGTTTTTTTTTTCTATAAAAAAGCTGTTATTAAAAAAAATCTGTTTAGATAACAAATGTAATAACTTAGGCAAAATTGAGCAAGAACCAAAAATTATAATAATGCTACAAAACCATCTGCTGGTGGCACGCTGGCTTGCGACTACTTGCATGCATAATATTACAAAATAGAGTTCCTGACTATTTTTCAAATAATATGTTGCCAAATATATTCAAATTACGAGTATTGTATTCAATTCAACTAAATATTATACTACAGCTTAAAAATCAAATTCATCGCATAATTATTTTGTTTGTAAAATTATAAATTACCATATAACATGTCAATACCTCGCGGTAGATCCACAATTACTTTTAATCAATACAATGGAAATTGAGCAAAATTACTCACTAGTTACTATAATAATATCCTAATTAGAAGTTATACAGTAAACAATAATATTATTCTAAAATTAAAATTTGAGCACTTGTGACTGTTTATACTAAATTTAATAAACTCGAAATCACAAAAATGATACACTTTTTATTGCATATACGTATTTCAACAACTATGTTGTCATCTTCAGCGCTCATTGATGTCGCTCTTCATGTCGTTGATTCGCGCTGAAGATGACAACATAGTTGTTGAAATACGTATACGCAATAAAAAGTGTATCATTTTTGTGATTTTGGGTTTATTAAATTTAGAATAATATTATTATTTTACACATTAGTATAGTCATTATAATATAAATTTATTTATTTATATGTACATATATCAATAACTGTGTTGTATGTGATTGGTTTAATAATAAAAAAAAAAAAAAAAACAATAAGGCTGTGTTAGTATTTTCCCCTAAAATTTTAATTTTTATCTATTATAATAATATAAGTACAGAACTAATGAAAAGTACATAACAACTAATATTTTTTAATTTTTTATTTAAAAATGATTATTGCTGTTGTATCAGCAAAAATTGACAAAGGTATTAATATTGTATTTAAAACACCTATACTTAATTTCTAAATAAAAAGAAAAAAATTTAATATTATGGGTATGTTGATTTTTGGTTAATCATTTGTAATTTTATTATTTTTTTTTTTTTATATCGATTGTTTTTGTTTCTCAACGATGGAATTTGGTTCTCTTATATCAGTTACTATATTAGGAGCCTCTTTTTGTACAATGGATCAACATATTCTGGTAACATGTATTGAGTATAAAACCTATAAAATTAAAATCGTAATATATTTTATTCAAAAAACAAGTTAATTTGTTTGCTTTTTAAATAAAATCTTACATTTGAAGCTTGGTGACCATTTTATCTTCCCAAAATACTTTATCAGAGTAAAATATATGCTCAACACTTGTCCATTATTTAGTGTGAACTAGAAAATAACAAACATTTCTTCTTGATGTATGAAGTTGACCTATTACTTGGTAGAAATAAATAATATCACATTTTAATCTCAGCTTACTTTCCTTTGTAACACTGCAATATGATAACTAAAAAATATATAGGTACATATAATAGTTATTTTAGAGTAGGTATGCAGGATTAGGTATATGGAATAAGTTTATTTTACAAGTTTATTGTTTACAGCATCCACAATGTTTTCTCTTTTTCTTTTTTTTGCTGTGTATGGGCACATAATTTCCGCTATTGGCTTGATCTCCAACCAAACCATCTATAAAAATTAGTTCAGTTATTTTATTTAATTAAATTTTATGTAAATATTTTTATATATTATTATATATATGTAATTTAATTAAGTTAACATAAACTTCTAAATAATTAATAATATGTACAAGTAAATAATAAACATGCACATTACTACAAATAAAGTTACCTGGATTTGCTGCCAAGTATGAAATATCTGGATCTATAATAAGACCACACAATTTAGTATTTTGTTTAATTATGCCCTCAAGTTTTACTCTTGCTGAATCTTCCATTTCATAACCATATGTAAATATGGTAAAAATATGGCCAAAATACGGGTAAATTTGTTATACAACATAACTAATTTTCTAATGCATCAATTAACTCATAGTAAACTCCAAAAAATCAGAAATATTGTGTGAAACATGCTTTTGTAAAAATAATTAATAAGTTTTTTAAGATACATAACAAAAACTAGAAAAAAAAAATTAGTTGCAATAAATCACACCAGTTAGATGGTAATCTACTTTAAGTGGTAGGCCAGTAATACATATCCTGTCCGAATTTTATAAAAATAATATGCCATAGTTCTCCCTTATTTTTGGGATAAAGTGTCTGGAATTGCCCTTATTCATTTTAACTGCCAGGAGACTAAAATTTGTTTTTTCAGATTGTCGCACTCTTTCAGTTTTCTAGAATCCATGTTGGACAGTTTAGGACTTATTAATTATATTTCCTACTTTATATAATATGTTTATGTATTTATTGTTAACCTTTTAGTTACCTATTTTGTTTTTGTTGTAATCAGTTCTAAACAACCAGGTGCTTTTCTTAAGTCTTAACTCTGTAATTGATGTACTAATTGTACTTGTATGCTTGTTCAATAACAAAAACTTATTTGAGAAGTAATTACAAATTTACAATGTAGCTTTGAATGTGTGATTTCACTATTTTTGCTAGTTCCTAAACATTAAAATAGAATATTTACAATACAATAAAGATGGTTTTGATAAAATGTAATAATCTACAGTGTACCATGAACAAATTATGTAATTGTAACTATAAAGACAAAATAAAAATTTCAATCACTAACTAAAAGAAAAATGTTTGATGAAGAAGGTAACAAAGTTTATAAAATTTAACAAAATTCCTTAATTCCTTACTTACAAAAAATTTACTTTAAGAATTTATTGGAAGGATTCTTTTGAAAATTTTTTTATCAGATAGCAAATTTTGTTTTACATAAAATATTAAATTTTCAAATCTTAAATAACAAATTTTTGCGAGTTACAAATTTGTTTCTAAAAATAAGTCAAAAATATGACCGATTTTCCAACTTAAAACCACAAAAAAAAAAAAAATTGTGACTACAAGTTTTCGAAATTCTTTAGTAGTATATGTATAATTTACATGTTTCCAACTTTAAGTTAAAGTTTTAAAACTTTTTGGGAATAAAAAGGTTTTGACAAAAACCACAAAAAAAATTGAAATTTTTGAAAATTTTAAAGTTCTATACTTAGCTTAAAAATTTTCGAAAACACTTGAAACTTCGACAAAATCTGTATTTTATCTACTTTAATATCGAGCAAAAGTTTCAGCTAATTCCGTCAATTATTTTATAAGTTGTGTTCAAAGAACTAAATCAAATATGTCAAAAAACATGTTAGCTGTAATTTATAACGTATTTCATTAAATTTCACTTAGTTTTTGTATTGTATCTGTTTTGAACTCTCAAATTTGAGACCTCCCAAAATACCATCAGAATTCATGGATCTTTCATTACAAGTACTAACTTTGAAAGTCGAAGCATTTCTCCTGTAAAAAAACTTCATCACAAATCTTAAAATTTTAAACTTTTCTCCAAAATTCTCAATTTTTTTTTGGTTTTTGGGGTTTAACTCAAAAGACAGTCAAATTTCAAAAAAGCTTCCACTTCAGTTTACTGACTTAAAGAATTCCTTCTACCCGAAAAGTAGTTGACAGAAAAAAAAAAAAAAACATCATTGTAAAAACAATACATTCATCACTAACGCTCGGAATCTAAACATACTAAAATTGTGTGCGCTGTAACGTTGCCTTATTTTTAAAGGTTCATAAAAAAAATATTTAAAATAAATCTCAAATTAATTATTATTTATCTTCTATTGTTTTTTATTTGAGCACACTTAAACTAGTGCTCTTAAATTTAGTCACAGATAAAAAATTTTTTTCATAAAATTAATACTTTCATTGCTCTGTAGTCTGTGTGTACAGAATGTAAACGACTGTATTTTGTAATTGTGGTTTGGAATGTGCACCAAAATACAAAAAAAAACGCCCTATGGACTTAGTGTTAACGACAGTTATCGCTACTTAACTTTAATCTTTTTATATTTATTGTTGGATCATCTACACTAGCATTGTAATTAACACACATCACCTAATCCTTCCAAAATACAATACAAATCATGTTGAAATATAAGTGACAGAATTAGAAGATCCAGAATTTTGTGTTTTTAATCATTCTGTAAACCAATATCTGTGTATAAAACACATAATTTCATAGTAAATACATGTTTGTACATTTTATATAATTCTGAAAAATATTAAATAGAAGGTTTAGTACGTTGTGACTTGGAACACTTGTGTTATTTTTTGAAAACTGCGTTTTGTTTTTTGCTAGATAAAAAAAATAAAATTCTGCTGCCGTGAAAATATTTTTCTGAACATTCTGTTAACATTTCGTTCTAATCAAAAATGTGTTATCTCTTATCAGTACGCTGTGCCATTCAACCTATAAATGTAATAAAATAAAAACGTTTTCTTTTTTTTCAATTAAGAGCTACCGAAAGTCCGAATCGTCAAACGTCGGAATTCAAGGTGCTGTTATTTTTTAGTGAGTTATTATTCTGATTTGTAAGTAGAATTCTTCAAAAATAATTTGAAAATATTAACTTTCTAATTTGTTATGATTGTTTTTATTTTTCATTAAAAAAAAGTGGGCGACTTGGAACTTGCCAAACATCAACCAAAAAACACCTGGCAGTCAAACATACCGAAATTTTTCATGGGAAACTTTGGAAAATGCATTAAACAATATACAGACTTACTTATCAACAGGCTTCTGATAAGTATAGTATTCCTCTTGACACGTTAGGTAGGAAAATTAATGGAAAAAATATGAATATATGGGGAGGCCAAACGACTTCAACTTCTGCGAAGAAAATGTTATTAAACAAACTATATATTGTATGCATCTGATTGGGGTTACCCTTTTAATAGAGATGAAGTTAAATAATTAACATTACAACTATTTTAATATGATTGAAAAAATATATTGTTTATTCTTAATTTTAAATACAATCATTTTATTAAGATTTCATGTAGTACAGAAATATGAAATTAAAGTATAGATATGTTAAGTTTACATCATACATTTTGTTTGGTTTGTTTTTATTAACTGATTATATTTATATAGATCAATGTTTTACATGGTAACATAACTTACATATTTTGTCAAAAAAAAAATGTACATAAATTGCTAATTCAATGTAAATATATAAAAAAAAATTATTTTTTTTCACATAGTAATGAATGCTTTAAAAAAAATTAACATAGTTCAATACTAGTAGACACCGGTGCCTAGAACAATTTTTATTTTGATAGTGTGTGACAATGGCATTAAACTAACTAGTTAATATGACTGATATATTGGTCTTTTCAATTAGATTTAAAGTACTAAAATAAACTACAACTATTTTATGTTGAATGAAAAAATATATAATTTATTCTAAATTTTAAATACATTCATTTTATTAAGACTTCATGTAGTACAAAAATATGAAATTAGAGTATAGATATGTTAAGTTTACATCATAAATTTTGTTTGGTATGTTTTATTAACTGGTTAGATTTGTATAGATCAATATTTTACATGGTAACATAACTTACATATTTTGTCAAAAAAAAATGTACATAAATTGCAAATTCAATGTAAATATATAAAAAAAAATTATTTTTTTTTCACACAGTTATGAATGCTTTAAAAAAATTAACATAGTTCAATACTAGTCGACATTGGTGTCTAGAACAATTTTCATTTTGATAGTGTGGGACAATGGCATTGAACTAACTAGTTAATATGGTAATATAACTTACATGGTTTGTCAAAAAAAAAAAAAAAATATTTTTTTTCACACAGTTATGAATGCTTTAAAAAAATTAATATAGTTCAATACTAGTTGACAGCGGTGTCTAGGGCAATTTTCATTTTGATAGTGTGCCAAAATGGCATAGAAATAGTTAGTAAATATGACTGATATATTGGTCTTTTTAATCAGATCAAAGATTAAATTACAAAAATATAATCTACAACTATTTTAATATGATTGAAAAATTATATGGTTTATTTTTAATTTTAAATAAATTTAATTTATATTATATTATATGTCATATTTATATAGATCAATATTGTGGTAACTTAACTTACATATTTTGTCAAAAAAAAAAATTTACATATATTGCTGATTCGTTAATGTAGTTTTCTAAATTTTATTATATACATCAGTCTTATTTTGTTATTGTTGTTCTACCATAGTTTATGACATTGTATTGGTTGCAACAGCAACAGGCCACATTAATGGATCTTTGGATATAACTTTAGACATTGCATTTTTAATAGCAACAAAATGTCTCTTGAATTCTAAACCGCAACCTCTTGAAAGTCTGAAGTCCATTAGAGTTTGACGATTCATTGGAATCACGGTGGACTTAAACACCAAGCGCTGATCGGCAGTAGTAATTGTAACCTGTAGACAAATAAATCATTTATTATCTTATTATTCCTATACATTTATCAGTTAATGATTAATTATTAATTAGTAGTTGGTTTATTATTTGTACTAACCAAACCAGAAGAATTGATTTTTAGTGTGTACCCCATATCATTAAGAAATTGTCTCAAAGTAGTCAAAGCTTCTTCAAATGATAAACAAACAATAAACCTCGTCATTCTCTTCACTAATTTTTGTATAGAACTCTAGAGAAAAATAAAAAAACATGATGTTTGGTAAGGCTTTGATTAATACACATTAGTTTTGTTTTAAAATGATTAATAAGGTTTGTAACAGAATACTAAGGTTTTTAATTCTCAATTAGTAATGTATACTAACAGATTCCCAATAGCAAGCGCATAATTTTTATACTCACAATAAAAAAAAAATTGTGGGAATTGCGTCTTGAATTCACTTACAAATAAAATCTAGAATGTCATGAATTACCCTTAGTAGTAAGTTACAGCACTAACACTTTCAAGTGTTTAACTGGATCATGATGTTGTTTCCTAATATTATAATTATAATGTATAAATGTGTTTTAAATTCTATAGTTACAAGTGTTGTTGTTGAATCTGATTGTGATGTTTGAAGTTGAGAAGACAATAACAAATCTTCAACTTGGGTTGGCTGGGAAAATGAATGAATTTCAGACTCATTGGGTGGATTAGACACAGAAACTGAAATGGGTGCTAGAGCCGGTTGGGAATAACATAGTCGAGAATCTTCCAAATTCCTATCAGACCGAAATGACACTCCTACTTTTTTGTCATCTATGAAAATAAAAAAATTTTAATTACACTTATAGAAAATAAATATTTAGAACTTTATGGCCGTGTGTCACAGTTTAATGTAGAAACAAAATAGTTACATAAATATAAATAATAATATGGGTAATAATAATAAGATATTATATTATCGTAGACTCATAGAGATATAATAAGAGTTTACCATTAGAATTAGACTTATTCAACCAATGATGTGATTTAATTTTTAATATATCATATCTTTTGGATGGAGTTGGTGTCAATATCTTTCTAACAAGTGACAAGGCTAAAGTATCCAATTTACACCACGGAGAATGATTGGAATAATCATTAGTTTTCCATAGCCTATAATATTCATTATTGTGTGACGGGATATCCCAAGGTAACTCTAAAATAAGATAAAAGTTATTTAATTTTTACCTATCATCAACTCAAAAATATTTTAATTTTTATAAATTATAAACAAACAAAAATAAATATTGGTAGGCCTTGAATTTAAAACTTTATTAAGTTAAATAATATAGATTTCTTTCAGTGATTTTAAATTTAAATAAAATTTTTAGACTTGTATAGGCGAGCAGCATCTTATAAAAAATGAAAATGTAGATTACTTGTAAGACCAGGATAAATGTATAGGAGTTCAACATTTGGTTTCGGAGTGCTTGGAATGTTATGACAAAGACAACTTGTTTCCTTTAATTTAGAATTATTAAGGATCTATTACACAAAAATAAATTATGCTGTATTGTATATTAAAGTGCTATTAATTTTTGAACATCAATTCAACATCAATAGCTAGAAGAGTGCCAAAGAGATCAACATTCACAATGTTATCAAAAGGTATTCAATGCACATTAAATAACAATATAAAATATGATTACCTCCAGCCAGCATAGAAATCAGTATAATGCCACATGACCAAATATCAGAAGGTTCTGCTTCATGAGGTAAAGAAGATAGTACTTCTGGAGCTATATATGGCGGAGTACCGCACCTACTATCCAATTTACGTCGCTATTTTAATTACGTTAAAATATTAAAAAGCCATGCCAAATGTATTTAATAAACCACATTTAAAAAATTACCTACTTTTCCACCACATAAAAACATAGTGGCTAATCCAAAATCACTAATTTTTAAATTGCTATGTTCATCCAATAATAAATTTTCTGGTTTCAAATCTCTGTGTGCAATACCATTATCATGCAAATATTCCTAATAAAATAAACATGAATTTCATTTAAAAAATTAAAAATTGAAAAAGTATGCTGAAAAAAAAACATACAACTCCAGCAAGCAACTCTTTGAAATACTTTTTAGCATCAGATTGTGGCATTCCAATATCCGGTTCTATTTACAAAAACACTCAGAAATTAATAAGTATCATAATTTATAATCAATAATAAATTAACATACCAATTTGGTCAAATAATTCACCTCCGGAAGCATATTCTAAGAATATATAATAATTATCATTAAATTGACGTTGTCCAAAATATTTTATAATATTTGAATGCCTTATCCTACTATGTATAGCTGCTTCTTTTTTAACCATAGTTAATGCATCAGGATATTTTTTAAGATTAATCGTTTTCATAGCTACAGTACTATTTGTATTTTGATTTATTAAAAGTTTTACTCTAAAAGAAAATATTTAATAAATAACTATAAATGTCGTAATTTGTGGTATGTAAATTTTAATAATCAATTACCGAATAGTATCAAATATGCATAGTAAAAAAAAAAAATATTTAAATTAGGTTATCACTAACCACCTTTATTATAAATAATTTTCCAACTTTATACAATAGAATAATCTTTAAAAAATATTATGCTAATGGCTAGTTAGTTTATACAACTAACTACCCAAGTAGGTACTAAATAAAATACAAACTAAAGAATGATTGTTACTACCTTTGTTTATATGCAGTTGTTAATGCACATTTAATTGATGTGAATTGTATTAATGTCCAATAGGTTGCGAGTTTATATATATTTCTTAAGCCCAGAGTAAAAGTAAGCTAATAAGCTTCATGTACATTAAAATTGCATTTATATGCACCAACTCCCAGATTAACACAATTTGCATTAAGCAAACGCGCATAAACAACAGTACATAAACGTGGTAAATAAAAACCAAGTTAAACGTTTAACGTTGATCATAGGTTATTAATAAATACATACGAAACAAAACAAATCAAAATTTATAAAAACATACTCGCCAAATGACCCTTCGCCTAGTGTTTGGGCTATTGTCCATCCTTCAACAAATTGAGAATTCATTTATAACCTTAATCCTAAAACAAAATAGTTTTAACTACTTTATTAGCTGGACTTTGTTTGAATACTACTATAAGTATCAAAAGAAGGGTCCAGACTCCAGACCTGAAGTCTACCCAAATAGTTATTCCAAAGGTTATACAATTTATTTTGCAAACTTAAGGCTAAACTATGTAACCACTATAGTTACTCTGCATTGTGTAACAATGTTTTCATAATTTACTAAAAGTTATTTCATTTTGTTAAATTAGAAAAAAAAATTTACTTTATTAAGTGAGTATACTCCATTTTCCAAGAAAAACAATTTGATCAATGCGTATCTCCCATCACCCGTCATTTATTTGGATATAAATATAATTGTTTACTGCTCCGCAATGCAAAAAATATATGAGGGTTGTTAATGTGTGTGTAGGGGATGTGAATGATCGTGAATAGTAAAGGGTTAGGACCAGGGATGTTCCGAATGGGGGGTGACATTTTTGTCAGTTGAAAAATTGCTAATTTAGTGAAAAACTTGATACAGTCGGTAAAATGCCACTCATAATCAACCATTAGAATCTTCATTACTGGTTAGTGGATGTAGACTGTGTTTATAGTATTTTTGATAGTAAATTGTATTGGGGTCGTTGAGAATAGAAATCATAGGTATATTTCAATATTTTATTATCTAACAGTTGTGTACAATGTAAACTGTAAATTATCTAATCTATTGGCTGGCTGATGGGTATTGTTTGGAAATCATTGGAAATCACTGGAAATCAGTAGAAATAGTGACAGATAGAAATACTTATTTATTGTTAAAAACCACTTGATTGGTGATTCCCAAACTTTTATTTTAGTTAAATTAACCAATAAAGTAGTTGTAAAAAAAAAATGGATAAAATTATAATTTGGAAGAAAACTTAACATGGGACTTTGCCCCTTTCCCCCTAAATTTTTATTTTATTTTTAAAATATATATATATATAATGAAATGTTTTTATTCCGATTTATTATTTTATAAAGTAAAATCTACCTACTTAAATTATAAGTATTCATAGTCGAATGTTTCTGTCATTTTTTTGATATATGTTATATATGTAGCTTCATATATATGCCCTATATTATGTATTTTAATCTAAAAACCTAATCTTGACATCGACAATTATAATTTAACCTTATAGTAAGCTACACAATTACAATGGTACGCAAATAACAACTAAAATGTACCTTTATTTTTTAGTAAATATCTAGTAAACTTTTGTTAAATATTCTAATTTATATTTATATATATATTATGTACATATATTCATATACCTTTAATAGAGAACTTCACTTCTTAGAAACCAAATTGAACTAAAATGTATGGTTTTGTTAAGTACGAGTACTATAGAATAATAATGTAATATAGTGGTTCAAAAATAAGTATCTATAGGTTCTAAAAAAAAAGTTCTGTTTAGTAACTTCAATCTATAGGTAATAGGTATTAATTTTAAATTATGTGGTAGTTCAGGAAGTATCACAAACTTTCCATATTGGGAGCTTAAAAGTTTACCTACTCGTATAAAAAAAGTACGCACAAAACACGTGATAGGTAGTTGTAAATATTTTCACAAGTATTTACAGTTTTAATCTATTCATCTAAAACCAGGTTTGGTTACATTTAGTAATGGCGTTTGGCAATTTTTTTTAATTATAAAAGTTGTGTAACAATTCAAGTTTGTTAGATGGTCATTTACTGATCCAGTGCAATAATTATAGTTAGATACACCAAATTTGGTTTAAGTAATTTTATAACCCCCCCCCATTAACATTTATAACAAAGTTGAAAAGTAATCAATAGTCAATTGAGTAAAAATGGAAATTGAACACTAGGCGCCACGGCCATTAAATGAAGACTACCCGTTTTAGATGATTTAGAAAAAACAAACAAAAAGCTTTTCGTACACTTGTGTCGTCTATAGTTATACCTTATACAGAGCTATACCACTTAAAATTTTGAGAATACACAATATACATACCTCGGTCCAAGTAAAATACTAGGGTATTACCTACCTATACCAAAAAAACAATTATTTTAACGCGATTTTACGTAAGAATTGTGAATATGCACAACACCGGACACCACGTTCTTGAAAAAAATTATGGCAACTACAGTAGGTATTAGTAGCAACGAGACAACATTATACTTCAGCAGGATTATAAATAAACATTATTTGTTCTGTGACGCGTCACCGTCGGTAAGGCACTACAACAATGTTATCGCAGAATTATATACCACTAATTATTAAACGCTAATCTATAAGTTCCCTACCGTCGGCGGCCGACCCGCCCGGAGTTGGGGGAAAAGCAGTGTGACCGGCAGTACGGTATTCATATGAAACGTATATTTTTTCATTTATCTAGGCTCCAAAGGTCTAAAATGCGCAGATTTCTATACTACTATAATAGAAGTCTGTGTCTAAAATGTACCCACACCCAGTGAGCAATATAGTTTTGAAACGCGGTCGTTACGTAGACTTATAATTATATCCTTGATGAGTATTGATGGCAATACACCATCTTGAACGATTTGTAGAAAACTGATTATTATTTGACAAAGCACAATAACATTTATTATTTTTAATTATACTTTAAATTGAACAAAATACAAAATAAAGAAATATGTAAGATTTTTTTTATTTTCATTTTAAATGCATTAAATGCATTAAATGTATTTATTCTTCCATGACAGTCCTGAACTGTAGCATTGATTAAATATATTATACAATGATTGTAGTCTCTCTTTATCACTACATGTTGATATTTGGTTTTACAACGCGCATTTCATATCTTTATAGGTCTATGATTGTTATGTTATTGTTATCATTTTTCAGAGAAAATTCATAAGTTTAAAAAAATTTATTATTTTTTGTCCCTATATTTTATAAAATTCTATTTAACAACTACCTCTGTTTTTTATTATATAGTTTATGTTTTAAAATTATATTTATACATACATTTTGATTTGTTTAAAACATTTTGAATATTTTATGCAGTAGATCAAGTTCTTGTTAATTAATTAAGTAAATAAATTATGTTTCTCTTGCTTAGAACGCAAGGTTCTTGAAAATGTATTTTTCATCCAATCAAAACGGTTTTAACAAAAGTTTTGATGTTAAGTATTAAATCATATTCTACAACATTTAAAATTTACGAGAAACCAAAATGATAAGCTCTTTTGTATCAAATATACATTATATAATTACTAATTTTTATTTTATTTTATTAATGACACCGTTCCTAGTACTTATGTGATTAAATGTAGAATGGCATATTTGTTTTTTATTGTTTAGATGTTGGTGACAATATTATGTTTGAACCGAAACTCCATTCCAATGAAAAACTAAAATCTATCAAGAAAGGTAATTTAATTATTTTAAAGGAGACATAAAATGTACACTATTGATGAATTATAATATTTTATTATTGTTTTTTATAAAAACACTGTTGAAAAATATGATCAAATGCGTTTGAATATAATAATAAAAAACTTAATGGTACATATTTTAAAAGAAATTCTTACAAAGTTTAGAATCCGTAGCCAAACATGTAAATTAAATCTTAAGCATTTAATTAAAACTTTAAACATTTGTAGATTTGCTGTATAACATTATTTTAAATGTTATTATTATTTTTTTATTACATACAAAATGTATTTATTTTATTATGTAGAAAAGTATCTGACTCAAATTTATTAACAAAAACTCTAAATTCAAAACATTATCACCATGTATCCAAAATTCCATATAAAAATGTTGGCAACCTCAACAACTAGGTAAATTTATTATAGTTTTGGCCTTAATATCTATAAATTCACTTTGTTATATTCTATTTTCTATTTATATTTATGTGGACAAATATCTGAATTAAATTTATTATTGCAGACCTCAAATTTTGAACATCATTGCCATGCATCCAAAAGTTCATCTGATTATAGATATCCAATGCAGTCCTCTAATTACTGATACCACCGTCTATTGTCTTCTAATGAATTGGGTAAATTGAATGTAAAAGTATACTATGTAATAATTAAGTATTTGGTTAACACTGGTTTTACTATTTTATCATTATTTTAAATCAAGCTAGTGTTGTAATTTGATTAAAAAACTATCAACAACAAACAACTAAGTTGTTTGTTGTTGATATGTTTATGTATCACTAACAAGTAATACAGGTAGTTACCTGTATTACTATATATAATTTTTATTCTTACAGTACATTTGTCAATTGTTGCAAATCTTATGCACAAACAGTTCAAAGCAACATTGTTTTTGGTACTAATTGTTTACTTGAAGAAATTTTAAAATCCAAAAGTTTTGTTAGTCAACCTCAAACTTTTGGTGGTCAAGAAAATTTTTAGAATTGTGTTCAATTTACCTGTGAAAAATGTGGATGTCTTTGAAATTGAAAATAAACATAAAAATCAGCATCTCAGTTTTTCATGGTATGTCATTATTAATCAACAATACAACATAATTTTGTTTTATGGTTAAGTTATTATTGTATTTAATATTTTTAATTTTTAACCCATTTTAGAAATCATGCTTAGGACCATGTGTGTGCTGTACACTTTTGCAAGACACTGTTACATCATTACTGAAGACTAAAATGATAGATGAATGCCCAAAATCATACAAGGATGGTGGCAAAATTCCATCTAAACATGCATTTAAAGATTCAATCCTTAATTAAATAATAATTAGTAACAAACTTGAAGAATTCTTATAAGCATTTATTTTACGATTCAAAATGTGTATCTGTTTTATGTTGTTCAAAATTTCCATTCTAATGCTTGATGACAAAAACAAACATTTATAAATTGATTTTGGTTAGCCCAAACTATGTTCAATGATATAAAAGTTAAACACAAATAACTAATTAACAAAAAATAGTTATTTTACACTGTAATTATTAGGTATTTTGTTAGCAATTAAATGTGCGTTTACTATACGCTGTTTGTATTTGTTTTTTTTATTTTTATGAAATAATTATTAAATTTAATTATGTAAAAGTTTTTGCTATTTGAACATTATTATTTTTTGTATATTTTACTTAATTGTATTAAAAAACTGCCTGTGTTTTTTATTGTATGTTTTACATTTTGTGAATTAAGAATTTTGTAAATTTATGTGTAGTGTAAATTATTCACTCATTAACTACTGTAGTATGCAAATTTTAGTTGATGTCTTATTGTTTTAATAGACATTAGTGTATTTAATATAATTTCTAGGCTTTAAAACTATCAAAGCTATTTAGACTTAATTTAACACTAACACAATGTATTTCATCAGATCATTAATATGGTTACAAAAATTTTTACTAAAATTAATTAGCAACCTAAAAGTTACTTTAATCTTGCTTGTATCTATGATCAAAACTGATACTTATATAATATCAATCAATAATTAAAAGGTGAGTATCACTACCATTTGTTCCACAAAATATGTGTTTCATTTTAAATGTGTTTCAATATTATTAAATTATTAAATAGTACCTTTGATTACCGGTGTGGTCACTTCGGTCAACAAATGAAGCAAAAATTGGCTATTTACACTATATTATAAATTTTTTTTATAGAATAGTTCATTAAAGAATAAATTTATATTTAATTAACAGAAAACTATGTTATTTGATACAATAATTTATAAAATAAAATCTAAAACAACTAAATCTAAAAAAATTACATACTTTACTCATTTATTTTTAAAACTAATAGGTAAATAAAAAGTTAATGTCTGCAATCTGCATGTACCTACTTAACATATTGATGGACACAATTTTTTTAATACGGTGCTCTATTTTCAAACCATTCTTGTCAATTTGTTTTTGGAAATTTCTTATAAATTATAGAAAGCATTGAATTGTAATCGATGCAATATTTTTCACTCATGAAAATAACATGTTAACTCGTGTCCTCAAAGATATTTTAGAGCGGGTTCATACAACTACATGACTTAACCACCAAAATTTTAATATACAACAACAAATGCTACAGTAGTCTAGCATGATTCATCATCAGTATAGAATGTTTTATTTTTAACTTAAAAGGACATTCAACAGTATCTAAGTATCATATGTATTTTTAAATAATCAGTGTCTAGATAGCAAACCTAAATCATTTTATAGAGAAAAAACACTGATGGTACATCAGTGCCGTAGCCAGAAGGACTATAGGGTTCAAGCCCCACTAAATATCATTTGCGACTTTTTTTTTATTACCATTTAAAACATAACATCCATTTTAATAATAATATAAGTATCTGCTAAAAAAAAAAAAAAAAAATGTTTACATAATACAGTATAAAATATATAATAATAACAAGTTGGTTTATCTTCTCCACCAAACATCATTATGTTCACTGGGAAATGCGACTGCTACATTTGCTGTACGCCTGTACCGTTTTAGTTTGCCATCAGGTCTAAAAAAAAAGTTGGCAATTTTAGAATTTGAGCGTTATGAAGGAATTGTTTTTACATGGAATGGTTTTTTTTTTCTGTCAATAACTTTTTGCAGATTTCTGTGAAATTTTGCCTACTTTTTGAGTTAAACCCCAAAAAAGAGAACAAATATGTTAATTTTGAAGAATTTAGCGACAAAAAATATTAAGTTTTAAAATTTGTAATGAAGTTTTCGTATAAAGGAAAAGCTCCGATTTCCAAAGTCAATATTTCTAATAAAAGGTCTTTAAACTTTGATGGTATTTGAGGGTCTCAAGTTTGAGAGTTCAAAATTGAAAAAGTTACAGTAAAAAAACCAAGTGTAATTTAAGGAAAACTGTTAAAAATTAGGGCTAACGTGTGTTTGACATAATTGATTTAGTTTTTTAGCCATAACTAACTTCCAAAATAATAGACAAAATATACTGAGTATTACACAATATATACACAATAATTTACACAATATTAAAATACGTAAAATACAAGTTTGGTATAAGTTTCAAATGATTCAAAAACATTTTGAGCTAAGTATAGAACTTTAAAATTTAATTTTTGACCAAAAATTTTTAAAACTTAAACTCAAGGTTGTAAAAGACACAAGAAACAAGGCTTAAACAAAAAGTACCTATACGAGATATATATACGTATACATGAGATACTAAAAAATTTCGAAAAATCATAATCTTAAATTTTTTTTTAGTCGTTTAAAGTTGGAAAATGGTCAACAATTGGTCATACGTTTGACTTATTTTTTGAAAAAAATTACTAACTCACACAAATTTCTTATTTAAGAATTAAAATTGGTATAGATTATGTAAAACAAAATTTGAATACAGGTTTGCTACAAGACTCAAGTGACTTTGAAAAATTTTGAACTAAGTATAGAACTTTTTAAAAGTTTCAATTTTCTTTGTGGCTTTTGTCCAATAAAAAATGTAATTTTCCACAAAAATTTTTGAAACTTTAACTCAAAGTATAACTTTGAAAATTCATTGTCACGATTTCTTTTTTTTTATCCTAAAGTTGGAAAATTTTCAAAAATTGGTCATGCCTTTGAATTATTTTTGGAAGAAAATTTGTAACTCAAACAAATTTATTATACAAGAATTGAATTTTAAATATGTTATAAAAAACAAATTTTGCCATTCACTAAAAAAATTTCATAAAATCGGTCCAGTATATTCTAAAAGCGTTTAAAAAAAGTATTAAAACATAGTGTAATTTGGTTATATGACAATGAAATTACGCACTATTGTGCAATAGATACTAAAATCGTATTAACTCCTCAAATAATGGTCAAAATTGTTTGAAATTTTCACACGTTATTTAAATTAACATTCTTTATAAGTGGATACGACTTTCGGAATTTTTAGACCATTTTTAATGTTAAATTTGGTTTTTACCATGACGGTTGCCTGATTACTGAGCTTGCTCAGAATTGTTTTTTGAAGGCAATGATTATTTGCTTTCAATGAACCACAACTTCCAAACCAGTGACTCATCCATAGTATAGTAGCTATAGCGTCAAATTGCCCACTCGACCTAGTGTGATCCATGCTTTTTTTTTATTTATAACAACAACTTATGAGCTAATTCCACCAACCAACTTCTTGTTCGACCTAGAATTTACTCCCTTTCTTAAAATTTATGCTCTTTATTTGCTTCCTTTATTTTTAAGAATATTAATTCTTATATGTCATAAACTGTTATGATTGCCTAGGTGTGAAGTCCAGAGATTAGAAACTTATCCTCAACAATAAACTTAAACTTTTATACAGGTATTTAAAGTTAAAACCAACTAAATCTACCATAACTTACGTCAGATGAAATTGTTAGTATAATAATGACCCTGAAAATAATATAACCTCCGGAAAAGACAATATAAATTCAAAATTAATAAAACTTGCGGGCAAACAATTAATAAATGAGGTATACATAATTTATGTTAATTTACATATGGACCAACGGAATGGAATGTGATAATCATTATTGTTCCATTTTCGACGAGCTGGGAGACCCGGAAATAGTCGAAATAGAATCGGGAAATTTCTCTTTTGAACACAAGTTACAATCCCTCTATTAATAATAATAATAGATATTAATAATACGTATTAATAATACGCAACAGCTGGCTAGTAAAATATGCAACTATAATATTGAACTCCATATGGTTTTTTGTTGATTTTAAGCAAGATTATACAGCATAAAAATCAATTATGGCCCATGAATCTAAGTATTCCGAATAAATTATTAAAAATGATCGGATTTTGTAACTCTCTGCAAATTATGCTGACCAAAAGTACCTTATTACCAAAATATCAAACTGTTTGACAGGAAGATGACCCAAGATCAGCGATGACAAAGTGAATAGGCCGATAGCGAGATGAAAATTTGAGATACCGTTAGGCTTCGAGTGAGCTCCAATCTTCAATATTTCCGTACTCGGAAAAAAGATATAATAAAGTGGATTTTGGTTGTCAATAATTCAGGAGCACCATTTTTTTTTTTGGGGGGGGGGGGGGGGGGGGGTTTCTTTTGGGACTTTTATTTTTTACCTAACCTTACCAATAAGAATACATTTTATGCTTAATATTACCCACAACTGTTTATCTTTTTCTGTGTACAACAAATTACTTTGAAATTGTAATAATGAATTTTATAATTTATAATTTTAAATGTTATAATGAAACATTGTTATTTGTAGTTAGTATATACCTGTAATATGTACATCGTATATGATGAGTCTCATATTTGTAAATCAAACAATAGCTCAAAGTTAATTTTTCGTGAATTCTAGTGCTGGCTTGACTATAAAAGCGCCAAAGTTTAGGTAGGGAGCCAAAATTCCGAGACTATCAAGGAATAGAAATTTTTTTAAAAAATATTTTCGGAGATATTAATTGATTTAAGCTCAATGGTCCGGTAGTAAAAAATCAATTGGTCTGCATCGATTGTTCGCACCTCTCATATTTTAAAATCTGCGGAAACGGCGCCCCTGCAATAATTATAATCACCTGTATTTTGAAAACAACTCGTTTTAGTTTTAGTCTGTTGTTTGTTGCAGTTAATCACCCATATGATTTCGTGGTCGCACAACTCCTCTTTTTTCGAAAGTCCGTTTGGTTCTGCGCTATGGCCGCAGGACTCTTCGACCATTATATCGTCGCCACCGCCGTCACCGCAGACCATTATCTCACGTTCCCCGCAGGATACGTGCTCTCGCTCGTATTCACAAACGGGGCTATCGGGTATTGTAACAATGGTAGCCATATTCTGTGTCGTCAAACTTGAAGGACAGACATTTGTATCCTTTCAAAAATTCATGCAATAACGTTGTGAGACCAGATGATTACGAAGTGTGCGTTAACGCAATAATACGTTTTTTAAGTTGTTTAAATTAAGGGCCGTATAAAATTTTGATAGCAGCCGTCAGTTATAAAATAACAAATTTTTGTGTTCATAAGACTTAGGTATATAGTGGAATTTTTCCGCATTATTTTATATGTCTGCAGTTAACGGGCGAGGTAGCACATAAAAACCTCTGTGCAACAAAAAATCAAGAACATAAACTATGTTTCTCATAGTTTAAGTGTCACTTATGTGACACTTAAAATGGTTATGCCTACGGGCCATAAATTAAGGCCATGTAATAAGTACTTAAGGCCATAAATTAAGTTTTTGAGTAGTGTAAGTGTTTAAGTGTATTAACTAAGGGCCCTCTCACCAACATTTATCTGACGTAAGAACATGTAATAATTATAATATAATTAATTATATAATATATAATATATAATATAATATATAATATATAATATATAATTATATATAATTTAATTATATAATACGTATGTATATAATTATATATAATTTAATTATATAATACGTATGTATATATTATATACATACGTATTATATAATTTTTACAAATTACGGACCTAAACTAATCGTACCAGCTCGAGTTTTGGTTGAAACGAATTAGAATTAGTCGTTAAATCTACTTTGGATCATCTGGGCCATTTTTTTAATTATTAAATTTTTAAGATAGTAAATTTTACTCAAAATTACATTTTTCAAACAATTTTTTTTTTTTTTAATTGTTTTTTAAAAATTAAACTCGAAGGATCCGAAATTTACTTCATAAAATATTCATAACCGTTTACAAATTCAAAATTGGAACAAAATTTAATGAGTCATGATTGGACTCGTTTACGTAAATTGTTTTCCAAAAAACAGTAGTCGAAATGAACGGGATGACGGGGATTGGCTTCCCTCTATTTTTTCTTCTACTTTTCTTCTACTGCCAAAGGCGGGTTTATGTTTTTCGTTGTACCTATTGTCTATAGCAATCATTTAAAATTAAATTGCCTTCAGTCAAAAGTTTGAAGTTAACAACAAAAATAAATATCTATATAAAAGTTAAGATATAAAAAATAAGAATAAACTTAACTTTACAACAATGATAATTAATTATGAAAAGTTGAATTAATGCATTACAATTTTTTACTAAATAAGTTAATAATAGTTAAATAGAAAATTAATTAACTACCTAGTTAGGTTAAAAAGTTTAAAAAAAATTAACTTTTTAACTAAACTATAACTTTTTTACTAGTTATAATGTCCACCTTTGCTAAAAAGAATGCGACTTGACAGTTGATGATATTAACAGAAAGGTTTAGCCCACAATCACTGAATGTGCATCTACTGTCATGGTCAAATTGAATTATTAAAAGGGAGACAATTTCGAGGAATATTTTCATATTGTCGGCAAACGGAAGGTTAAAATTAGCAGTGGAGAGATAGTAAGATACATAGTAAAATATCATACGATTTCCGTGTCATGGTACTCTTGGTCGCAGATCGTCTCGTTTTGTAATGGCCTATTCGGTTCTGCGTTACAACAGACCATATCGTGGCCCCCGCAGACATCTGCATCGTCATCGGCTGATATCTCGCGTTCATAGCAGCACACGGTTTCTTGCTTGTATTCACAAACGGGAGTTTCTATTTTTTCAACGACTTCAATCGTTTGTGTCCTCAAACTCGAAGGATAAACGTTTGTATCCTTGTTAAAAAATCCATGTAACATATTTTTAAGACAGTCTTTTTGGAAATAAAACGTTTTTAAAGTAAGTGTTTGCGGCACAAGTTATGTATGTAGGTACCTAACATACAGGATACAATATGTATTTTAGGTAAATTGATTGAATCATGAACATTTAATACTTTCAATGCATATAAATAACGTGTATAGGTTACGCCCTTCCGATTTTAGAATTACGAAAAAAAATTTATATCCATATTATAATATAGCCTAGTGCGATCATGGAGTTTAACCTGGAAATTTACAATTAATTGACGAGATATGAAAAATTGTGTCACGGTCGGATTAATGGATGCTGTTGTCTTAGAGGGAGATAACTTTTAACAATATTTTAACATCATAGGCAAACAGAAGGAAAACAGAAGTGAAAAGCATAAGACGAAGATGACTACCTCGTGGAATACTTGAAGTAATGATACAGAGGTCTGAAAGTAGGTATGGATACCATTGCAGTTGACCTACTGGCTACTGCCTATATAGTGCTTTCTAGAGGTGAGGAGTAAAAACCTATATCATTATACGAGTACTTCTTTAAATTGTTTGAAATTGGAAAATTGGCAATAATTGGTCATATCATTCATATCTGTGATTTATTTTTCCAAAAAACTACGTAACAAACAAATAGGTAGGTGGGTACGTAAGGAGTGCTCCGATCTTTTCATTCGGTGTCTAATATACTTTGTATAATAAGTTGTTGGATTTAGATTTTTTCGCTTTAATAAAGTTTTGGAGTGGGTCACTTCAAATTGTTTCGCAGGTGAGCAGGTCACTGATAGTTTTATGATACCTTTTTATATACCTACTATATATTCTATAGGATATTTGCAAGTCACTGCAGATAGCTATCTTAAGGGAAATTTTTACAAAAATCTTTACTGTTTTCCCGGCCTTAGGTATCATTGTTTTATACCAGAACAATTGGCACCGTCTTGGAAAAATTTGCTGCTCCTCACCAAAATAGAAGTATTTAAAAAAAAAAAAAAATTATGAACACGTATTTATTTGAATATTCAATTAAATGTTTATGTTATACTTTGATTAGTGATAATATTGAATTAAATAATTTTATATGTTACATATTATATGTAAAAATTGTAAGCTGTTGTAGGTAATAGTAGATACACTGTTGCAGGTGCGTACAAAAACGGGAATTTTTAGGAATTTTAAGAAAATTTTTAAACATTTTTAAAGATTAACGATATTTGTCTTTTAAAGTACGAATATTTTGTAAAAAAAAAAAACAAAATGTGAATCCAGATAGGTTTCCGCAAACACCATACAAACGAGTAAATTTTCAAACAATATTAAAACATACTGGTTTTACAGTGAACCCAAATCTGAAGCATATATGGCGTTTAAATTTTTTCCCATTTTCGTCCACAAAATCCACATCCCCAATAATTGTTTTCTCGAAAATTTCACAATCAACGTTCTCTTGTTCTCTCGAACAGTTGCCTGTAAACTCGACGTCATCACAGGTCGCAGAATTGTTGCCAATACAATCATCATCTGATTGGGTCACGTCGGCACATTTGGAATTAGGACAATTCGAATCTCTGAAAGTGTCGATAATATTTTAAATTGTTTAAAACAGTACGTATCTTAAGCATTGAAAATATGATAAAATTAGCAGATGTTCGTCGCGTCTGTGTTTAATTTTCGGTAAAAAAAATCGTAACCCTCACAATTTTATTATTTAAGATTTAAAACGTTAAATAGGTTATATGTAAAACAAAATTTTCTGTGCGCGATCAAAAATGTCGAAAACATACCGAATTCGACCAGTGGTTTCAAAATTATAAAAAAAAAACGTATTGATAAAATGGTGATATTTTGGTACATAACGCATAGTAATATTTCGTTAATATTTTACAAACGCGGTAACATTTACTTAACATCAACCAATGTCGTGATAACTCTTTAAAGTTTAAATGACAGCTACCAGAAATAAGTTAAATCTTTAAAAGTTTTCAAAATTACTTTTGTAGAAGTGTGAAATTAGATATTTGCAAACGTATTCATAATCGTTTTTGTATATGCAATTTCCAAATTTGTATATTATGTTAGCTATTTTTATCAATACCATTAAACATAAATTTGATTACGTCATATTCCACTAAAAATTATGAAATAAAAAAAAATTTAACACAAACATAAACCAGACTAAAAAAAAAAAAATAATGAAAAATGTATAAAATAACTAAAAAAAGTCGGTGCCGTCCAACACAATGTATAATTAAAAATATAAACTATACACTCAAAGATGCTGCGATTTCCTGCTAATTCGGTGATTGTAGTATGCACTAAAATTCAAATATTTATCAATCAGCCGCATCGGACGCGCAATCCAGTTTCTATAATTTCATAAGTTGCAATATAGTTGACAATATATAATATTGATACGTTGCTAGGTTAGTTAAGTCAGGATTAAAATTAGTTAAGGTTAGTTAAATTATCTACTAACCTTGGATATGTTGGACGGCACCGACTGCTGATCCAATTTCCAAACAAAAGTGATAACTAGGGCCCGGGAGTTCGTGCATTTGCATGTTTTCACTGAATGTACCAAAAAAATGGCTAGATCAGCTACAAATTTGAATTGTGTACTTATATAGAAACCTAAGCACCAAAAAAATTTTATTTTGCATGTAATAATAGTAAAGCGTATTATGAGTTTTTTAAATTTATGTGCATATTTTTTAAATTTCTCGTTGTTTACTGCATATTAGTATTATTTTATACACCTAGGTAATAGACAAAATATAATTTATTTCAAAAATTAATCTAGGCAAAAAAAATATACAATTTGTATAAAATAAGAGAATTAAATTATTAATTTAAAATTATGTGACGGTTAGGTCGTTAGGTGTTTGAATAATGTTCGTTTATTTTTCTCATTGGATAGTATAATACTATGATCTGTAGCTGAGACGTGCACACATGTCCTAAATTTTACAATAAGTTATCCATCGTTATCGCGGTCGGGAAATCTCGTCTGGGCCTCAAGACGCTATCGCAAATTTCTAAAATTAAATGTCGGTAGAAAAAATTTCAACGGATAGTCTACCAGAAGATTTTTCAAGCGAAAGATATCCACCAGAAAAAGGTGGATATTGATGGAGTGACATATTATCACCTAAACACGCGACGAGTGTAGGAGATAGGCGTGAAATTGCGCAAGACAAAAAAGTGGCTAAAACTCTTAGTGAGTATAGTGTTGCCAGAAGAAGAAGAAGAAGAAGAAGAAGAAATTATTTTATACTTTTTAGTGGTTTTTTTTTTTTTTTTCTTATAGTCTGTTAGGTACCTAACATTTTTTCTTCCGGTACCTGTATTTTTATACGCCGGAAGGTATAGTACATACTTGTCATCATTTTCTCGCATTCGATCGCGAATATACGCGTACACGATGACTGCGAAAACGATAAAAATGGCGGCGCTCGCCAAGTTTTGGGTACAGACCAGATGTTTGAAGTTTGACGATGCTTCGGGCGTCGGCGTTCGCGTCCGGTCGCACTGTCTCGGGAAAAGACAGCACCACAGGCTGTCGTCCGGGTACATGGCCATCGCGTGATAAATGCGATGATTACGATAAATAATTCGTTAATGAAATTAACAAATTCAACGGTAGTTACTGTACACGTTTACGTGCGAAACTGTGCCCGTGTTTACAGAAACGACGCGTTCCGTCGTAACCCGTACGACCAATAGGTACACCACGACGAACAGAGAGGAATATAATATCTAACGAAAAATATTTCTAAAAAAAAAAAAAAAATCGTTTTATAGACAAACATTATATTTTATATTCAAGCCGTGTACCTACAAAAAAAAAAAAAAAAAAAAAAAAAAAAAAAAAAAAAAAGATTTTTTTTTTTTTTTAAAAAAAATTGTAAACGACGAATCGTTAGGTTTTTTCTCTAAAAAAAAAAAAAAAAAGATTGTCTTGCGAATCGTTCGTAAAATAGTTTAGATGTGACCGGTTAATGTTTCTGGTGATTAGCTGTGGTCGAAGCTATTGTGGTAGTTTTCTGTAAACAAATAATTCATCATTTACCGACGGCTGTACGAATGCGACGAAAATCTTAACTTTTTTTATTCGTTTTAGTAGGTACAAAATTACGGATCAGGAACGTAAGTAAGATTGATTAGAAAATCGCGCTATAGGTAAGTAAATAATAATAATAATAATTAAAAAAAAAAAATTATACGTAGGTATTTATACCTACTATAAACTAGTACAATAAGGACATCGTTTAGTTTAGTAAAAATGATTGTTAAATTGTAATAAAAACCTTTGGACTGAACCAAATAGTAATATTAAAGCTGTAATATTAATATTTTTAAATTGTAAAACCCTATTTTTAATTTTTTTGAGGTAAATTTAGGTAAAAAAAAAAAACGTTATTCACTGCATCCAAAGAAACATAATGAATCATAGTATATATTATATACAACGCGTTGCGTTTTACAAATTCAAAATCGATTAATCCTAGGTAAACGAATTTTTGTCTGGCCCATATCGTAGGTATGTCTGAAATTTTAATTGTCATTTAAGATTTGTGCATTCACCTGCTTACATCACAATATGATCTGAGATGGTCTACGTGGATACTTTGGGACAGTGAATCGGTTATTTTTAGTTTGATCTGAAGGGTACTTACCGGATGTTTTTTATTGCTTATATAACATAAGTTTTGATTTAACAAGAACCCAAAATCAATCTTCTAAACAAATGAATTATGATAAAAAGTCAATTGAAGAATTTTATTGATTCACAGTTTTTATACCTTTTCGAGACAGTTTTTTAGCACGACTTCATCACAGATTTCTACAGCACAAAAACTTCTTAAAAAACTTAAGCTGTCTTCTGCCCGAGAAACTATAAGTTCACAACTAATAAATGATAGTGATGATGAAATAAGAAATTTAGTTAAAACATGTATGGTCGATATTGAAACTACTGAAATTGCAGCTGTAGGAGAAGTGAAACTATGGAGACAGTTTTGTCAAAACTTTCAAACTGTAAATACGATTGAAACGTTTCTTCGCTGTGATGAAAATGTGTCCCCGACAGTTCATAAACTTTTAAAATTCCTTATTACGCTCCCTGTAACCACAGCATCAAGAGAATGGTCATTTTCTATTTTTAAAACGTCTAAAAACATATCATAGGGACATTTTCTACATCGGAAAACAGATTGAACGGTTTAGCGTTTCTAAATATTCACCAATATATTAAAATTTCACCAGATAATGTTTTATACGTGTTATCGTCTAAAGTCAGAAAACTTAACTTCAGAATTAAGATGATTTTTCGTTGTACAGTCGGTATTATACCTTTTTTTAATTTCATTTGGTACATACAGTGTAAGTATATTTTAGACTTATTTACGACATATTATAAAAAAAGTGTGATGATTTTAATAACAAAGTTTAATTTTATGTAAACGTACCTATTAAGATTGAAAACGTTGGTAAAAATTATATGTTGACATTTTGAATATTGTTAATTTCACATTTCATAATTTATGCCATGCTCTTGTGTCTTGTACACCCAACGGAGTAAAAGAAAAACTAATATTTGTATAATAGAAATCAAAATTATCCTAGCAAATGCGTTGTTCGCAAAACTAGTGACAGCAATTTAGAGAAAAACCAAAAAAAGTTGTACTTATCGACTAGGTACCTACGTAAAGCGTGAAAATTTTTCGAGTTTTCAGAGAGCTATTTAAAGGTTTTTAAGGGGAGGGTTGAGTAACGCCGAGTTCTACTAAATTGTGCCGATGTGGATGAGTGTCGTTGTCATCAGTATCTAAAATGATAAATCAGTTCAAATCTCTCCTCCATTATAAAATCGTGGGCACACCGCTGAATACACGTACAAGTCGCCTATGTAGGGCGATAACTCCTCGGAATCATTGCCCTCCATCCGCTCTTTACACATCATCAAGTATTTTACCATAAAATTTGTGATTTTAAATAAAAACGTTTTTACTGTGCGAGTATTATATTTTTGAATAGTGGTTATTTTACAATGTAATGTATAAAATATAGGTTACGATTGTTAGTATTGGTACAAACTGACAGTCTTATGCAATAATATCGATAGTTAATGCGCATAAAATATTATTGGAAATTAAAATTTTTAATACAAATCAAATATGTATAATATAACATATTATTTATTTTGGTTATTAAAAAAAAAAAAAAGTTGCGCAAATAGTTGTAGGTTATAATATTATGTACATTGCGAGAAATCAACTCCGCGAGCGACACAGAATCGATTTGACCGCACGCGAAATCACACGGTGGTCATCATCTCCGAGAGGATCGCGTCCAGACGGGTGCGGTCGAGCATGGACTGAACGGCCAACTCCAACGGCCCGCGGAACTCTTCGACAACGTAGCCCTCAAAGGCGGTGGTCAGCGCGCGGGTGGCCAAGCCCAACAGGGTGGGCGCCTCGAGCAGCCGCAAGCCGTCCATGCGCAGGGACATGTGGCCGTCCAGGGCGGGACGAGCGGTCGCGGAGCCCAGCGACTGCACGACGGCGATGCGCAGCCAAGCGCGGTCCACCGCGTAGTCGGCTTTGAACGGCTGCGCGGCGCCGACGAGCGGCCACCACGTCACCCGGCCGTCCACCGTGCCGTTGAGCGGGCCGGCCGAGAGGAGGAACGACGCGCGGAGCTCGGCCCCGACGAGCTGCGCGACCACGTTGTCCACGCGGCGCACGTCGGACAGCCCGGACACGGCGAACGTGTTGACGGTGATGGTCGGAAGGCCCAAGTTGAACGTCTTGTTTACGGGCACGCGGAGCGGGTCGATGTCCATGCGTTGCATCTGGCTCCGAAGCAGGCCGGCGACCAGCTCGGACGGATTGTTATTCGTCTCGTCGCCGGGGCTGCGGTTTCTGCTGATCGCGGCCTTCAGGCGGCGGTTGGTCTCGTCCTTGGCGATTTTCACCACGTTCTCCATGACGAACGACTTGACGGATTGAAATATTGACGGGCACGCGTTGCTAAACAACCACGACATCACGGCGGCCCCGTCCAGATCCATGTCGCACTCGTCGAACTCCACGTCCATGTTCATGTCGGCCACCTGCGGACGTGCAGTTTTTTCATTTGTTAATTTTTCGTTTCGTTTTGCTTTTCGTTTTTAAAGGGTCTTCTTCTGCAGTACAGGCGCAGAAACTGACAAATAAGGGGGGAACAACGTCGTATAATTCGGTAGGTGATAATACTAGATCCTAGCCCGGATTCTAATGCCTAATTATAACGTAGTTGAATTAGCGGTCGTTCCTGCAGTTGGCGGGGTTTTTTTTATCGTTCTCTCGGAATTCCTAAGCGGACCGAAGGATCGCAAAACGGAATCCTGATGAGACGGTTCGTTTCAAAAGTGGAAGGATCTAAACGTTTTCGCCCGTTAAATATTGACCCGACTAACCACACTGTACAGTCGCGGTGGTCAGGCGCGGATCCGAGGGGCTACATATTATACCATCATCCCCTCCCTTCAACCGTATTTTAAGTTATTTGAAATGAAATCGCCATACAACAAATGTTTATGATACAATAATGCGTGACAAGAATTTCGAGCGACGATGCGGTGCTATCATCCGATTTGGTTTCAAACTTGGGCACAATGCGACGGAAACTTTTCAAAAGCTTCGACGAGCATGTGGAGAAAGTCGAGGGCCCTGGTTTTTAGGTGGTTCAAGACATTCTCGGAAGGCTGCAGAGAGTTAATTGAAGATGAACCTTGCAGCGGTGGGGCTCCAACTGCGAAAAATGATGAAAACATCATGTGCAGAGTTCGGGATCATGTCCGATCCGATCGTCGGTTGACGGTCAGAATGATTGGAGAACAATTGGGATCAAAAACACCTAGGTGCTGCATCATGACAATGCGCCTGGCCACACGGTCATTTCAATGAACCAATTTTCGGCAACCAAAAATATTATACTGTGCCCCGTCAACCTCCCTATTCGCCCGACTCGAGCCATTATGCGACTTTGTTCTCTTTCCGAGAGTAATAATTCACCTCAAAGGACGACATTTTGGGACACCAGAAAATATAAAAATTTCTGTGACTGAAAGCAATTCCAGCAACTGAATTCCAGAACTGCTACGAACAATGGAAACATCGCGACTCCAGGCGCTGTGTGGATTCCCAGGGAAATTACTTTGAAGGAGATAACGTAAAATGATCATTTTAATTAAATGAAAATTTTTTAAAAAATCAATCTCATTACTTTATTTACTAACCTCGTATACTTACTTTAATATTGCCGTCGGCGTCCGATCCCAGCATCGCCGTCATCTGAGCGTTTACGTTTTTCACGTTTGCCTTTATAGGTTGTTTGTCCGTCTTCGAAATGAAATACTGTATACTGTATAGGCCGTTAACATACAAATGTCGATATTTAATCTGGATGGAAACCTGCCGACAGACCGTACAAACGTCTCCATATTACTGCCGCAAGCCGATAATTTTGAGAAAATATTGTGAAAACCGTGGACTATAAAGATTTAGAGGGATTTTTTTTTTTTTTCGACACCTAAATTTCATTTGTCCAGACGGGCTATAAAGGTACCCAATGATTCTAAAAAGTTATTGGGTACATAGGCAAATTTTTATACATTTCGTTTTGTTTTATGTGTTTAGAAGCAAACTCCAGTATCCTACAGATCAAACTAAAAATAACGAAAAGTTGTTAAGCTATTAAAATGTTCTCATACAGTATCGAAATCGGATTACTTAAAGGGCCTTAATTTTTGTCTGGCTAGTATAAACGAGTAAAATATGGTGAGGGATGTCCGCCGTCCTTAACGATTAAACATTGTGTAGTATACTAAAAAAAACATTCTGAAAAATTTTAATTTCTCGTAAACTTGGCTTCAGAAACTGAATGCCGAATAGGTACTATTGGTACGAGTATTACCACGCGACAAATTTCATTTTCCAGCGCCCTGTCTATATAGGTAGTTGCATAGGCGTGTGCAGACCTTAGCGGCAGGGGAGGCAAAGCCGATTTTTAGTTACGGTCAAAGGGATTATTTGAGGGGGGTAATGGTATTTTGTTCTCCATGTATATGACTATAAAATTTAAACAACATGTATGTGATTTGTATAATGAAAGAACAGTATTCTAAGTATTCCAAAAAAAAAAAAGAAAAAATAAGGTTTTAAGAGCCAATAATTCCAAACTTTTTACACTATTAAATAAATAATAATTACAGCCAGCACCACAGATTTCAGCATAAAAAAATTAAATTAACTAATTTAAAAAAAAAAAAAAAATTGTAAATCTGGCATTGGTTTTACGCATATTTTATTCCGTTTGCTATGAATACAACTTAGGTATATAATTTTTTTGGCGAGAAATGAAAGTAGGTACCTATGCTGTTTAGCTCCTACACAATTTTCGGAATTTTTTTGTTTAAATGTGTGTTTTATATGGAACTAAAAAAAAAAGTCGGTCGAACTTAATTTGGAAGTTTAAAGATTGTTGATATTTATATATGACTATTATATTATATGGGCACAGCGCGCATGGGCGCATCACTTCTAACGTGAGCTTGATCGATTTTTTTTTGTAGTTAATTATGCATATTAAACCACATTTTGAAAGAAAAGTCCAAAAATTGTTTCGGAGCTAAAATTCATTCGTTCCAGAAAAAAAAATTTGAATCAAACAATGTTTATTTCCGATGTCGTGGTTTTGCAAGATAAAATTATGAAGTCTACTTGAAGTAACGTACAGATCGGCTTGCAGGAGGGGCCCACCTGGCCCACTCTGTGCGCACGCCTATGTGTAGTTGCGTGTCAAAATCCGGCTTTCACAAACGCATAAGGGATGTAAGAAATCTGAAGTTTTTGTTAAACATTTTTTTTAACAAAATGCAGTTATTTAGATCCGTACTTACCTTTTTTTCTGCGAAGTTAAATTTTGTGTAAACTGTATCGAAATGGGACATTCCGGACAGCGTAAGTGCGGAGACTGATAACAATCCTAGATCTGTTTCATCAGCCACAGCAATTGTATTCGGAATCAGAGCTCCCAGATAAGTGTTCGTGTTGTTAACTGAAACATGAAACAGAACAACGATTATAGTTTCTACGTTCACCTACCTGTACGTACTCGTATATATACACAATATATATATACACAAGATCGGTTAAGTATAGTTTTGGAGTTCATCCCGGAAAAACGACGTGACACGGGATTTTAACAAAAAAAATATATATACATATAAATATGATTTATAAGCAATAAACATCAAGATAGAGTTTTATACTGATTCGATAGAGTCATTATGTTTTATTGTGTTATTGGTCCAAATCAAGAGACAATACTCTAAATTAGATCGAAATAAAGAACGGTATAATATTTTCAATACTAATGGATCATGAAAAGATTTGCATGGATTAATGAATCCTAAGGTTCGCATTGCCTTATTTTTTATCATTTTCGTGTGGTTAGAGAAATTTAATTTGGAATCAAATAGTATACCGAAATCTTTGTAATTTAATACTATATCTAAAATTTGGCCGGTTAAAAAATAGTTAAAAATTATCGGATTTTTAACTAAAGTGTAACGCATAAATTTACATTTGTTGACATTTATTGATAAACAATTAGTAGAACACCTTTCTTCCAAATTGGTGTAATGTAAATCAATGGAACCAAATGTTTTTTTTTGCAATAAAAAATTATTGATGTCATTAATCGGGATGAAAATCTATCTTATCTCCTATGTTGGACCAAAAAATAAAATAAAAATAATAATTTTCATCAAGATCGGTTAAGTATTGTTTCGGAGTTCATCCCGAAAAAACGACGTGTACACGCAATATATTTAAAATCCCGTGTCACGTCGTTATTCCCGACACTACAATTTAACAGTTCTTATAGATTCTTTATTGTTAATTTTGTGTCATTGTTATTATTATTGCTATTATTATTATTTTTATTATTCATTATTCTAAATCATATGTCATAACTATATCAACTATATCTATAGTGTATATCTATACCTATGGTATTTATTTAGTTCATGTTTTTATATTTTTTAGTGTATCTTTTTCAATTGTATTGTGCGCAACACATATAGATGTGAACTTTTATGTATTGCAATAAGACTTAGAGTCCGTTTATACAAAAATAAATAAATAATTTGTTTGAAGTTTTCACACGGTATTTAAACTGAAATTCTTTATACGTGGATACGACTTTCGTAAGTTTTAGACCATTTTTATTGTTAAATTTGATTTTTACCATGACGTTTACCTGATAACTGAGCTTGCTCAGAATCGTTTTTTGAAGGCACTAATTGATCATTGCTTTCAGATATTAAATAATACGTTTAAACCATAACTTCCTAACCAATGACCCATCCAAAGCGTAGTCGCTACTACTCCGTCAAACTACCCACGCGATCTAGAGTGATCCCGTCTTATTTTGTTTTTGAATGGCCCAAAAATAAAAAAAAATAAAAAAAATGTTAACAATTTTCGGACGATAGCTAAAAATTTTGACGTTTGTAATCACATTTACGAGTAGCCGGTGGCTACAATCTTTACGTTAAATATGTACCACATAAAAGTTTAGATTTTGGTTTTACATGTTTTATTTGAAAATTAGTTAGGTATGTAAGTATATTTTTATTATTTTATGAATTATCTGTTGAAAACGAAGTAAATTGTAACATTGTCAAAATCCGATTGTTCGTGTTTGCTAGTGGAAAGAGCGATCTGATTAATTCGTTTAATATCACAAAAAATTTATGGAATTCGATTTAAATTAGATGTTACTCAAAACTATTTTTTAACTTTTATGTACTTAGTAAGTTTTGATTTAAAAACTCCTAACTTAGACTAAAAAACCCAATGAAGAAGCGAGTATTGTTGGTCCGATAGAATCAAAACCGATACCATTTCCTTGATTTCCAAGTTGAAACTGAAAAATTTGAAATTAATTGGTTGTATCACTTATGAGTATATGTGATATATTTTTCCAAAAAAGTTTTGTAACCATCAAACACGTAAGGAGTGCTCCGATCTTTTCACCCACTCTACCTTATTTAACATAACATTATCAACATAACGTAGTGAACTGTAAACGTAACATAACATAACATAGTAAACATGATAACAACAGTAAATTACATAAAAAAAAAAAACAAAAGGAAGAAAGGAAAAAGGAATGAAAGGAAGTAAATTTGAGGTCGGGTGAGAAATTGTTTGTCGTACCAATTACCTAAAAAAAATCGTATTTCAGGTAGTATACTGTACAGGTAGTTTACATCGGTTGATATTTTTTGTTAAATTCGGTTTTTACCAGGACGTATGGTCTGAGCATAGCTGAGCTCACTCAGAATCGTTTTTTCAAATGCAACGGGATTTATCATTTCTTTTTGATGAACTTAAATATTAAGTTTGAATCACAATTTCCGACACATTGGCCTACCCAAAGAAGTGACACCACCAAAGCGTATACGCCAAACAACATCTCACCGGAACTCAAATTTACTCTCTTTGTTTCCTTTATTTTTTCCTTACGCTTTTATTGTTCTCTTACGTACAAATTAAGTACCCGCAAACGTTCAAATAAGACATTTTATTCGTAACATTGTTTGTGTATTTTTTAAACTATTTTTATATTGTATTAGGACATTGACTACACAGGTGCCTGCAGGTTATAAACAACTTGTTATATATATAAAAAAAAAGAAGGCAAATGGGACATCTGCCAATTAGTTATTGAGCTGTCTGCTGCTGACATGAATTTATTGAAACGAAACGGGTTAAACAGTAAGCGTTGACTGTGATGGAGTGTGTCATTTTCATATTTTTTTTCTGGCAGACCATCAGACTTCAACGAACATTTTTTTAAAAAGATGATATTCTTATACGTCGTTATAAGATGCCCGACAAGATGATGTGGGTATACATTGTAAGCGGATACTAGAGGAACGAGCGCGATGAGGACCTATTTACTCCTCTGTATCTTAACCTAAAATACACACGCATGACGAGTTCCATCAGTATCTACCTAAAGAGTAGACCAAAACAGATTATGAAAACGGATTTTTATAATTCGGAATAGTCTTCTTTGATGTCGGCATTTTTAAATTTTTTTTTTTGTAATTTAAAAATATACAATTCGACAAAAATGAAAAAAAAAAAAAAAAAGTAAAATTTGTGCTGTAAAAAATGAAAAAAGTGGGCGACCCAAACGCAGTGTTTTTTAATCGTTTTTAAAAAAAAAAAAAAACGTTTCGTTTCTCCGACGGAACTAGCAATAAAATCTTTTAAGCGCGTACGAAATTTAACGTAATAAATCGGTAGTTTATATCTATGTTAAACGCCGGGGCGGCTAAAAGCGTAATTTTTTACTTCCACGCGTCATGATGTACGTACCATTTGGCAGCGGCAGAGTCCACGGCGCGGCTGCGGCGCACGACCACTGCAAGAGAGCCGAGGACGACACGAGCAACAAAAGCATGGCGGTGTTCATGACGATGACGGGGCCGAAAATTCTGGAGACGTTCGAGGAGTACAGAAGAAACACGAAGTTATCGTAACGACGACAGGACCGGCGACGACGACGCTATTCCGTTCTTGCAAACGCGTACAATGGTCACGACGAACCGTACAGATTGTGTAGCTGGCGAGTGGTGACGGTGGCTGGCGACGGTGGCGCTGCATCCGTCGGCGGCGCGGTATTTACCCGCAGGTAACTGTTGTCGCAGGGTGTGCGCGCGTGTGTACAGGGCGCTCAAAAGAGACAACCGCAAATCGTAAAATGCGTTAGGAAAAACGTCCCGGAGAGAGAGAACGAGTCCTTCCTCGAGACGGGAAGAAAATCCGTCCCGACTGTAAACGAACCTCCTGGTATTTTCCGTTGGCTACGAATAGACGTAAATATATTGTAACCCAAGGTCGACGTTTTGGAGGAAACTGCGTGTAAGCCAAAAAAAAAGCTCAAAAAAGGCTTACACGCGGCGGCGACCTTCATATTTTTTCGACGATGGGTCAACGCTAAGACGACCCAACCGTTGCTGATCGAATAATCGAATAATTGTTTTCAATTAAAACGTTATTCGGCACGTTGATTTCCGCTTTTCCCTCACCTAAACAATGATCGAATTGTTTTTCCGGTCGGTTGCACAGGAAAATCTATATACAGTTACCTACCCCGTGGGTGGATTCCGTCCTTGGGATTCCTTAAACAGATTATACTCGGCCGAGTTTTTAATTTTTTTACCCGGACTTTATCATATTTCATACGAGGCACTCGCCAAAAACAAACCAGAACAAGTTACAACAGTGTTAAAGACTTTAATACAATAATTGTCGCACTGACATCTTCCCCGCCACAGCCATCAAACAACAAAATTAATAGACGACGAAAAATATTATACGCGTTTTATTAGATACCAAGAGTGATTCGCATTTATATTTTTAAAAATCATTGCCTCGCGCAGGTGGAAATCAATCTTCGTTCTGTACCTAACACACTATAGCGTATACCGCATAAAATATGCGTTCGTGAACGTGAAAACTCAAAAATGGTGAACGTTAATTTTGGCCACCTTCCTCCTAAAACTAGTTTTCAGATCCACCCACGACCCATACTCAAAAAATCAAAAAAACGAAAAAACTTTTAAGCACGGGATTACTCTATAGATCGCGCGGGTAGTTTGGCGGTGTAGCGATTACGCTTCGGGTGGGTCACTGGACGGAAAGTTGTTGTTCAGACGTGTTTTTTAGTATCCGAAAGCAACGGTTCAATCGGCGCTTTCGGAAAAACGATTCTGAGCGAGCTCAGTTGTCGTAGTGTACGTACTGGTAGGCTTCTCGAGAATTTCAAAGTTCTATAGTATACTTCGCTCAAAAATTTTCGAAATCACTCGTGACTTTTATCAAACCTGTGTTACATTCTGACAAAAAATATTTTACACGGCTTGTTCCGATCGTTATTTTCGATATGTATGTTATGGCCAAAAACCGAATCGATATGTGAAAAACACGTATTAATGTTTCTCCTTATAGTTTCTCGGTTGTAACTTTTCAATTTTGAAAACTTTTTAAAATCTGCCCTTAGCACAGAAAACACACACACACATCTTTCGCTGCGCTCGGAATTTAAAAATGTACGTACAATACACGCCGTTTTACACACTAATAGCGTTTTCAAGTGTGTTGTTGAACACCGACCTGTATAATATAATACGTATATGCTCGTTGTACTGCAGGTTGTACGCGGTTCGAGGAGAATTGTTATACCTGTGTTAGCCTTGCCTTCTTCGGCGCGGTTTTGAAATTCCGTTCGGCCGGGCCGGTGTGCGCGTCGGTCGGACAAACGTCGCGGCGACTGAGAGAGGGAGCGAGAGAGAGGGAGTGATGGAGAGAGAAAGATTAAGATTTTATTGAATGTTCTTGTGTGGCCAAACATAATGCGTCGTTCGGTTTATACATTTTAATGGACGCCGGATGCCATTAGTGGTTGAACCCTGAGAAACATGCTGGGACAACGTTATAGCTTTTATTATTTTTTTTTTTTGCCGGACCGTCATAGGAGCAATGGGGCTACTATATACCTATTTTTTTTTTTTTTTTTTTTTTCAAACACGTCAAGACCATCGTGTACACATATATATATAAATGATCGATGATAATACTTATACCTTATGAACTTGTTTCTTTCTCACACCGATGCAACGCGTATAGCTGTGATGCAGCTCTCTCTGTCGATACTGGAATGCGCGTGTCGGACGCACGGGAAGGTGCAGGGAAAACGCAGCCCATTCTACGTCACGTCTAACGGTCTTCTATACGAAGATTCGTTGTCGATGATAATGGTACATATTATATTATAAAATACCTACCGACTAACCTGCGTGCGCACTAATGACTTCGGCAACCGTGGTCATAACATTATACAAGGCGTGCCAGATTATTTAAAATGCACGCGTTTTCGTTCGCAGGGTGTCTTTTTCCCTCGCTCTACAATATTGCAGGCCCGACTACTAGAAATTATTACACTTTAAAATGCCTATTTATATAACGGACAGTAGATACTCACCCAGTTTTGGTCATCTTACCGTCTCAAAACTTTAAATTCGGACGCGAAATTTGTTCGGCGCGAACCAACTTTTTTGGGAAAAATATTCGTCGTAAAGCTACAACAATTTTACTGTATTCAAAGTAAAGAACCTAATCTGTGTTATAGCGTAATTAAATTATTTTTTTCAGTTACAATATACCTACTAAAAACTGTTTTGCGGGGACCAACTTTGTGAGAACAGCTTTTACAGCAGAATTATGAAATCTTCAGTGTACAGACTAGAGAACTTTATCCGTGTGATAGCGTCGTTATTTTGTCGATGGAGCTCTTCTATAATTTTTAATTGATTAAATTACTGAAATTCATGAAAATTTCATCAAAAAAAATCTGGGATCCCTACTGTACCTATACAACAATTAATTACAATGAAGATATGAACCTTTATTATTTGTACGAGTCTCATTTGTAAATAAAATAATTACTCAAAGTTGATTTTTCGTGAATTCTAGTACAGGCACGCGCATAAATATACGGGTTTCGAGTTTAGGTAGGGGCTGGAGAACCTAAAACGCCGGAGGATAAAAATGTATTTTAAAAAAAATTTTCAGGGATACCTATTAAAGTAGATTTGGAGCAAATTATTTTAAACTTAGTGGCCAGAAAATAAAAATTAATTGGCCTGCATTGAATGTTTGCACCCCTATTTAAAATTTGAAACGGCGCCCCGAATAGTGTGCTATAGCTTGCATTAAGAGTGTTGGCTATTTATTAAATAGCAAATTATAGGCATTTTATATAACATTTCATGCATTTAACTGTCGACATCATTAAGTGACTAGAATTTCACCGGTATTTGGGTCTTCGTCTAAATAATACATAAATTAGCCCACCCAAAAAAGTTTAAATATACTTAAATGTTGATGAGTAGAACGGCTTTGCAGTAAAAAAAAATGTATAGTCATAAACCTTAGTCCGATCTTATGTCGGCAAAAGTTTTTAACAGAAGAAAACAATTTTGTTTTGTATGATTGATGTCTCGCCACCACAAAAAAAAAAAAATAAATAAATAAACTTTGTTTGTGCTTATGTTAAAAAATACTCCTTTTAAAGACAACAAATCTGCACAAATAATTATTTTTTTTATTGAAGAAATCTGTACTAAGGGTTCAATGTGTATATAGGAGGGTGTACAGGACAAAAAAAAAAGAAAAGAAAACAATTAAACAAGTAATAATGTTAATTAATATAGTATTAATCATAAGATAGTGTTAACAATATAGATATAATATGGTAAAAAAAGTTTGGCGTTCACGATTGTCCGGACGAATTTCGGTTTGAAACCGGAATCGGAGGGTTGATGACGGGCGATAAAAGTATACTCGGACCATAGCAACCCAATTGGTTCGCGATATAGTCTTGTATGTTGCTTTCCAAGACCCACAACACACCCCCGTTGTCGACGTCCACGTGCGTTATTCTTCGACAATCTTTACTCTTCCGAACCATTATAAAATTTTCTTCCAGAAAACTTAGCTTCGTGTCCCAACTGTACAAGTGGTTTTCACCTCTGATTCGGAAAAACAAAATCGATCCGTATCCCACGCCTAGGAACACCATTTTGCACGGTTTTTTCCCTGTAAAAAGTTTTTCATCGAATTACGACACTATCGTACAAATAATATATTTTTCGCGGAATTCTAATGAAAATGTATAACGTTCCATTAGTAGGTGTAGTAGCGATCATGGAATGGTCGAGAATCTGCGTAGCGGGTAGGCAACACAAAATGCATATACGCACGAAGGTCTCGAACATTCTAGAACTCTCCGGTATCACCGTATATTTAGCGGCGCGATAATGCCGCATCGCCAGTAACAGATACACCGCCGTAGCGTGACCAACGCGTATGTAAATATATCCGTATAAAATAAACTTTCATTTTTCGTAATTCAGTAAATAGTGTTTTCATTTTATTTTATTATATTTTATGGCTGTGAGTGTGTTTGCGGGGATACGAATGATCGCTTCAAGCCAGTCTATACAAGGCAATCACTCACCCTCATGGATTTATTTGCTTGTATATTTGTTCTACACGTGCTAAGAGAAAATTACAAAAATTACATTTTTTTTCTTTCAATACATTCCTTTCCTTACTCGAATTGATTTTTCTTGAATAATTGGTTGTTTTCTCTTCGATTTAATTAATTTTCGAATTGAAACCGTTGGCTCCCACTTGAAATCATGGTAAATCATATACGATGCCTGCACTGTTACAAGTTTGTGTATATGAGTCTAGAGTGGCCGACCCCAAATAATAGTTGTGTGTAAATGGCGAATGAGAAGATAATCTGGCGAAATATAATATAGAAAAAGGTTTTGTTCTCTAGAAAAACGAAGAAACGGTAATTTTTTTTTAGAAACCTAACCTAAATTAGACTAACTTTTGTGTAAGGCGAGACACGTTTTAGGTGTATATTTCTATAGAAAAATATCTACCTGTTGTATTCTATTCAGTTACAATACTTTTGGAAATTTTGTATTTTTGCTATATATTTTACCTGTCTTCCAGACCCCAAACGGTTGAAATGTTTACACCGGTATGTATAAAATGTAAAGGCATTTTTTGTAACCACAATTTCTCAAAAAAGGGTTCAACCGATTTCTGTTTTCGGCAAAATAACGTACTACGTACTTGAAGTTATGCGTATCGAAACCGGTCAAGTATAGTTTTTGAGAAAATCGAGTGTAAAGTCATCACCGATCGAAGGGGAATCGCGTGGTGGCAATTGTAGTATGTAATTTTGTCGATAGGTAAAACGCAAAAACGACAAGACCCGATATGATTTCTGAAAAATCAAACTGTTTATTTGAAGGGTTTTAATATCGCGGTCTAAGTTTTTTTCGAAATCTACGCATCAGTTTTTTTAAGAAAGTATCGTCGATCATAGTATATCGCGTGGTGCATAACACTGGTTGGTCGTACCGATTCGACTTCCGTTTTTGGTGTAACATATTATTATATTATTTAATGATTTGCACTTATTTTCGTAACTCGTAAAGTACCTACCGCGCGTTCACTCGAAGGCTCTGGCGACGAAGAGGTTGTTTTGTTTTGTGTTTTGCGCAAAAAATATTTAAATAACCGCGAACATTATAATAAAGGTAGGTACTGTTAGTAATCAAAAATAAAGGACTGCATAGCGTTTACACCTAATTCCTACTCGCGTCTTATACCAACCTGCTGGCTGACAATACTATATTATATAATATAACCGAGACTTACCGATGTTGACCATGCATTTAGGATTCGTGTGCTGCCGCAGCTCACTGCTCTTGATGCGAAATATTTCCCAATTCGACATGTACGTGAAGTAAATATAATTGCCACTCGGATGTTCGGCAAGCACCATGTAGAATACGTCGTTATCCGGATCGTCCGCGCATCCCTCTACGATCTTGTGCGGCAGTCTTGCACGGAACCCCTCGTTGACCTTTAGGTTCCACACGATTATGGACCGCGTGCCGCCGTCGCTCACGTACAGCACAGTGTTCGTTTCGTTTATGTACTCCACCGCCAGGTGTTGTAGACGGCTCTTCGCGCAGTTCAGAGAGCGCAGGATAATCGAATACTTCATCTGCGAGTACAACAGCATCGATTGGTGGTATTTAAAAAAAAATATTTTTTTTTTTCGTTTTGGAAAAGTCGTGTATTGTACGATCAATAATTTCAGCTATAGCCGCGGGCGATTCGCTCGATTATTATTTGGGACTGAATATTGTTCAGTTATTCTATTGGGATCGAGCGATTTTTTTTTTGTATAGCTCGTAAAGGCGTATTTAGAAATGGGAGCGGCAGTGCGGCGCACAGAATAAAAAAATTAGCAAACTGTTGAGGAAATCACTGCACTTAGCGAATCAGTATTTGGGACGGTGTGAATGTATCATTTGAAATACGGAAGCAAACGTGTCCTACAAAAAACGATTCTGAAAGATTTTGTAACAGAGATTCGTATTATGCTATACTGAAAAAATAAAACCGTTCCGATTTCGTTTGTAAAATAGTTTCCTAAAAAAGCATATAAATTCTAAGTCATCCGACGCGTTATTTTTGAATTTTCGTTTGAATTTTAAACTGAAAAGTTACCATCTCGGGTCGATTACACCTATAGGAGTCTTCCTTCAAAACCAAAAATGAAAAAGGTTGGTAGAAAAAAAACACGATTGTGAGTGCAGATCTATATCGAGGCATTCTCTATACCCGAATATTATACCCGATATTATACGTTATATATATAACAGACAAGAAAATTTAAAGGAATTCGATTCGAATTCTTTGGACCACATCTCAAAAAGATCCTAAAAATAATTATTAAAAATATTTATTTTTAAAGAAATAAACATTAGTTATTGAAATAATGAAATAATCACGATATTTGATCAATTTAAAACCGTATGTAAACTCATTTATTTGCGAAATCATCTTGTGTAAAAACAACAGTGTTTACAGGTTCTTGTCTCTAATTCAACCTACGCATCAGTGTTGGCTCTAAGGCTACCAAAAAAAAAAAAAAAAAAAAATCATGGAAATACAAAATGACGTTTTTAATGATAAAATGTACATTTGGCAGCATCCATTTTTATACTATAGGTAACGATTAAGTGCTCCCAAACGTCCAATACGAGACGTTTCTTGATAATATTATAATATAATCATCGCACGAGTTTTATAGAACCGTTTTCCGGACGAAAATTGGAAAAATTCAAACTTAGTCGTGTCAGAAAATCCTCGAATACGACCAACAGCGTAACAGCGTTTCGCGTATTATTATAATCGTAATTACTTTTCCCGTAGCACTGTCGAATCCTACGATCTTTGGTTCGCCCTCTCGCGACGGATGCTCACTGAGCGTTTCCGTGACGCCCGAATCTAACACCCAGAGCACGCCGTCCGAGCCCATCACCAAATCGATTACGTTGACCAACGACTCGTGACACGAACTTCCCGGTTCTTGATTGGTCATGCTCGGAAACGGGGTCATATGGTTGTAACATCTGTCCTTGTTGTTCAGCGACGTATAACCTAACGTAAACGGCACTCCACGTCTATCATAATCAAACAAAATGTGCAACGTGAAAACGAAGCGACTTTTGTCGTATTGTTTTATACAAGCATAAAATTATACCTATAAACTCAAACTCGAGCATAACAGAAAAAAAAAAAGTCGATGCGCCATCTGTGTTGTGACCATATTGTATTATTCTGTTTTGCATACTTAACAAATACTTTAACTTACTTGTAACGAGGAGCTACCACAAATACGCGGTCAGAACACATCTGAAATCTGGTATAAATTATGTTTTTGGGCTCGAACCGTTTTTCTTCGGTGTATTTCTCTTCCGTTTTGCTCGACGGCCACATGACGTAATGGCCGTTCAACGTGAGTGGCAACAAACTCGTGACGTTTTCGGGTTCAGCCGAACGGGCAACAAGGCAGATCAGCAGCAACGGACGGTAAAGATTCAAAATGATCATTTTGAATTAAACTTTTTTTTTTGTAAATAATCGATGTTCGACATTCGAAGAATATCAATACCATCCCGTTGCGATGGCAACTCGCATAATTAGGAGCGATCGACGTTATTAGCCAGCTCAAAAAAAATTCAATTCTGTGCAAATTGTTTGGAAAAAACTGCTGGACCAAATTGTACCGAATTCTGAAAATAATTAAAATTTTTCCCAACTTTGATTTTGAAAATTTGGTCTCGAAAAAAAAAATGATCTAAAATCCCTTTTAAAATTGCAGAAAACTAATTGCGCATTCTCATCGGCGAAAAGTTGAACTATTTTTTGTTTACATATAGGTATATTTAACTGCGCGATTTAAAATACAAATAAATAATAATTACAGTGGACCAAGTATAAATGGACTAGTTCCTACAGCACGAACAACTAAACAATGGGATGGTAATAATGTGAATTGTAAAAGAACACACGTGCCTTTAACTTTAGCCTGCAGGCCGACTACCATTCATAAATCACAAGGATCCTTGTCCGACTTTCTCATGATAAAGTACTAGTTGATATTGGTTCAAGTGAAATGCAACTTGGAACCCTTAAAACTTTTGAAGGGCTAACAATACTAGAACCATATACTTATTATGAAAGGTATTCAAAATTAAAATTCGAGGATCTTGAAAGATAGAAATGCTGAAGAAGATAGACTATTCGCATTAACAAATTAAAATTAGATTTTCAATGCTTGTAAGAAACGAGCATTTTTACTAGAGTATAAAAAAGTAACGGTTTCATTTTGATTATAATAAAATATAAACAATTAAGTTACACTCTGTCGCTTTGATTTTTACTTAAATTGTAATAGCTCTTCAAACAATTTTTGTCAAAATCATTCCGGCTTGACATCCTATCACAGATAATTTTGTATTACAACTTATTTGATACTGTACTTGTAATAAATTTTAAAATATTTATTACTTTCTAATTCTTTTTACAATTTTCTTTTACTGTTTATAATAAAAATAAAATACCTATAAAGTGTAAAGTATTAAGTACTAAGTAGTTACTTATTTTATGATAATACATGGTAGCTAAAATGAGTGGACCATCCCTTAAAAATAATAAAACGAAAAGATCAATTTTATATTTTTTCAAAGTGGAAACGTTTAAAAACTTCTGAAGATGAAGATGTTTGCAAGAAGCTACAATTTATTTTAAATTTTACGAATTTGGCCGTGAAAAGGTGCCTACTTACTTACCTAATTATGTATTTTATTATATTGCTTCAGATACCTGAAAAACCAAAGTAATTCGATTCGAAAAAAGTTCTACATCTTGTACTGTAACTCATAAATCAAATTTAAGCGTCATCAATGACTAAAGTTAAGTTATGTATTGTTTTTAGATACTGAGTGCAGCAAAGAATATATTGTTTTTGCAATTCTGTTAAAGCAGTACGGTTCCATTATATTGGATTAAAGACGGGAAATGTGCATGGCCCAAAAGAAACTCTAAAAATTATAGAGAAAAAAGATGCGCAAAATGATAAAGATTTTAATTTTTTTATGCTTGCATATTAAAAAACAAAATAAGTATGCATACATTTATATATTTATAGCTATAATATATTTGTTTTTTTATTTTTTGTTTGTTGTCCTAAACTTAACTACAAAATTTTCAGACTGTTATATTTTAGCAAGGCTTAAAGCTTAAAAACTGAATAAACATCATATTTATCGGCTACAAACAACTCATCATCTGAATAACTTGTACATAAGAACAAGCCAAATGAAAAAGTAAAGATAGTGAAATAACAAAAACTAAGAAAAAATAATTCATTTTTGTGGAATCAAACTGTTTGTGATAATGATTCAGGTGTGTCTACCCTGTCTTGATATTGAATAAGTACCTATATTTGTAAAAATATACAATTTTAATTTGAAAATTATGTTTTAAGTAATGAAAATGCAGATGATAAAAGAAAGGATCCTAACTTTCACATCGTGCGAGTAATTAGTTTTTATAAACATCATAATCAGTGGCGTATAGACTAGTGGATGGTATGCGACGTATACACAATACCCGATTTCCATTTATAGTATTTCCATTCATAGTTTTTTTCCTACAAAATAGTACCTTTAAATTTTAAAATGTCCATATGACTTTAAAAAAATTTACAATCGGTAGGTATTGTGTACATGTGCTTCGCTGGACAATCGGCAGAAACACAGTACTCATATTATTATTATATTTTACATTCTTACTATTCG
>CM029361.1:6001830-6076414 GCA_017140985.1 Hormaphis cornu
CTGAAATCTTTTATAATACACTGTCTGCTCGCTATCTCTGAAAAATTTCAATTTTTTTAAAAAAAAAAAAAAACCTAGTTTCTCTTAGAATGATAGATAATTTCTTGTTTAATTTATCATTATCCAAATTATCTACAATCATATTGATTTAAATAATTATTGTATGTTTGAACAAATATGAGTCATATACTTTTAGATTAGTTGCTTATGTAAAGATAAAATTCAATCTACCCACAACACAATAAGTATTCCATTACTACGAGTAGAATCAATAGAACATGAAATTAAAGAATGAACAAACTGAAAATTTCATGAATTCTCATCATTCACTCGTTATATGTCATAGTGAACGAAACTTAAAATGATGCTGACCATTGGAGAACTCAATTATTTTTCTGCGTCAAATTTTTTTTACCTATACACACTTTTACACAGTGAATTAGGTAAATGTTATAAATTTATAAAACGGAGAATTTTTTTTTTTTTTTAATTTTTATAATGAAATAAAATTTTCTAAAAAAATGTGTGGATACTGAATATAAATTTAAAATGCATTCTCTATTGCTAACTATTTTCTTTAACAGTATGTTACAATCTTTTACTTACCTCTATACAAACGTCAACAAGGGATTGTTGTAATTTTGTCGGAAGTTAAATGTTACTTGTGCTAAAATCTTTAATAATCCTCAGTCTGCTCGCTATCTCTGAAAAATCCCAGTTTCTCTTAGAATGATAGAATGAAATGATAGATAATTTCTTGTTTAATTTATCATTATCCAAATTATCTACAATTATATTGATTTAAGTAATTATTGTATGTTTGAACAAATATGAGTCATATACTTTTAGATTAGTTGCAACACTAATATTCTCATTAAAAAATGTACACAGCTGATCTGCTCATACGGCAATATTGTTAATGGAAATGGTTTTATTAAAATTAAATATCTATTCGAATGTAAACGCTTGAAATTTCACGTAAATACAATATTATTGTATTTATATTTTTATTTGTATGTTATAAATATGAAATATTATATATCTAAATATATACATATAAAAACATTAAAAATAGTAGATTTAAAAATTAAAAAAGGGTTTTTATTTTGAATTAAAAGTATACAATGAATCCTGATGTTCTTATATTCTGGTACAGTGAGTATGATGGTACTAGTTTGGTACACCTCTCTTCAAAACAAACAGAAAAATACATTTGAAAATCAAATTGTTGTAATTTCACCTTTATTTTATAAAAAATATATTTTACTATTACTTGATACAAATTTAACGTATAAACCACTATACGACCACTATAGTATAGTGGTACTATTTGCAGTTGTGAAATTTAGATGATTTTACTTTAGAAATTTAGAATTAAATAATGTAATTAATATTGTCACTCCTTTTTTTCGTTTGACAAAACAGTTTCATATTTTTTTTTAATCGGTGTGCATACCAGATATATGAATGGTATGATACAGTGTATGTGTAAGTATACAATAAACTTTTAGATTCAGAACGCAGCGGATTGCTTTTTGTTAACACTTTTTCGGGTAGAAGGAATGCTCCGATATTTAAAATCAATAATTTTTATGATTGGCCTATGGCCTCCGATGGTACTTTCAAAAGATAATATTAAATTTCTTGTTTTTATGGCTGATTTGCTTTCAGTTTTTAGTCGTTATCAAAACAATTTACAATCTGATACGATTGCAGTTCTCGATATGACTAAGCAAACAATTTTGGTGATTGAACGACTTAAAGCATTAAACAAGAGCGATCTCATTGGAGGTTGGGTTCAGGCCCTTAATGAAGCTTCTAAAAGTTATAATGAAAAAGGAACAGAAAATGAATTCCTAAGATTAAAGTTTCTAGAACCAAGAATGAAAGGTAGAACAGAACATAATAATATGTTTCTGATACTCGGAATACAGTCTCAGTTTGTATTGAAATCATTAAATCACTAACACATTTTTAATATGAGCGTATTGATATTAATTCTGACTTGATCAAGTATTCAACTCCAGTTGCTTTATTTAAACCAACTGCTGTGACATTAAAAAAGTACACAAAATTTTAGATAGAGATATTGATCTCATGAAATTATCTTTTGAATATGAAAAACTCTTAAAAACAGATACATTTGATGATATTCATAAAATTATTTTACCTTCATTGTTATCATTTTTATTGCAGTCTCAATTTTATCAAAATGTGAGTGTAACTCTTTCCAGGGTCCCAGTTGCTGAACCACACAGCACTGACGTTTAACGTATAATAAGTACAGCAAATTTTCTCAAATCATATGACCAACAAAATTGAAGCGTGAAACAGAAATCAAATATTTATTTATATACTATAATATATCGCCATTAACAATGTGGGATCGTAGACGAGTAGTAGTACTAGTATGGACTAATAAAGTAGACCGACAGATGAAAGATACGCACAAATCTAAAGAACAAGTATAGTTTAAAGGAATATTTGATTAAACTGATAAACCTAATAAGCCTAAGCGCTCCACATCAATAGAGGACAACCAAAGTATTGACACAGCCTTACAAGTTGTCCGTAAGTAAGCTTTTGTTTACATATAGCAAGAGAATATTACGTTTTATGTTAAATAAGTATATACTTCCAAAAGAAAATATAAATATATATACTATTATTATTATTATTATTATAGCCAATATACAATATAGAATTTAGAACAAAGTTTAAGAAGGAGTTTTAGTTGAAAATGTATACAAAACTTCAGCGTAAAATAATAAAGATGAAACAAATGTTGTATTAAATCATTGAAATTCGTATAAGGTTAGTTTGAAAAAAATAATAATTTTCTCACAAAATTGTATGGAAAGTAAGTATGATTTTAAAATTTTACATGTTGTAACAATGTTTTATTCTTTTTAATGTGATATCTTCTTCAATATCTAATCTCTTTTTTTGTCGCAATAATAGAAAGCGTTTCTGTTTTAAATTTTCCACTAGACCATTGAGTTTTTTAATTTTTTAACTTAACTTTTTTCGATCGTCAACTATGTCAGATAATATTTGTTTATGTGTCCATTGAGCTATTGTAATATTACAGTATTAAGAAAATATAACAGTTTACATTTTGGTCTACTGAATTATAATTGAAAACTATACCTTTGCATAAGTATATTGTAAAAATGTTAGAGATTGCGGTACATTTTCCCTATTCCCATATTTTCCAGTATCATTAAACCATTCACTCAGGCTTTTCGCGTTTTTCCATAGTGAAAAAAACTAAAATTTGATTCATAGTGATGAATTTTTTCCCATTTCTGAATACTGAAAGAAGTCCTCTTTATATGACCATCACAATCTCCTTTTTCAATGTCCCATATTTTTGTGCTCTTCTTCCACATAGAAACTGCAATCTATAATATGAAAACAATACCATAAATGCCTACTCATAAGTGGAAATTGTTATATAAATTGTAAGTAGTATTCCATACTTCTACGCCAGAATTATCCGCGGTTATAATATTTTTAAGTACAATGTTTTTTTTATTTTTGGTTTCAACTGTTTTTTTATTTTCAAAATTCACGCATACATCAAAAGCATCTAAAAATATAATATACATTCAAATGATTGTTATCTGTCAATACAACGCCATTAATTGACAATGATTAAGTAAGTTAATTTTATTACAATATATTGTTGTCCAAAAAAAAGTGTTTATAGAAACGGTGTAATTATAGTTTATCATTCACAGTGCCTGTGGTACCTTAAAATTCTTATAAACTTAATATCAGTTTTAATATCACGACAATTGCAATTGTTCATCAACAATAGGCCTTATACAGTGAATAACACACATATAAATACATTTTAAATAAACATACACTAACTTCTATTAGATTACTTGATATCTTACCAATAATAGTATTTTTATACATTACACTGATCTGTTTTAACGTATTGAACTGATGATACTCAGGGGCGTTGCCGTCTTCATCTAATACTGTAGTGGATGTATTAAATAGTATTTCCATGGTTGATTTACCATATTTTGCTTCATTCATGATCACAACATACCTACATCTTTATCTGAAACTTTTATAAAAAAAAAAAAAGTAGTGTCAATCAATTTGTAACAGTAATGTTGAAAATTTGTTTAATACTCTATAGTATTAAACAAATTTATACTTCATGTCTATAGTATAGACATACCACGAGTATATCATTTAGTCTCTTTATGCATCACAATTAAGAGCAAATTGCTCTTATTTATTTATTTATCTTATAACAGAACTGGCTGCGGCCCAAAGTACAGAAAATAATACTTAATACCATTTTTCACTGCTAATGTCAACGAAATCAAAAAATATTATTTTATTGCTGCCTTTGAAACTGTTCAAAATTTTAATATGGGACTTGCTTTTCAAATATAAATTCGAAACGAATCTGTAATAACACAGAATATTCGTTAAGTTTAAAGTTATACTAGGTATCATAAAAGTACTACAATAATTAATTTACCTACTTAAAAATCATTAAAATAATAAAAAACAACATTAAACCGTTTTTAAGAATAAAAATGTTTTTAAAATTTTAATAGACAATGACATTTCTCACTTATGAAAGTTATGATTAAGGATTGATAGTTTATAGTAGACGTGCATTCTAGGTCTTACGAAATTAATGGAGCGTTGATCTAAAAAAACTAAAGCACTTACGAATCGTCCCCGAGTTTTAAATCCGAAATCCTTCAATGATTCGTAGAATTAGCCATCTTCAAAGCATCCACCGCCGATACTATAAAATATTTTCATATTCGTATTTTATAAATATTTTGCGATATCAACATCGAACAAATTTTATTCGAATTCTGTAGTGATAAAAACGAATGTGATTTCGTAAAAGATTAACACGTATAACGCTTCGATGCATAAACGGACCATAAATCATTCGATTAGATTATTATTTTATATACAATTATTAGAATTATATAGCAGGGAAAATATATTGTGGTATCATTTGATATCTATACACGCACGTAGAGGTTAGGTTGTGACCCGCCTTGGGTCAAACGATAACAGACGGCAATTAATGAATTCGCTCTCAGTGCGTGTGCTATATGCATAGATTAGTATATATATTATTGGCTATATGGCTCGAAACGTTTTCACCCGTAGATGACTTCTCGTAGATAAAACAACACGTCATTTCGTACGTATTTTTTTATTTTAATTTTTACACGCATATTGTCTTCGCTTGGCAGAGAGAGAGGTCCAATTGCGATTGGACACGACAACGTCAAACGCGTAAGTCGTCACCACTGGCCGTACGCTCCGTGGAAGGTTGCATTCTTATTTCATTTGACGAACACTGCCCGATTCGCTCGGTTTTCGTTCCGAATTTTCAAACGCGATCGGTCGATCCGCCATCACCGTGTGCCCAAGAAATTTTGCGATCGACGTAGACGTGACATCAACCAATGGACTTCAATAAACTGAACGGCAGTGGAGATGCGGCTCCTCCGAAAGACGGAGCGGGAAAGAAAAAGGAGAAAAAAAGTAATGCGTTCAACGCGTTTGTTTTTTTTTTATAATAACGTTATAGGTTTTTTGACGATCGCGTTAAAAAATTGACCGGCTGAAAAAAATAAAACAAAAATGTCCGGATTAAGTGTCACGTGTCTTTTCGTCGACCAACAATAATAATAATACCTAAATTATCGGTCGGTAAAAATTTGCATTGTTTTATTTATTTTATGCGTAACATATTTTATTAATTTATTGGCCCGATGATGATCACTCAGTGGCGCCATTTAGTAGTAGGGGGGTGCAGGGTGTCTTTTGTGGGCCCTATTTTTTTCTGTTTTTTTTTTTTTTCTAGGCCAACTGCTAGAAATATATATATATATATATGTAAATTACCTACTCGTAAACTCTGCTGTCTCGACTCGGGTTAAAAGTATGAGAAGGAAGGTATAAAAAAATATTGTAGAATAGAATAATTTTTAAAATATGGAACGATGTTAATTGATTTGGAGAAGCGCCCTACTGCGCAAATTTACGTTTTTTTTTAATTTTTATTAATTGGCGTCCCTGGCAGCAGTATGCATTTGCTCATACCTAACTTTTCAAAAAACTCTTATTTGACTGAATTCGACCGAATTTCATGAAAACGGGCCGAGGGATCAATATGGACCGCTTCCGATAAAAACAGGCCGATCTGGTCAATCTGCTTGCCCATACATTTCAACGCGAAAAAAAATTCAATAATACACAAATTACCTAGTGAATGTATTGCAATGATACCTTGATTTTAAATACCTATACTAGTATTGGCGCAGTTTTTTGTATCATGTTGTTGGGCAAATAAGTTGGTAAAATGGGCCTAATCCTCGAATCAAGTACAATGTAGGTGCTAGGAAAATATTTTTAAAAAATACTCACTTAATCACAGTAGTGTATAAGGAAAATTTGTTGTTTGAAGAGCATTACAAATTGTGTATAGTCGTAGAGTGGTATTGTTTCCTATTAAATATTTTCTTTTCTGACACTGAAATGTGTTTCTGATGATGTCGCAATTTCTAAAATTTTTTTCAGTAACTTTATTATACAACTTAATTGACTATATTATATCATAAAATATCGCATAAAAAAAATAATAGGTAGTACCTAATAAAAACTATTTTAACAACTGGGTTGACTAGGTAACAAGGTATATTTATTTAAATATAATTTTAACATTGCAACCTAGGAAACAGGCTTAAATTTAACATTTTGATTACATTAAAAAAAAAAATTTTTTTATGTTACTTTTATAATTTCATTTTTGTTTTTGTTGTGGCCATTTATAAAATCTTTCGGTATTTTCCATAGACTGGATAACAGATCCATCCTAAGTTAATACTATCATACTAGGATACATAATACTAAGGTTAGTAAGCAGAACAAAAGTGTCAACTGCATATTTTCCATTATGGCATACTGCACTATTAGTTTTTACTTACAATTAGAAGGCATGGTAAAAACAAAAACACTTTATAACTTAATAAAATAATAGAAACATTTTTTGGAGCAAATTTTCATAAATAGGTGTATTTATTCAATGTGTAACCAAATTTTTTTTAAATGCGTAAAAAAAATCATCTTTAGAAAGGTAAATGTGTTAAATTGTTCACAAAATTAAATTGTTTAGAAGATTTTTTTTTTGTATTAAGAAGTTTCTTACTAGGTAATTACTAATTAATTCAAAGTTTTCAAGCTTGAAAGCTACTTTTTCAGCGCTACGTTTTAGGTTTTTGATAACAGTTATCAAATATAAAGTATATTATTATGAAATTTACTTTTTGATGATGTAAACATTTCAACACAGAACAAGTTTTGTGGTTTCAATACATCTGTTATGATAACAGGATCACATAAAAAAAATATTCAACTTCATTTCACAAAATGCCTAAGCGCTACATCAGAGATTCAATCTAAATTTTGTTTTGGAACAAAGTTGCAAAGTTACCCTAACAATTAATTTTTTAAATAGTTTTTCTTCTTATTAATATTTAGACTTTTTTTATATTTATATAATTTTATTTTATTTATTTATATTTTATATTTATTTTTCTATATTTAGACGATAAACAGAATGGTCAGCAAAATGCACCAAACCAAAACAAAATGTCTGATAATAATGTCAAGGCAAATTCTGAGCAAAGTCAAAAAAATTCAGGACAACATTCAGAAAAGCAGAAAGATAAAGAAGAGACAAAATTAGGTAAATCAGTTTTAAAAAATTTTTAATTTGGTTTGACTAATAGCTAATAGAATGTTTCATTTAGTTCAGCATCATTCATAAACCATATTTACTCTATTCACTCTTTTTAAATAATTTTTCTTGTTCATATTTAGGTCATAAACAGGATGGACAGCAAAATGCACCAAACCAAAACGAAATGTCTGGTAATAATGTGAAAACAAATCCTGAGCAAACTCAAAAGAATCCAGGGCAACATTCAAAAAAGCAGAAAGTCCAAGAAAATACAAAATTAGGTAAATCAGATATACTCTTTAGTTTTGTTTGACCAATAGATAATAAGACTTTTCATTTAATTCAACCTCATTCATAAATCATATTTACCCTATTCACTTTTTTTTTAAATAGTTTTCTTATTTATATTTAGATCATAAACAGGGTGGACAGCAAAATGCATCAAACCAAAATGAAATGTCTGGTAATAATGTTAAAACAAATCCTGAGCAAAGTCAAAAAAATCCAGGCCAACATTCAAAAAAGCAGAAAGACAAAAAAGATTCAAAATTAGGTAAATTTCTTATAGTTTTTAATTTTTTTAACTAATAGCTAATAAAATTATTTATTTATTTAAACATCATTTGTGTTATGTTAAATTTATTTATATTAATGCAGCGTAGATTGTGTATGCTTTTACATAATGTTTATGTGTTATTGATTAATTTCAATCAAACTTAAGAACTCAGATATCTTTACTCATACTGTCATGTTCGTAATATTTGTTAATGGGATGGTACATTACGAGCTCTTTTATTTTATGAAATTTTGAGAATTTTAAAGCAATAGTCAAAAAACTGTCCAAAAATTTAGTCATAACAGTATCATTTTTATGGTAATTGAATTTTTATAAAATTTCAATTTTTCCTTTAGTGTGTCTTTTTTCTGACAATAACAATAATTTAAAAAAAAAAAAAAAAAAAAACTCAATCAAAACTTTATGAATTATTTTTGTTTTATGTAAACTTTTAAGTTTTCTAACCAATTTCGGAACATCAAAAAGTTCATTAATTGTTTTTATGGTTTTTGTGTAGATATTGTAGTGGCAAATAATAATTAAATTATATTTCACTGGATTTCCTTTAAAAGATAATTTATCATCAAAAATTCTTTTTAGATTATAAATTATTTTTTTGCTTTTAAGTACTAAATGTATAAAAAAGTCAATTTTAATTTTTAGTTTTTATAATATGTGTAGATATTTAATGTATTTGTGAAATGTTATAGTACATAGGTAATAAAAAGTAAAATATGAACATTAATTGAAAACTACGTATTACTTCTGTAGGTACTTCACTTTCACTTTTTAACATTACTTGTGCTGTTTAAAAGACCCAAAATATAATGCATTTTCATGCTAAATTTATCTAGGTTTAATCTTTTAAAACATTACATATGAGTAGGTACTTCATTTTCATGAGTACAAAGTATTTGCCTTAAATGAATAAGTCTTAAATATAAATAAATACAAATAAGCCTACATAAATCAAATTTTAATTATGTATTAGCTTTTATTTAAAAAAGCTTAACTGATATAAGTTATTGTAAATAGAAAAGAATGACAATCTCCAAGAGTCTAATGTTGGTGCGAAAATTTCAAAACAACAGCCTACAATAAAACAATCTCAATTAAAGAATACAAACCAACAAATAGAAGAAAACTCACCAGAGAATACAAAACAACAGCAAAAGCAAGATGAAGCAAAACTTTCAAAAAAACAACGAGCTAAGCTGAAGTTGAAACCAAATATAGAAGATTTAGGAAAAACTCGAGAAGAATCTACAGATAGTATGATCTTAAAGTTTTTTAATAAGTACCTATTCAAAAACATTTATAAATCAAAAAATGTATTTGTTTTGCTAAGAGTTTGTTTACCATCCTATAATATTCTAACTATTGGCTAGTTAAATAATTGTATTAATATTTTTCATAGATGATCCTCGGCATAAAATTCCTTCAGAATCTGACAAAAGTAAAACATATGGTACCTACTTCAGTAAAATGATTTGTATGTTTTAAATATGACTTTTATTTTAATGTTTAAAACTTAGATTCAGAAATAGAACAGCAAATCTCAATATTAAAATATAATCTAAACATCCCAAAAAGAAAAAATGGTAAGATTGGTGGAGGAAAATTAGGACGACAAACTAAAGTTGATGTAAATCACCTTCCTCTTAACCTTGATAAATTATTCAAAAAAACTGTATACCATATGGATGTACTATTTGTACCAGAGATTCCTAAAAAACTACTTAGGTAAGGATTTGTTTAATTTTAAACTTAAAGAAATTAAACTTTATAATTGTATGTTTTTGCAAATTTATTATTTAAGTAAGAAATTTTTAATTGAAAAAGTATTATATTATATATTATACTAATATAATTTATTCTTTATTTATTCTGTATAGAAATGCTTTAGAAGAGTTTGTTCGAATTACTTATCCAAATACTCATATAGCTTTTGATGGACGCAAAAATATGTACACCACTGTCAAATTAAAAGGGGTAAGTTGAATAATCAATGTTACTAATTTACAAAACATTGTTGATATTAAATAAAATATTATACGTTAATGTTAACAGGATAACTCTTATTTTCTATAATTAATATCATATATTAAATATAATATGGTTTTTTTCTTCATACAGATTAAAATTAAAAATTAAACTTAAAAAACAATTTGCGAAATTGTTATTTATGTGTTACTTAATATTAAACTGAATTAAAAATAAAAATCATTGTACAAAAATTATGTTAAAAATGTATTCCATTTCAATTTACTAAGAGTTATAAGGCATATTTCTTTTCATAAGTAAGAAAAACTAAATAGTAACCCCACATGTAGAATTATTTCATTTTTTACTAAAAGCTCAACTCGTAGAATCAGGGGCATTTAGTATATTTATTAGAATGTTAATATAAATATCTGTACCAAATTTCATTATTAAATATATTAAATTCATTACCTAACCAATGGGTATTGAGTCAAAAAATCTAACTTGAATGTATTATAAGGAATTATAAAAAAGAGAAAAATTAATTGTTTTACTTACTTACTTTTATTAATTATTGTTAAACTTGATAAAATTTTTTGACTAACTTTTAAATGCCAATTTTTTTACTAATGAAAATATCAGTTCTCAACAATGTGATGGCTGAAAATTCTTTGTTAAGAGAGTAGAAACATATCTTAAAATCAAAACAGTTTAACCTTTACATAACAGAAAACCATTAGCTTTTTAGTCATAAACAGAATTCTTCTATGATGTTTGTAGATATAATACTACATAGTATCTACAATAATGAAGGTTAGTAATAATTTATTGATATTGTGTATATAGAGTAGCGGCGTTGTACAAATTCCAAATGATAATGAAAAAGTAATAGATTTTGCTGTCACCACATCACTTGTCAATACAATTGATATGAGTAAAATTGAAGATTACATTAATAACGGATCATCTAACAAACCTCCCGGTGAAGCATTTCAGGCATTGGATATTGTATTAAAAAATCGACCATTTGCATTAAGGTAAACATTAATTAAGTATTAAGTTATGTGGATATAAGTTTTTCTTTAAAAATATTAATTTTTAGTGTTTAAAATTAAATATTAATAACTAACTGTTCTAAAGTTTAGATTTTTGTATTGTATACCTAATGATTATTATGTTAGATGTATTGTTGTACCTTTACCTTTTAACGTTTTCAATGTTTACCCTTTTTACCCCTTTTTACCCTTTAAAGGATTAAATTTTGAAAAGTCCTTTCTTAGTGGGTAGCTACATCACAAAACAAAACTGTTGTCCAAATTTTATCCTCATAGCTTCAGCGGTTTCGGCTAGGCAATGATGAATCACCCAGGACAAGTCATTTTATACATACAGATAATAAAGGTAAAAAGTGACAAGTGGTAGGTAAACTAGGTCATTGTTTAAAGAGGAGTTGTTTGCTACCTATTGAATATTTAATTTGTGACTAATGTGTAACCACCTAATAAATTAAGACCAAAATACGTATAAAAAAAAAAAAGTAATAGATATGCAATGGAAAAACAGAATAATATTATAAATGTAAAATGTCAATAAATAAAATTTATAAAACCAAGTTTTGAAGTTTTTTAACTGCGTATAAAAAAATATTATTATGTTTAATTGTAAAATGTGGAGACTAAATTAAAAAGTAATTATATGTTTTATGAAACAACTGCAAAATTTAACAAATTTAATAATCTCATTTCTAAATAATGATTCCAATATTTTTCATGCTTATTTTATTAATTTCAATTATGTGGATATTCGAGTTGGTAATTCTTAGTAAATTAAAATCATTAATAACCCATTCATGTAAGAACAGTTCATTGTTCTATCTAAAAATGTTTCAAATAGAGTACCATCTTGCTATTTTATCTACTTATAAATTTTAAGTAATATTCTATAAAAAAAAAAAAAATTATTGTAAAATAAGGTGTCTTGTTATTTCAATATGGCAATTTTGACGATCAACAATTGGGAGCATTTGATATGCTCAAGTCAAATTCAACTCCAGAAAACAATGACTATTAAAAATTACCATAAAGAGTCCAAGTATAAAAACTTATGGGTTACATTGAGGTACATATAATTTGGCATGTGTATATTGGTTGTTACGTTATAAGATTTTGTAATCTTTTTTATCTATATCTGTTTCTTATTAGACGATATGCAAAGGCTTTTCAAAAAGTATAGTTATACAAATGTAATAACTTGCCTAACATTTAAATTTTAAACAAATGAAACACTAAAAAGTATAGCTAATAATTTAAACTTTTGTGCTTATGAGTAAACTTATTTTATATGTTTATTATTTTTTTGTATTCAAGTAAATATTAAGTTATACATTATTTTTGATAATGGTTAAGCATATGTTAAGTTTTAATCATTTAGTAATTTTTTTTTTTTTGGAATTTTGTAAAATTATTATTTAAATGCCTTTTTACCCATGGAATAATTTTTTCAATAGGTTATATTTTGTTATGTGTATGTTGCAGTTTTTTTTACTTGTGATTATGTAATATACTATACACAATATACATCATATTAATAACAAAAAATTACAATAGTATAAAAATCAACAGTAAGTTTAATTATTTCAATGTAGGTATATGACATGTTTACTTATAAATAATAAATTATATTTTAAGATTTTCAAAATATAATATTAATAATTTATAAATAATAATTTGCATTACTTGTTGAAACAAGTTGAAACATATAATTAATATCTTGAACTTATCTGTGCTATCAAAATGAATAATGACCAATTAATATTATTTTTTAAATTAAATAATATCTTTCACTGTCAATACATTTGCAATCATGATTTACACAAAAAACATTTTACACAATGCATTTTAAAATTATATAATTAACAAAAATAAGTTTTTGCTTTGAATTGCCACTCGTCAATATATAGTTGTGTTCAAATTTCACACGTTAAAATGTGATATGCGTAAAATTTACCTCGTTGAATTGTTGTACGTTCAAATATTCGTGTTGAAATGACATGTATCTGTAAAATAAGTATTTTGCTAGTCTGTACAGTAAAGTAACATTTCTAAACTGAGTTTAAAATTACAGCAAAACCAAACTATAAGTTTAACTATGTCAAAAAACATCTAATTCATCTAATTATATTAATAATACTTAATAGTATCTTATGTTATCTACTTATTTTAATTTCAATAAATCATGTATTCCAGGTTTACTAATGCTGGAAGGTCATTTTTCCCAGTACCTCGTATTACTCCTGCTGACTTGGGTGAAGGAATGGAACTATGGAAAGGATTTTTTCAAAGTCCTGTTATAGGCTGGAAACCCTTTTTAAACATTGATGGTGATTATTTTTTTATAATTTATACATTATTTAATACAAGGTTATTATTTTTAATTAATATGTATAAACATATAATTAAACTTATAAAAATAAAATATTGAAATAGAAGTTTTTTAACGGACCATATTAAAGAGGCTAATGAATTTGTATTTTAAAACTCAAATTGGACTAGAATTCTGTTCCTTTTATATTATAAAATTGTCTGTTTTATTGGTCTAAATGCATGAAAAGACATTCAATTGAAACCCTATTAGTAGTGTTATACTGAAAGTTGTGCCAGATTTGCCTGTTTTTTGGTTATTTTATTTACTTGAACATAATTTTAAATTTATTTACAAAATTAAAATTTTTTAAGCTATTGTATTGAAAATTGTAGTGTCAAATAGGAATTTCAATTCCATTACTCCATGTAGAATATCATGGGATGTAGCTTGAATTAAATTTAAATTTTAAACAAATCAATACTATCGTGCAGTATGTAATATTTTATTCTTTGGTTTAAAACTGAAAACATTAGTTTTTTTAAAAGTAAAAACTTTAATACAGTTAGTAGTGTCTAAACTTGAGCGACATTGAAATTACTTATTGTGAAAAAAAAATTATAATCACACTGAAAATAGTGTAAATAGTAAAATAGTAAGCTGTATATTTCGAGTATTAAAACAGTAAACTTTTTAGGTATATTTTTGATTTGGCCTCAAAAGTATGAGTTTCAATTTTCCCTAACACTTTTTACAATTAGCTCATTTAAGTTAAATTATTTTTTGTTCTTAAATCTTTCCATGTGAAGGATTTGTTTTAACAAATGTTAATGCCTAATCCTTATTCAATATTTTATTGAAGTTATATTTATGTAATGTAGTGGTATAGGCAGAAAAGTTTATATCCAATATATTTGGCCAACAAATTTCAATTACATACAATTTCTGAAACGATTGTTTAAATTTAGTATCAGTCTGGTTAATTTTTTTGCTTTTTGATTTTAAGGTGTGTAATGTATATATTTTGCAAAATTTATTTTTGAATAAATTTAATAGCTGACATCATTCCTCTCAATAGTTAAATAATTATTTTTTATTGACAAGTTCTACAATACGTTTTAGTCAATAAGACAAGATAAATGTTCAATAATTTTAACTTCATTGTCATATGGCAAAACTTTTTTTTAATGAAATGTCTTAATTTTTCAAAGCAAGTATCTAAAAAAAAGTATGTTTTCTTAACTCTTTAAGACCCGGGTTTTTTTCAAGTACCATTTTTTTTGCCATTAATATTAATTTGAAAACTGTCTAAACATGTCATATTTGAATTTTTAAGTTTTTATTGCAACATCCTTGTTCAGGGGGTACTAGGTATTGATGGAGTTTTATGTTGCCCCATAGACTTCTGGTCTATATATAGTTCTAAAAAATTTAATAAAAATTCCAACACGTTACACATATTTATTTGACAACCTTATTAGAAACAGAAATGTATAAAATTAAATGTCTGTTGTTTGTTCTTCAATTTAACAAACTTTGAATCAACATATTAATATATTATGAATTAATAAATCAACTTAGCTTAAACTTTATTGTAAAAACTAGGTTCTTACTATAAAATATAAAACACTGACCGTTTTAACAATGAGTAAAAAAAACAAATTAACCATTCATAAATCAAATCACATTTTTGAAAGATATTAGATAATTAATACTAGATATATTTTTTAAATGACCAAATTTTGATACTTCAAATATGCCAATCTTTCATTTATTGCAAAAAAATTTTAAAGTTTAAAATTAAAAACACAATTAATTTTTTTTTTTTTATGATAGCCTGGCGACCAATAATTTGATAACTAGATTTATAACCAAAAAATGAAAAATCACCAATTTTTCTGCATAGATATTATAAAGATAAAGATTATATCATTGATTAAATATACTATGTGTATTTAATCTATGATTATATTAGGTTGGTCTTAACAGTTGATAAATATCTTACATTTTTTTTTTATTTATATCAACCATAATTGATTATATACATATTTTGTTGTTTATTTTTCTTCTTTCATTAATCATAAAATTTTTGCTTTGGTTTTGTATTAAAATATTGGTTTTTTTTTACTAACTAATTTTTAAAAATTATTTTGTTTTGTTTTTATATTTGTTGTGTTTTAGTTGCCCATAAAGGATTTCCTAAGCATCAGCCATTAGTGACTTATATAACTGATGAATTGAGATGTAATCTTAATACACAAATGGATGATAGGGCCCTCAATGCCTTAACATCATATGTTAAAGGATTAAAAGTTGATTATATTATTCCGAATCAACCCAACTCAAAACGTTCCTTTAGAGTAGTTGGTCTCTTGGACACTGCAGTAAATTTTCGGTAAGTTGATTATTAAACTTGATGAGTTTTAAAACTTTATTTGTGTTCTATTTAAATTTCTGCCTTGTAAACTTTTAATACTAAAATTATGTCATTTACAAATTATAACTTTGATGTATTTATCATATAATGTTATGAACCGCAATATTTAAAGTGGTTTTTAATTAATTTTATAAATATCACAGTATTACAATTGTGTTCTATTATGTATTAACATATAAATTTATTTTGTAGCTTTGATGTAGAAAACAAAACACTTAATGTTGTTCAATATTTTAAATTGAATCGCAATTATGAGCTCAAGTATCCAAATTTACCTTGCTTACATGTTGGTAGTGTAAATAAGAAAACTGCTATTCCAATTGAAGTAATAACCCACATTATATAATATTGTATAATAATTTATTATGTATGTATTAGTTATTAAATAACATAAACAACTGACAAATATGAGTTCATCTTGTAGCATAAACACAAAGCAAAAGTCAAAAGATTAAATTTGTGTTAATTAATCACTATAAGTAATAAAATCTAATAAAGTAGTCATAATTTAAATTTTTTTCACCCAGTATATCATATTTTTAAATTTATTTTATTAACTTTGTTGATGAATGAAAATTTTTTTTTAATTAGTTATGCACTGTTCACAAGGGACAGCTACGATTCAAAAAGTTGTCTGAAAATCAAACAGCAAATATGGTGAAATATGCGGCACGACCACCTGGTGAAAGACGACAATCTATTGAAAATTGTATAAAGGACATAAAATATAACAACGATAATGTGTTAAAAAATTTTGGTATTGAAGTCGGTGATAAATTTACTTCAGTTCCTGCCAGAATTTTGGATCAACCCTTTTTAGCGTACAAAAATAAGGTAGAATTTTAAACTAACATTGTTATATTTTTTTCATGTATCCATTACTATTTTTCTGGGAGCTCTTTGTTAAATTACCGTTGTTTAAGGCCCCTGAATACCTGCTGAATTTAGAGTCAAAAACACTTGTAAATTTAACGGTAATTTTAAATCTGTTTTCAGATTGATAACCGATTATTTATTTACGACAAAGTTATGACAAATGTCATGAACAGTATTTTTTGTATAATTTATACTTGTGATTTACATTATTATATTTCAAGATAACAAAATAGTGGACCTTTTAGACAGTGAAATGGTTATTTTTAGTTTGATCTGAAGTGTTTCAGGGTATACTGGCATTTTTTTGTTGATCCTTAACACAAAAAACAAAAAAATTTGTACAAGTTGCCTATATAATAACACCTTTAAATCATTGGGTATCCAGGGGCCTTAAACTCTAAAATTTGTCAATGTTTGTAATCAGGCTTTCATTATGTACTTTAAAGCAGGTTATTACTTTTCCCTAATTTTCTAATTACTTTACTGTCTAACTTAACAACTTATATTTATCAATCGACTAGATCATTTCTTCAAGCCAAAAATGTGGTGACAGGAAAAATCTAGGTCCAACAACTTATCATATTAGGTATTTTTGTGGTATTTAGCCATTTATTGATTCAGTGATTGATCCAGACTGCCCCTTATGCCTGAAAAACACAAGTAATTGAATTTAGTGATTTTGCAATTTTTGGCATTTTTTAAGAAAATAATTAAAATATCAAAAAACATTTTAAATTTGGGAATTTCAAGACGTTTGCCAAAAATATTCAAATTTTTTTTTTATTTTTGTGTCATAAGTCATAACTAAATAAAATAATCAAAATTTAAAAAAAAGCACTATCTAAGTCCACTTTCCAAATTTTTATACACTATGACATTTTGTAATTGGACTTTAATATGTTTAGAGGGAAAAAAATAATCATTTTAATAACAATACATACATGTTTTGCTACACTTAGAATCTAAAATATAGTTTGATAAAAAAAAAAAAAAAAAAAAAAAAGATTACAAATAATACATAGATTTGTATGTTAGATTCTAATTTAGCAATGGGGTTTTTTACATCTTTTTTTGTTTACTTGATTACCCTTGGATAAATCAATCAATTTTATAATATATATATTATATTATACCCATTAGTATTTTTCTGGCAGCCACTTAAAACCTTGTTAAATAAGTGTTGTTTGAACTGTTAAATTTATCAATGTTTTTATTTAAATTTCAAGTTAAGAGTATTAAAATACAATACAATCTAAACAAGATATCTTCTTGTATGTGGCAAAAACATTTTAAAAATTTGCTAACATAATTTACCCACATTATATTGGATTTAATGAAGTTTAAATGTTATAAAATTTGCTAACAGTTTTTTCTATTTTTGAGTAAAATATGGCTTTAAAATGTAAAGTTTTTATTTAATAAAACACATTGTTTTCACAATTTGAGAGTCAAAATAACACTCAAAAATATTTTTCAATACACCTACAAATTGTAATTATCTGTTATTTTCTTTTTTAGACACAGTATCTAATTTGTTATAATATTATCTTCATTTATTTTGATTTATGATTGATTTCAAATTGATTCCTTTTATACTGCACCTTCTTAAATTACCCATTGATTTAACTTAACTCCCCTATATATCACTTCAGAATTTTTCTTAGTAGTTCTTGTAATTTTTGATTACCAGTTAATTAAATTAAAACCATATTTAACTAATTATTAATTATTAAATATTATTAATTAAATATTTGATATGACTTACTTTAAAATGTTTAAGGTGCAGTAGGTAACTAACCATATTTTATTTTTTGAAATTGGTAATTAAATCAACTAAATCTTTTTTATTTTAGGAACATGAATTATTGAATGTAATACCTTATAAAAATATAGTGTTAAAAATAAGATAAAATAGTTACTAGTTAAATTTTAAACTAAAAAGATTTTTAGCTACTAAAACTACAATTACGCCTAAAAAATATTAAAAATTTGAAAATTTTACCAAAATGTGTTCTTCAATGTCTATTGTAACCACTTATCTACAACTTAAAACGTCTTTTTAAATTATAACTCCAACTTTTTTATTTAAAATATTTTATATAATGTCTTTTACAAAAATATTTTATGTGCCATTCTCTCACATTCTTTTCTTCAAAATTGAGTGCACATTTAATGATTTTAATTCTGTTTATAATACTTTTTGAAATATGTTTGGACAGTTTATTTACAAATTAAAATAATGAATACTATAAAATTCGTTTTTATGTTATTGCAATAAGATAAGCATTAGGTAATCCAGTTAAGAAAACATTTTTGATAAATTATTTTGACATGTACTGTAAAATAACTTTACAGTTGTAAAGTTATTTTACTGCACTCATAAGATTTATATATACATAAATACATACTTATTTCAGGAAACCCAACCCAAAGTTGGTGTTTGGAAAGCAGAAAAATTTGCTATAGCTGCTGTACTTAAAAAGTGGGTTGTATTAAATTTGGATCATCGTACTAAATCTCATACAATAAAGTATGTAAAATTGTGTTATCTAACTAATATTTGTGTGATATGTGATTTATGTATTGTTGAGTACATGTTTATTGCTCCTAACAATATAAAATGTGATAATTTATTATTCATTGTTAAAGAGAAATTTTGGGAAAGGTTAATGGCCCCTTTGAGGCTTAAGCCTCAGTTGAAAACTATATATGGTAAATTAGCTTCTGTACTATTTTCATTTTGCATGATTAATTTACATGATTACTACATAGATAGTTGAGTTTTGCATATCATGTGTACAATGTTGTCATAGAATTAAGAAATATTGTGCAATTGAGTGATGAGAATGAATTTACAATTTTTTTAAATTTTTCATGTTGTTCTTAAATCTAGATTTGTAAACGTTTAGTAAAAAAATATTTTACTCCTTTCAGTCGTGAACGGGTTTTTTTATTTTTTATTTTTAGAATATTTAGATAAATTTAGAACTTTTTGAAAAATATTTTATTTAACTTTTTATTTGGGTTCTCAAGTCTTTTTCTAAATAAATGTTCTGGGTTTCTTATAGTAATATAAACTATCTATTTAAGGACAAAATACAAATAATTAGTTTATTGCATAAGAACACTATTTAGTCAAAGATTGCTCAATTCACTGCCAAAAAGTGGTTGCTTTCACATCTTTCTTTTTCTACGGTGAGCTCTACTTCCTTCACAATTCTGTATACAGATACACGCTGTTGAATTTTCTTGCGGCTCAGAAATTATATAATGTGAAACTATAAAGAGAATAAGTAATATGCTTAACAATAATTAATATGTTAGAAATCTGTATGTTTATATGTTTTTGTGTTTTTGAATTAACCTACTTGAGTTCTGAGTATGCCAGTCCAAGCGCTGTAAACAAGTTAACAGTCTTTCAATATCCTATACTTTTTAGGAATTGATTTAATTAGACACAAATAACATAACATTCACAATGTATAACTATTAAAAATCATATTAATTTGTATTTATTTTAGAGAATTTGAACAATGTTTGATTCGTAGTGGCAAAGACTCGAATGTTATTGTGAATCCAATGGATCCTATTATCACTATTACTTTAGATAGATTCTGTCGTTTGCCGGAAATTGAATCAAAAGTTTCTGAAGTTCTCAAATCCACTAAACAGAATAATGTTGATTTGGTTGTGGTGATTATTCCTGATTTTCCACCAGGAGTATATGGTATTTTATTTGTTAAATGTTCTCTGTATTTTTGTATAATTTATGTTTATATATATTCATGTTACATAAATACCATTATTGTAAATAATTGAACGTTTTAGTTAACTGATGTCAAACAAGTATGCTAAAACAGTTTTTCTGTTTGTTTGATTGCTAACTATCACAACTACTTTTAGTTTGTTAGTAAATATAATTATGGTATTGAATTTTACAGCTCAGAAAATAATATATCAAGTTAAATTTATAAGTAATTTTAGAGGTTATACATAACATGGTGTAAATTTCTGTCTTCCTTATCTCTGTTTATTAATATACCAAACTTTTCTACTAAAAATCTCTAATAAACAACCGTAATAGATTTTTATTATAATTTCTATATTTTTACCTACCTTGTGGTTCAACATTTCTTTGATCACTTGAGTTTAAAATTTCATTTAAAATATATTTTTTTTTAATTTCCAAAATATAGTTAATTATTTTAGTGTTATTGAAAAATGGAAAAATGTTCATAAGACAATTGTTAGCTAATTCAAGATGATGACTAACACACGTCCTGCATGTCATGTTATATGTTTTTCCAAACGTATATATATATATATATATTTGAGTTGTTATTTTATTTTGTTATAGCCACAGTAAAGCAAGCGTCAGAATTAGGTGTTGGTGTTCTTACACAGTGCTTAAAATCCAAGACTATGTTTAAAATGAATCCATCAACTACCGGAAATATTTTATTGAAGATTAATTCTAAATTAAACGGAATCAACCATACTTTAAGCACTAAAAGCAGGTGATAAAAACATTAATTTAATTTGATTTCTAGAAACAATACCATCAATAGTTGAGGAGCATTATTTGATTTGAATGGATGGTGTTATTTTTTCTTCGTCTGATTGCACAATTTTTATTTTCAATATAGATTTTAAAGGATTAAGTTTACAACTTATTAATTTGTACATAATAATTAATTTTCTTTGCTCCATTCTACAAAACTATTCTAGGTATTAAAGTTTTAGTCTTATACCTTTATATCTTCTTACTATACTTATGTTTAAATTGGACCCATTTGATATGTACCTAATTACCTTAAGCCATATCATATTAAACGAGTACATTTTAAATTCGGCTTAATTTATATCAACTTAGTTTATTAAAATAATTATAACTATTAATTACTCTTTTTTTAAAAAAAAAAAAAATAATATAATTTATAAAGTAAATATTGTTCTATTAGTTTAATGATATTTATTAATAAGTATTGATAAATGTATCATGTAAGGTTTTTGCAATGAAAAAAGGTCTGTATTATGTATTATAGAAAACAAATTAACTCATTTTTTATAAATATTCTTTAAAAAAAAAAGAGAGTGACAACTATCCATTGATTGAATTGACAATTTGTCGGAATAGTAATTTTTCTTTGGAGTGAGTCACAGTTTTGCTTAGGGAATATTTTAATATTTATTGGTTTGGTATATAATATTAATTTTGTTAAAAATATTCATTTCGAAAAACAAATTGAATTTTCCTAAAAACTGGCTTGACATTAATTATCATATAGGTATATAATATTATTGTTGGTTAATTTTTTAATCATTGTAGATTTAAAAAAAAAAATTAAATATTTTTAAAAAGATTTTAGACCAAGATTAAAGTACCAAAGCATAATTTTATACTAAAAAGTGGCTTATGATTATATTTGCAAAGGTTTATTGGTTTTATGTTAGCTTTTATGTTTAGCCACTTTTATGTTGGCAACTAATCAATAGTTAATCAATAGCATTGACTGAAAAAACACTTGTTAAAAGATGTTGCGTCATTTTGACTCATGACAAATGGACGTGGTAATTTTTATGCTAGAAGAATGGATGCACCATCCTATTTGGACACATGTAACTTTGAGGCAACTAGATTTTGATTGTTGTTAGTGACAATTTGGATGTTTCTGAACCATATTCAATGTTGTCATAGGATACAAACAAAAAGGACAATTAATATACATAACAAATTTAAAAAATATTTCATATTTTGAATAATACTACATGCATTAAATTTATTTCTGTAAATATTTTAGCCCACCTTGTATGAAAGACTCAATTGTTTTTGGAGCTGATGTAACTCACCCGTCACCTGATCAGACTAATGTTCCATCAATTGCTGCTGTGAGTAAATCATAATATATAGATATATATTAGTATTAATATACTATTCCTGATGCTGTTAAACTGCATTCCAAAAAAGAACACAACATTTCTGAGCCTTTGTGCCACTGCCATCACCAGGCAATTGTCAGATACGACACTGTCACCAAACAATAGTCTAGTGTCTTGCACCACGCTTCCATAGCCATGTATACAACATTATAGTAAATATTTTGATAATACACACTTAGAAAGAAGTGAATTCTTAAAATGTAGAAAAATTGATGTTTTTTCTTTTTTATTCTGTTCATAAATTAAAACTACTAGCTGACAAATCTTTGTATCTTTTTAAAAAATTTTCTTTCTCCTTTTCTTCTTTTGTTGGGAAAAAAGACATGATGACTGTAAATCAATAATTCTTTTGGTACCTACTTACACTTCGAATAAAAAAAATCAACATATCATAAGTGTAATACATTACATTTTCCTTTAAATACTATGTGCAAGTAGAGAACATGATATTTAACAACATAAAATTTGGTAATCTAAAATAATTATTTTTTTTCCCCAAAATGCAACTTTTCTATGTGTACCTAAACGTTAAAAATAATTTGGGAAAACAAATATTAAAATTTTAAAATTTTATTTTTAAAAATATTTGGTCAAGATTGTGCCTTAAAAAAAACATAAAGAAAAATGTAATAGATGTTAAATTTAAAAAATTTAATGTTGCCTGGTTTCTCTTTTTATTAAAACTTGATTTTATTAAAACTTTGTTTTTGTGTTTCAGGTAGCAGCCAGTCATGATTTTCAATGCAGTCAATATAATATGGAATGGCGTTTGCAGTCTCCAAAAGTAGAGATTATTCAAGAACTGGAAGACATAGTCTATCTACAGTTGAAAAAATACAAAGAGAGTACTAAGTGTGTGCCGAAGAAAATACTTTATTTTAGGGATGGTGTGAGCGAAGGCCAATTTTTACAGTTATTGGAGTATGAACTGGTTTCTATACGAAGAGCGTGTTTACGTTTACATATCAACTATAAACCTTCTGTGACGTTTTTGGTTGTTCAGAAACGTCATCATACCAGAATGTTTCCTATAAACCGTCAAGATATGGATGGAAAATTTAGTAATGTTCCCTCTGGTACAATTATTGATACTCAAATTACACATCCTACGGAACTTGATTTTTACTTGTGTAGCCATGCCAGCATTCAAGTAAGTAATCTTTGTTATTTGTTAGTTTACAGCTAAAACAATATGTTATTTGAATCTTGTGTGTGTTTTTGAAGGGGACATCTAGACCTACTAAGTATCATCTTATTTGGGACGACAACAATTTTACTGAAGATGCATTGGAACAATTGACATTCTATTTGTGTTTCATGTTTGCTCGTTGTACACGGGCAGTATCATATCCAGCGCCCACATACTATGCGCATTTAGCCGCATTCCGAGCACGGTCTTATATCGAAAAGTAAGTTTTATATTTTAAATTTTGTTTATTATTATAAAATAGAATCCGTTACACGTGTTCTTATGTCAAAAGATAATCCAATTGTTATATAATATTTGTTTTATGAAGAGTATAAACAATATTTTATTAATGAAAATTATATTTCCATAACGTATCATATTGATTTTTTGAATACTTATTATAAAAAAGACAAGAATTTCATTTTCTACATTTTTCTTAAGGAATAATTTAAGCAATAAAAATACAATTTAAAAAAAAGATATTTTCATTATTAAATTTTTAAAGAATGTATTACTTCTGATAAACATCAAAGCATATGATTAGTACAGAAAGCGCGTACAGAAAATATGCAAAAAACAGAACGACAAGATTCGAATTATTCTATTTTGGTAGTTCAAAATGTAATGTTCCTGTAGTATAAGTATTGGCAAATGCTAAGTGTTAAATCAAAATGTGTTATTTACATTTTTGTTGTGTTCTAAAGTCTTCAAATAATTTTTAAATAATAGTAAAATATAAGTAAAGTAATTTATTGTCTAACATTATTTATAAATCATTCCAAAGAGTGGTATATCAGTAGAAATAATTCTCAATAAATGTTTATGATGTTATTTTAACAACCGTTGCTACAAAAAATTTAAATCATTACAAAATAGATTATTATTATTAGTTCTAAGTTCAGTAACTATTGTGAAACATACTCTTTCTAACTGTCTCAGAAAAAAAACAGTCTAAAATTACATAAAAAATTGTACTGAGAATGCAGAAAATACATTTTCCTAATATTTCACTAATGAATGGGTCAAAAAGTATAAACCAAATTTTTAAAATTTTACATCCCTAAAAATAACAAATTTTGGAAAACACCCTTCAGATGTCTGTACAAATTAAATATCTGTATAAGTTAAATTTTTTGAATTTGTGTTTGGGTATCTACTTAACCTTAAATGTATTATTTGACAAATAAAAAATTATAATTTAAAAATAACATTGTAAATGTAATGATACCATTGATTTTTAATTTTTAATAAAAGTCAACTCTAGGTACCTCTACTTATAACAATATCTCTTTTGACTTGTCACCACTTAGCTGATTATGGTTGCTCCTTCTTCCAAAAAATTAAATATTCTCATTGTTTTAAATGTTTTAAATGTTCCTATTACTAAACCTGAGATATAATTACTTTATTGTAGATTATTGTAAATATTAAATTTGTCCATGCAAAACTTATAGATTCTTTCAAATACTATAAAAAATCGTCGTTGATGCCAAGATAAACTGGATAGGGTAAACTTGCTACTAAAATTAATAAATTTTTAATAAGGTATATTAAATAAAAGTTTTTAATATTATATTGAAATCCAAGTAGGTACCTATCATTTTATATTAATTAAATAGACAATTTTTATTGGCAGATTTTTGTTACACATTACTTTTATTGTACTCAATATTCTGAATTTTTGAATTTTAACACATTTGATTTTAACACTTTTCAAAAACACTTACTCTAATGCTTACCAATGCTATTGCAGAAAATGTAATTATCCTCTGTTTTAATTTTGTACAGTAAATCCATAAATATTAGTCGTTTGGACGCAGAACAGGTCAAAATTAAATTGAAGGATGGGCTAACCAAGAACACGCCCATGTTTTTTGTTTAGATAATATTATTTATATGAATTATTGTATTTTTTATTTTTTTGTTATAATTGTAATTGTATTTCATTTATTTGCCATCTAACTTTATGAAGATATCCCGATATTTAAATTTTTGTGTCACCACTTATTCAAAAGTTTATTAATTTTTTTTTATTTTAAGCTTATATGTTGTCCAATTTTATGAATACATTAACATTTTTTAAATTTAAACTTTTTCTAAAATGTATTTACATATTGACTGTATGTTTTGAAGTTTAAAGTGATTATTGATTGATTGCACATTGTTGTATATTTTAATATTTAAACAATTATATTTGATTTAATTAATTTAATGGGTTTTCATTTTAATTTATCCATTTTTTTGATTATTAATATCAGGGTTGTCACTTTTTCTGGAAACCTGGAAATTTCAGGGAATTTAAATTTAGCGAGGAAAATCAGGGAAAGTCAGGGAATCTTGAATAAAACCTTAATTATCCTGGAAATTTTATAGCATTTCTAAGTTTTATTTTGTAATGTCCTAAATCTATTTATTATTATGTGGGAAAGAAACAAGACTGCGTAAATTCAAATAAATATTTTTTAACTGTTACTTAAATTGGTAATGCTATCTTGATTCAAACCAAATACATATCGTACTAAATCGATCTTAAAAAAATCTGAATCTTGAAAACTTAAAATCTTTTAACTTTGTAATGATGAATAGGTGGGCAAATAAATTAGTTTTAAAATTTTATATTATTATACTCATGAAATTGATCTGATATTATGCCCCAGTGGATACTAATTTTAAATTTAAAAAGTTTAAAAAATTAAAATTTTATTAAATATGTGGTAACTATTTATTTTGGTTTGAAGTAATCAGTAGGTATTGTAAAAGTGTTTTAATTTCAAAATAAGGATTTAGTAATAACATTTTTAATAGAGTCTCAATTGTTTATTAAAATGTATAAGATAAAAATTAATTATTAAAAAAAAATGAATAATATCAAAGCTATCGAATTTTTTTTTCTGGAAAAGTCAGGGAATTTTGAAATTCAAAAAGAGTGATAACCCTAAATATGCTCTTTATAAGAGTTTTAGGCCAAGCCATCAAAAGAACATTGAGTCGATATTTTTTCTTAATTAAATGAGAATTTTTATACTGACATTGTTAGTAAATATTGTAAAACACTAAAATGTTTTAATACAGTGGTCCAAACTTTTGTGAAGACTGGGCCACATTGTGTGAGTAGGAGTTATTGTGGGTTATTTACAAAAAAAAAAAAAAAATTAAATCTTAAAACATTTCCAAATTTAATGGTTAAATTATATAATTCACATTTTATTTATAATGTTACCATAACGAATAATAAAAAGTAATATTTTTGCCAGCTATAACATTTTATTGATAATTACAAGGAACAAATAATATATTTATTTATAGATCTATGTATTGATCACACTAATACACCTTGCTGTTGTTTGTGTTTTCCAAGCAAGATGTTGGTAAAATGTTTACCTACATCGTGACTCCGTGGTTAACAAGTTAACTGCCATCACATTTTTGAGAATACCTCTGTAATAGCTTAGCGAGTTAATTTTAATATCAAAACAAAATATTAATCAAAACAATGAGTTTGGTCATAAATGTTTTTGGTTTTATTTTAGTAGATGTTTATCCTATCAAATTATGTTTACAATATTCTGAATTGATCGTGCTTAAATTAGATAGGATTTTAGGTGAGAGTTAAATTTGATGCTCGTAGCCAATAAGTGTATTTTCACTATATGTTTGTAGTTATCAGAATGTTAAAATTTGTACGATTTTACTTACCTACTTGTCTGTACTCATACTATTAATTAATTTGATCGCACATTGATATTTAATTATAATAAAATAGATAATTTTTGGGTACATTGTACCTACATCACAATACATACAAAACAATGAAAATTGCTCCCGTTTTTTATTACCTAATATTCAATTTTTTCTCCCCTTTCCAATGATGCATACAAATGAGAGTTAAACGCAACTCTCACAAAATAAAATAATAAAATATAACCATAACAACCACGGTGTGTATCAAATTTAATTCTCAAAGCTAATACAGACGGTTTTTAAATTTCTCTTTAAACAAAATTGCAAGGTAAGGTGAGAGTTAATTAATAAGACGCTCGAGGCAGTCAACTTGTTAAAAGATCTATAATTATTATCCACCAACCTTTGGTGCATTTGGACGTTTCTACATAATATGGATCTTTATATTATCACAGAATAAGAGTTTGTGCTTTAATGGGTCTTTGGAACGTAAACAATAAACAAAAAGAGTGATAGAGTTGGTCTTGGTACATTGTACCTTATAGCAAGTGGCCACAACTGGGAGTATTATAAAATCAATGTAGCCGATTGGCAAACGCACGGAAATCCACTAAAAAGGACGTGCAGTTTCACTAATTTTAAAACGTAAAATAAAACACAATTCACGTTATTCTAACAATTTCCTTTAACGTAATTAACTTATTAACGAGAAAAAAAATTAATTATTTTATTAGTCTTATCAAAAATGTTCGTTTTGATAAGATTTTATACAATCTTAAACTGAAAAAAAATGACTCAACATAATATTATGATAAAGATTTATCATAAACTCGTGAAGAAAACAAAAATTACGCAGGAATAAGAATTGGGAGTTGGACCACTCTAGCGCAGAAACATTTAAAATAGCCTTATTAAAAAACAAAAACAATAATACGATTGGCCGGAACTTGAATTACCCTTCTCGCGTTTTTTTTTATCTCGTCGCGTCCTCCTCCGTTCAGCGGGGGTTAGACCGACCGCGGAAACAACAGAACCAAAGAGGACTTCCTAAACCGCGGGAACGATGAACAAGGACACAAACAGGCGGATATTGGCGATCCAAGCCAAAAAGAAACGACATACACCGGCCAAGAAGCCGCAAGAAAACCGCAAGAATGCCGCGCAGAGGCCTGTCGTCAAGGGCACGTCCCCCCACAGTAACCAAATGGACAGTGACTCGTCGTCATACGAGTCAGACGACTCGTGTATGTCCGATTTGGAACAGGAAATGTCTAGCGACTACCGCAAAGGTGGTTATCATCCCGTTCAAATAGGAGACATGTTCCAAAAAAGGTAGAATTAAAAACCCTCGTTAAAACTGTTGTTTTTTTTTTTTTTTAACGTTATATTGAAGTATCCATTATTATGTAAAATGTTACTGGGTAATGGGCATTATATCTTACTTTCTAAAGTATATATATATCTTAATAGTTTAGCGCGCCTAACCTAATTTAAATTTATTTTCATTTTTTTTACAATAGCAATTGGCTGGACAGTTTAATTTTCAATACCTTGGTATTTTACACAAAACTACATTTTCCATTGTGTTTTCCCGTTTTGATACTAGTGGTAATAAATAATATTAGTTGTGGACTTGATCAAGAGTTGAACATTGAGTTTTATTTCATTGTTAGCCACTAAAATCAATTGGTGATTGAGAGTAACTATTGTTAGCCTGAGTAAATAATACCTAGTTATATAGATTTTTAAACTTTTACTACACAATAATTGTAAACCAAGTGTGTTTTGTGTTTACGGTTTAAATAGCATCCCAATAAATTTGTTAGAGTAAAGGCAAGGTAAGAAAAAATTCATATTGCCATTGAGAAACATAATTTGTTCTTTGATTTATTCCTTGTCTTACTTTTTACCAGTTCTAAGTGTAAATTGGCTTATTAGTTCAGGTTTGAACATGTTTTTTTCATTTTTGGTACACAAACTTTTTATAATAATTTAACTAGATAAATACTCCATCTTTAGTTCCAGTAAGTTTAATACACATTTCATGTACATTGTTTATATGGACCTTAATTTAAATTACATTTTTAAAATCTGATTCAAAGAGATTGTTATCAAGTATTAGAAGGTTCTTAGTACTTATAATACTATACATTTTAAGTTACATTTTAAACTTCACAGTTTTTCTTTTTGAAAATTCCCCTTGAAAAAATGGGACTCAGAGCTGCCTCAACCTGTATACAAATTTAATTTAATTAATTTATACTTATTTGATTATTATTTTGCAGGTACCATGTCTTAAGAAAACTTGGATGGGGTAAATATTCTACTGTTTGGCTGTGTTGGGATTTTACAGATCGACGTTATGTTGCACTAAAAATTGTTAAAAGTGCTACTCGTTATACTGAAACTGCTTTAGATGAAGTACAAATTTTAAAAAGCGTTCGTGATTCTGATACTAGTGATAAAAAACGAGAGCGAGTGTACTCGTTGTTGGACGATTTTATAATTAAAGGTGTAAATGGTAATCATATATGCATGGTATTTGAAGTACTTGGTCATAATTTGTTAAGGTTAATTTCTAAAAGTAATTATTCGGGCATTCCAATACAAAATGTTAAGAGAATTATTCGTCAAGTACTTGAAGGCTTGGATTACTTGCATACTAAATGTAACATTATACACACCGATATCAAGCCAGAGAACGTTTTAATTTGTGTAGATGAAAAATATATAAAAAATTTAGGTAAAGAAGTGGCTAATATTCATAAGATGGGTAAAAAATTACCACTATCATTTAGGAGTACTGTACTAAAAAGCAATCTCAACATATCTAATTTAACCAAAAACCAAAAGAAAAAAATGAAGAAGAGAGCAAAACGTCAGTCTGAACTACTTAAAATTCAAATGCAACAACTACAAGAACTTGAGTCAAAACAAAGTGAAGAAATTAGTGGCGAAAATAATACAAGTATGTATTTATCAAATATCAACTTAAGATTTTAATATGTAATGTCATCAAAGTTTCTATTAAATTACGTTATATATGTATATACTAGATTACAAGTATATATGTCTTAAGTTATTGCTAACTTATTATTGTTATTATTTCACACAAGGAAACGTCAATTTTATTTTAAAAATTTTTTTTTTACCTCAAGTTCTTTTGAAATTATGTAAACTTATTAACTTAATTTATAGGTAATTAAATAAGAGATATACATGTCTAATATTTACACATTTTTTTTTTTATTTGTTTCAGCCATTGTTGAATCTCGAGAGTCAATACCAGTTGATAGAAATGTTAGTGAATCAATCTCTAAAGATTCTGGTAAAGATATTTGTACTAATCTCAAAGTTAGTTCTCCTAAGTATGAAACTAATGCAGCAAATAATCATAATTCAGATGAACCAAGCACAACACACGGAAATAGACCTAGTGAATTAAGTATAAAATGTAAAGAGTCACCGCAAAACCAATTATTTAGAAGAAAATCTCGTGTTGCTTTTTCTGAAGATCCAGCATTTAATGTATGTGATATCAATATCAAAATAGTTGACCTTGGCAATGCATGTTGGATAGATCACCATTTTACAGAAAATATTCAGACCAGGCAGTATCGTTCACTAGAAGTGCTGATTGGTGCAGGATACGGCACTTCATCAGACATATGGAGTGTTGCATGTATGGCATTTGAATTGGCGACTGGTGACTACTTGTTTAAACCTCAGTCTGGCGATGATTATTCTAGAGATGATGATCATATTGCTCATATTATAGAGTTGTTGGGAACAATTCCCAAAAAGGTTATTGATGAAGGAAAACTATCTCCACAGTTCTTCAATAAACGCGGTAAATTGTGCAATTTAATGAGCTTGAATCACTGGCCTTTGTATGATGTACTTAGAAAGAAGTACAATTGGGATGAGTCTGAAGCTAAAGAATTTACTGATTTTTTACTTCCTATGTTAGAATTTGATCAAAATGCTAGACCCACTGCTGCTGAGTGTTTAGAACATGAATGGCTAAAATGCTGATATGATAAACATGGTGAGATTTTGAATTTTATTTTATTTTCAAGAAAAAGGTTCTAGATGTATTTCCTATTAAATCAACAGAAAAATCAAAGATCTATAATTTGTAAATAAGTATTTATTGTATATTTTTATTTTTTGGATTAATCATACAAAAACTAAAAAAAAAAAAAAAATTGTCATTATGATTTATAATGATGCTATAATTGCTATAAATGCTATAATTTGGTTAAATTTTTATGTTTGAATGGTTTATTTATAATCAAAAAAAAATTTATACACTATGTTTTAAGGCTACAAATAATTTCAGTCATATATTAAACAGTCATGTGATTAATGAACAATTTATAACTGAAACTAAATATTGTTTCTTTTTTGTTTTTTTAACATTTTTTTTTTTTTTAAAGAAAACCAAATTTTTTGTAATATAAAAAATATCTTACATAAAAGTGACAGAAGTGACGGTCTGACGATTGAGAAGCGTTGTTTTAAATAGATTCGGCGATTGACTTGCCAACGCCAAACACATCGATGTCCATATGGTCTAATATAAGATACTTGTTGCTGGCACACAGCGGGTACTCAACAATACCACCGGTTCAATGTTTGCCAAGAACAAAATAAAATATAATATACAATTTCCCAAACGCGCTTGTACACGTTTATGAGAAGTAGAATGACTGTTTTGTATCATGTAATCATAATAATTATCATTTATTTGTGTTGTTTAACGGTAATTTTTGTTATTTAACCGTGTGTATGGAATGAATCTAATTGGATATATTTATAGATAATAAATTTAAACCATATACTTCAGTTGACAATATGTCTACATGCCTGTTGTATCTCTAACTTAGACATTTATACTTTAATTGTATTATTTACAAAATCGTTTTTTAAAAAAATATTACAGTTAATATACTTTTTTTAAATTTATTTTATTTTGAAACTTTTTATGAATGATTTAAGATTAAATGAGGATTTTCACTTTCTGCCTATTCAAAGTTATATTATTAGGTTGTAAGTTTTCTCACTTAAGAAAAAAAAAGGTTTTCTCACTTAAGTTACGTTTATTTTTAAATGTTTTCATTGTTTTTGTTTTTTCAACATGTACCTATCTGCTTTATAGCTGAGGTGCAATTTAAAATTCTTAAAGAAACAAATTTTTTTTTCGTTACTAATGTTGACATGGTTACCATATTATTGCTTAAGATTCAGATTTATCGACCCTAAAAAAAAAAAACACTTGATTCATGATCATATACATCCCCTTGAAGATTATGAAAGCTGATTTAAGCTAGACAACCTAGACTACGCTTGGTAGATTTATAAAAATTTGTTTTTAACTTGTATTACAATACATGAATTGCATATATTTTTTCACTGTTTAAACTATATGGTAGAACATTATAACTTTTATAAATTGTTAGTTACTATCTGTCAGTTGTCTAAAATAATTTAACAAGTTTTTTATGTATTTTCTATTGTCTTGTTATTACTAAGCAAAGTGTGGATATTATTGGTTTAACAATTTTTGTTTTTTCATAAATTGTATGAATATTGTAGTTTTAATTGTTTTTTAAACACACTAATTTGATTAATTGTTTACATTTTAAGTTTTCAGTCAATTTTTTTTTTTAAACTTGTTTTTTCTGCAAAACACATTTTTTTTAGAATAAGTTCTTTTCGTATTAAATTTTTTTTTTTTTTTTAATTTATTAATTTAATTGTGTCAACACACCAAGTACTTTTACAATATTATTACAATTTAGTATTAAATTTGAAAACAGAATGTTTTAGAAAAAGGAGGAAAACATATTTTTTACGAATGTCGCTGTTTACAGAAAAAGACCGTTTTGTAAAAGAAATAATTAAAATCAAATAGGTTACAGTACCCACACTATTTTTTTGTTTTTTTTTTTTGTTTTTCTCAAATTGTATTCTTCCTTGTAAAATCCATAAATTAATAACGTATGTAAGTATCAATAAATCAACTGCAGTGACAATGTGACTTTTTTTATTCATTATACTACTAAAATTTTCCTATCTACTTATACTTAACTGTATAAACAGTAAGCGAAATAATAATAATGTTGTTGTTATTTTCACGATTGAAAATATATTGTTATTGGGTCAAAACTAAAATTCTTTTTGTACGTGGATGCGACTTTTAGTATTATCGGACCATTTTTATTGTTGAATTTGGTATTTACCGGGACGTTTACGTCGTTATAACCGGTCAGCTCGCTTTCGCAATCGTTTTTTCGAAGGCAACGATTTGTCATTGCTCTCGGATATTAAATAACACGTTTGAACCACCAACAGTTACGAATGGTTGACCCACCCAAAGTGTAGTCGCTACTCCATCAAACTATCCACGTGAATAGTGTACGATTTGATAATACAGGTTTGGCTAACACGTGTTTTATAAATCATATTTAATATACCTACACATCAAAACCTACAACGTTTCACAAACATTTACTGTTTATTTCTTTCACGAGTACCTAGGTAATGATGTATTCCTTTTATTTCTATATATCTACGCGTTTGAAAAGTTTTTGAACGTTTCTCGAACATAATGAACACAATTTATTGTTTCCGTAAAACGGCAAGTACATTTTGTACCGTACTGCAGGCGCACGAAATCGATTGTCAACACAATTTATTGATCTAGAATTAAAAACGTACGGGAAGAGAATAAAAAAAAAAAGTAGACCAAAAACCACCCGTCGTAAACGGGTGTACGTTAAAAATTGGTATCGTTTTAACCTCTCTCCCGCTTAATTTATAATCGCCAACAGTAATTATTGTTATTCAATTTTTTGAACGAAGAAAAAAAAAAATACGACTAGAGAATAGATTCTTCACTATTCAATACGCGTCGTTTTCATCGATGGTCGATATCGTTTTTACGATCTTGGACAAATGTCTCGAGTTAAATCGCAACCCGGTTTCAGTCAACAACTTGAGTTTGTCATTTTCAAACAACTCCGACACGGTGAACACGTCGCTATCATGCCGTTCACTCTCATCGCCGTGCACGTCGAATACTGACGATACCGAATCTTCCAAGTCGCTTTTACCTGGTGCCTGCGGGCGCAACGCGATTAGTTTTTTTGACGATATCCGTTCGAAATCAATTCCAACCGTCACCGTTAATTACCACATAGCTGCCGAGGCGACTAACCAAAGTCGTGCGCAACGTCTCGAAGGGCAGTTGAACGGTGCTGCTGCTCTTCGCGACGGAAACGTTTTGTCCGTCGAACGCAACGTTTACATCCACGACCAAACAGATAGCTTTCATAAAACCTACCACCGAGCAATTGTCGTCTTTGCACAGAGCGAACAGCATCGTCACGTAATCCAACTTGTCGTCGGTAGAAAACATTTTGAACAATAGTCGTTTGATTTTCAAGTGTCGAAGATGGACGGAAGGGTTCGACGGTAACGATTTTTCAAACCACAATGGAACGGAATCAAAATCGGACTCGTCTACACAGCCGTTACCTGCGGAAAGTACAAAATGTACGCGCAACTCCCAGACGCGTTCGCAGTTACCGGATTCCGTCCCGGGTTAGGAAAAACGTTCGAGTTACGTCCGAAATCCGTCCCCTCAGTTATAAACTTTTTAATTTAATTTCACGAGAAAAACAAAAACATTTTCCTTCGCATTTCTCCGGGCGACTTAGGACTTTTCTGGCATGTTTAAAAATATTTTTTTCACAGGCCGAAACGTTAAAAAAATTAAAAAAAAAAATTTTCTCACGTTGTGAAAATGTTTTTACAATTTTTAACAATTGAAATTTTTTTTTTTTTTTAACAGGGCAAAAGTGTTAAAAATAAATATAATTATTTTTTTTTTCTTTCGCGGGTCAAATAATCGTACGTTAGGCGTTTTATTATCTTTTTGAGTATTGCAAAAATAAGTTGGCAAAAACTTTGACAAAACCTGACGAACAAACCGGTATCGATTTGAATTACCACTTTGCAAAAGTATAATTTTTTCATTTAAAAACTGTTCTTTCTCCAACAAAGTCATCTTTGATTCTGGTGAGGTACTGCGCACGTTTGTATAAGTTTCACTTTGTACGGCTTTTAATGCTTCTGTGAATTGGAATATGTTTACATCTACACTTGCTCTTTGGACTTGAAAGTAAATTGAAATTAAATGAAAAAAAAAGGAGTGACGAGCCGCGAGGTCGGGTGTGAGGAACGATTCTGAAGCGAGCTTTCAAACAAAATATAATTTAAATCAGATTTCCTAACTCTTTTTTTTCCTGGTATGGCGGCGGTCGCTTCTTCCACCTGAAAAAGACAAAACAAGCCGTTTTGCGAGTTCACCGTTTTGGGCTTACGAAACGTAAGCTCGGAAAAGTTTATACCCGAGGGGACGGACTTCGTATTTTCTAGCCCGGGACTGGTGGCGGGGGGGAGGGGCAAACTTACGAAATTGCCGACATAAAAGTAAAATGAAGTGAAACGCCATTAAGGTAAATAGTTTGTACCTTACCTTCAGCTGTACACTCCTGATCCGGATCGTTCCTTTTTGCAGTATCCAATTCTCTATATTTGTGTTTAAGTTCTAACAAATCGTCAGCGTCGGGACAAGGAAGTTCCAAACAGTTAATAACAAAGTCGGTCCAGTCGACGTAGTGTACGGCGTGTCCAAACATGGAACGCAACACCACTGTGGTGGCTGGTTTCAGCCAACTGTCGAGCAACTGTGTTGATTCGGTTACTATTTTTATAATTCGGGCCCGGATTAAGGCAGTGTGTAAGCAGTGTTAACCTACGCCACCAAAATCTGCGGGGCACCAGACTATGAGCGTTTTAAAGATTTTTATCGTAGGAAGGAATGTTCTTACTTCTTACGGTAGTGTTTTTATTTTTATCGTTACGTATTCGTATAGTTTTTCTGAAAAATACTTGTTAACGAAGTAGAAAATATGCTCAAACAGTTGTCAATTTATAGATAAGACCTGCCGCAAAAATCAAAGGTTTCGGCTTTAGTTGGTGTTTTTATTGGCCAAAAGGTTTATTTTTGGAGTTATAATTCAATAACGAAAAAGTAAAAATTTTCATTCAACCTTAAGAAGGGAAACGGTATGTTTTATGTGGAAAATCAGAACGAACTTTGACAAATTTTTAACGATTCGCAGAACTTTGTAGTTTTGAAATGTGAATAATGGTGCCTGATAGAAAACGTCTTTAATTTTCAGTTAGGGTTTTGAATATTGAAATGAATCTAAACAATACGTACTTTCACCTACATTTGTTCATTGTATTTATCTAATTATTACGCCTTTTAAAGGTTCAGTTTAATAAATCACGCACGGTTTTCATGTTTAAGACTTGAAACTTTTACACAAGCTTCAAAAAATATTATCTCTTATTAAACTACAAATCCAACAACCTTTTGGTATCTGTCGTTCGACCCACTCGGCCCGCTTAGAGTCTTGATTTTTCTAGTTGGCTTACAGTCTACCGATTCAATATATAAACTTCTAATTACAACTTTTTAACCACTCAAAGCTGTGACTTACGCCACAGAAATCTCACTACTCTAACAAACTTCCTATTCTACTCTCTATTTTTTTTTATACAAAAGCATAAGTATGGCGTGTAAAATTTTTTCTCCGTCAAACGAGGAATGGTTTTAAAATTTAGTCTTTGGACTACCTACGGTAAATGAGTTAGAATCGAATTAAAAAAAAATCGATAAATCGCCAACCTGTAAAACGTATGCTCATGAAATGAAGAAAGGTGCCCCGTATAGTACACCATAATACTGTGTACCTATGTTTATTCCGGGCCCGAGCGTGATCGTTTTTGATTTCGAAAAATTACATACTCGTATCGTGAGAAATATTTCGCGTAACTCGTTAGCCAAGCGGAAAAAGCGACCAACGAGATACGTCCGTCCGGACTGATCGCAGTCAACTGATTTGCCATCGTTTCCAAATCGTTAACGCTTATGACGTACGGATTGTCCGGCTCTAACAGGGGAATCGGTTGTGGCGGAGGACTCCCTGGGTACAGTATGTTTTCAGAATTTAGATAAAAATGATCGTCAGTAAAAATAATTTCGTGACGAACGCGTTGTCGTTCGTTTATGGCGGACACGAATAAATCGCACACACGTTCGACTCCGGTGATTTCGTAACGTGATCGATTATCTATTTGTTGAACTATATTGGATCGACACTGAGTGACGAAACTCTCCATCTCCTATAAAATCATAACAAAAACCAATATAAATTGATAGATTCCGCTTATTTGTATTTCTTCGTGTTACCTACTATTCCTATATTACCTACGTGCGAACGAAACGTGGAACAAAATTTTAAAATATTTCTTAAAACATATTTTTTTTGAATCTTAATGTTTTAAAAAAAAGTATTAAGAATAAAATTAATGATTATAGTGTCTAGGGTGTTCAAAACGGTTAGAAAAGAAGGATCATAAGGGTGGCTGAATAGAAAAGAAGGTTCGTTTGGCTGCAAATAGCAATCTGTTCTAATACAATACGTCGCGTGGGTACGGTTCAACTAATGTTTGAACTGTCAAGCTTTTTACATCCATTTGAGGTACAAAGAGGCAGAGAAACCAAGTATGAATGTTGCGGATTTCATCACGCCAATTTTTTCAATTTATTTGTAAAAAAAAAAGCCGGAATCAGTAAAGGTTGCGTGGGCAGTTTGACGCTGACTTGGAAGCGTATTATTTAATATCTGAAAGCAACGATAAATTGCCTTTAAACAAATGATTCTGAGCGAGTTCAGTTGTCTACGTTGTCTCAAATGTATACGTCCTGGTAAATTTTTCGAGAGTCAAAAAGTTCTATACTTAGCTCAAAAACTTTCCAAAACACTTGAAATTTTTTTCGAACCTGTATTTTATCTATTTTAATAGAATGTAAAAGTTTCAGCTTGTTCCGATTTTTATTTTGAACGTTATGGCCAAAAAACTAAATTGATATGTCAAAAACACGTTTTCGTAATTAATGTTTCTGCTTAGTTTCTTGATTGTAACCTATTCAATTTTGAACTTTATAATTTGAGACCCCTAATAGAACCAGCTCAGTTCAAAGATCTATCACTGTATCGAACTGGGTTGACACGAACATTTTCCAAAAAAAAGTCACAGCAATGACCAATTTTTGTCAATCTACCAATTTTAAACGACTGAAAAAAAATGTTTTGAATTGGAATTTTTAAAATTTTTGGTCACGTATAAAACTATATATGTCGGCCACTTTGTACAAAAGTTTCAAATCTTTTAGTTAAAAATTAAACCTTTTATTGAACAAAAACCACCAAAAAAAAAAAAAAAATGAGAATTTTCGAAATATTCAAAAGTCTAGCTCAAAAATGATTAAAATATTTTTAAATCGATATAAAACCTGTAGAATCTTTGTAAAATCAATAGTCTCTTTGCTCACGCTCAGAATCAAAGAACATGTTTTTCCTACTTTTCTTAAAAAAATGACGTGCTGATAATAGTTTCAAAACCACTTGATAATAATTGCGACCCATCCATATAAAAGTACAAGTATATAATACGATATTGCTTTTTTTTTTGTAAAAATATTTTAAATAATTTGCTAGGTTATAGTTGTTACGAAATTAGTGGATCTATTTATATTCAATGTTTACGTATAATATCAAGGCAATACACCTAATTGCTAATTTAACAAACGGAAATTACTTTGATATCGTTATGGTATCTAGCCAATAATAATTTCAATTGGTTGACTGAACTCCAGCTCTGACTTTCTACCAAGTACTTCCATATTTTCAAATGAACGTTACTTTTTTCCGCCGAGTTTGAATTCTGAGTTTCCTTAGTTTCTTCTAGCCATTCGGATGTCGGAGAAAATATGTTTTTAACCCTATCGATAGCCACGTTTACAGTGTTATAAAATTTGTTAAAATATTCATCAGCGATCACATCGGTTTGCACGAGTTTTTTGTCGGACCAGTTAATTTGTGATACTTCAATTTTTTTCGGTATCAATGACGGCTGCAACTTCTGTTTGTACATTTTAGACATGTACGCATTTATGAAAATCAATGTGTTCACTACACGGTCAACCTAATTAAATTCGTGTTCAGTAACATGTGATCATAACGCAGTTCAATGTTAACGTAGGCACCTACCTCGGTTTGTAACATACATTTGTAAACGATCAACATTAAAGACATTTGTACGTCAAGCCAGTTTCTTATGTTTTCGTTTTTTACGAGTCGACCACAGATTTCTATTTTCGTGTTTACCAGTTGCATCAAAACGTATCTCACGTCCGATACGGTCAATAATAATTGCTTAGTAACGCTCGGAATTCGAAGTGCATCGTCGGGCACATTAAACAAATCAGATTGTAAACAGTTGACGAGTTCTATTTTTTCCGTACTAGACATGTTCAGCGCTTCGCTAGCATGTTTTTTCATCGTGGCTACGAAATACTCCTGTTCGGATACGAGGATTCTTCTATGAAACATACTACGCTCCATGTCATCGACAAACGCACTTTCTAGTGATTTCCAAAATGCCCCTAACACCACTCCGGCGTTACCGCCAAGTTGCACGTTAAAGACTTCCGATTTGACTTCTTCGTAATCGGTCGGACTAGACGTAGACGACTGCTGGCGTACTCTAGAGTGACTGCTATTTGGCGTACTCGAAAACGTGTTTAATTTCACGTTGGACAGATGATCAATGAAATCGAACTCTGACTTTTCGTGGAGCCTCTCTCTTTTAAATTCTTTTTTCTGCGGTGTGTTTGACGGACTCGAAACGGTTTCGAATGATTTGGTGCCGCCCTTTTTACCGTCGCTTCGTTTCGCGTTATAAATACAATTAACCCAATCACTTTCCTCGGACCAGTTCACAGTTTGACCGGTTAAAACATCACACAACAGTTCAACTTTACGACCGTCCCAACGTACATTTTTTTCTGTCCGTTGTAATAACGTCAGTATATTTTGAGATTTGTAGTACTTAAGCATATCGTCACCGTGCAAATTCATATCGAATAGATTTTCATCAGACAAAACCTATAAATTAAAGTTAATATACCTGTTGTATATCGAACAATTAATATATATATATATATATATATTGTATTTCAAAATAAAAATATCTCACTTTCAAATAACTGGAAAACGAGGACACGTATCTTCCCTCGTCGCCCAAATCCGGCCCTTTAAACGGAACAAGGATAGTTGGATTTTCGTTTTTTGTAACACAACAGTGCGATCCAAAAGGCGGAAAATGCTTTTGTGCCAATCTTTCTTCGAGAATAATTATTTCCTCTCGTCGAAACCCCACTAGCACGTGTCCTCCATACGTGTTTTTGTGTTTCAGGTAACACAACACACAATCGACGAGGCAGTTTTTGGACAAAGGTTCGCCCCTGTAAATATTGATAAACGCTTTTTTGCCGCATTCTATTCGTTCTGATTCACAAGCCGTATCGGTACCGTCCGACGTTTGCGTCTGTTTCGATTGTGTTACTCGACTTTTAAACATTTCGTTTAAATCGTCGAGCACAACTTCACTATCCGAAACATCTGAAAAAGATGATCAAATTTTATGATAGAATTATTCTTCTTCGCGTCCCTCCCAACTATTTGGGGTCGGTCCCTTCATTTATCACGATCACGATTCACATGCCCCACCTACACGTCACACATTATAACAACTCTCATATCTTCTCCGTCCATCGTTCTTCTTCGGTCTTTGCGCCTACCTCTTTTTCCTTCAACGTTCATTTTCATTACCGCTCTTACTGCTTCACTTTCTTCTCTCCTCATCACACGTCTAAACCGTCTTAGTCCATTTTCCCTCATTTTATCCACTACTGATGCGAGCAACACCAATACTACCTCTTACGCATATGAATCGTATTCTATTTTCTCGTGTTACTCCACTCACCCATCCAAAGCAATGCATTCATATTTGTAGTTAAAACGCAAAGAGTTATTATACAAAATAATACACTATACGTCATGTACATTTAACAAAGAATATTAGTTTTATTAAGCTACCTATACCGGAAACCTGGTTCTATCAGAAATAAAACTTTTATTTTAGGTGATCGCTACACCAAACAACTTCTTACCGACCTCAAATTTACCTACTACCTTTTTTTCCTTTCTCTTTTTTACGCGATACCACGTAACCAGTGTCGTTAGTGTTCATAGAAAAAAGAAAAAGAAAATATCAAAAAAAGTTTCAAACATAATTTACAGCCAAAAACTCAACTATTTTGTCGTATTCGATGCGTAAAGATCGGAGCACACGCGAAAACGTCGTCGTAAACTTGAAAATTTCAAAATATTTGGCGTAAAATTCTCAATTTTTTTTTTTTTTGGTTTTTGGCGTGGGTATGACTCAAGGAGTAGGCAAAATAAAAAAAAAAACCACCGCGGAATCCGCATAGACCTATCTGTAAAAAGTTACCGACTTAAAAATCGGAGCGTTTCTTCTATACCAGAAAATAAAAAAGAACATCGTTGTGAAAACGATAGGAGGTGTACCTACACTCTTCGCTGCGCTCAGAATCTAAATAAACGCACATCACTTTTATCACATTCTTTATAACATATACTGCACTCGGTATCTAAAAATCTTTTTCAATTATCTTTACAATATCGAAAACGGCAAATGACCCAAATTTTCGAGGACTGTCGAACCCGAACTGAACTTTTTAAAATTTTAATGAACCGGAACTGAACTGTACATCGAACCCGGACCGAACTAAGTAAAAAAGGGTTTTTCATTTTCATATTTTCCTTCTATCGTCGCTTTTCGACGCAATCATGTTCAATCTCTTTTTGCCCCTCGATACTCGGGAACTACTTTACGTTTTGTTCGGCACGAAAATCGCGAACGGTTCGTAACAACGCTGAATACTACATCACAATAGTTACCGCTCGAGTCGGTCGTAACACCTTGGTTGTTTTCCAAAAGTTTCGCGAGCTCTCCAGCGTCCGAACACCGACAGTAAGCGGACAAACAGTACTGCACAGCGGTTCTCGGCAGCACGGCGGTCATGTTGCGTTTGTCGAGCGCGATACAAAGCTCTCGGATCAATGCGTCGTCGTCGTCGTCGTCGTTGTCGTCACGCTCCAGAACGGCAGTTATCGGCGCGAGTGCAACATTGCGCGTGTCGACCAGCGACGCGGGCAGAGCGTGGATCGACGCGAGAACGTCGTGTACCAAGAACCCGAGAACGCGAAGCTCGCTGGCCGGGTCTTGTTGGTCGGTCGTGCCGAGGAGTGCGCGCCCCCACCAATTCCCCGAACGTTTCAGGTACTGCGAAACGTCCCTGCGGTTCAGCACGGACTGTGTTTTCAACGCGTCGTCGGTACGCGGTCTGTTGTCGTCCACGAACCGCGGGTCCAGCAGCATGTGGATGGAGTCGTTCAGCGCGTCTTCCCACAGCGGTCGTCCCCGGACGAACATTTCCGCGCTGTCGTCCAGAAAAGATCTCGAGACGCCGCGACGCGACCGCCTGCGGGAACCGATTCTCACGCCCAGGTCGACCAGTTCCCGGACGACGATTTTTACCATCTCGGTCCGGTCTGCTTTGCGCCGGCGATCGTTTCTCGCGGTCAACTGCAGCAGCAGTAGGCAAGCCCAACGCGGGACAAACGAAATAAATACGGAGGAATGCAAATGACTAACCGACGGCACAATACACGCCAACCTCTTTGTCCAAGTCCAGTCTGATCTTTTCGCCGACGATCGCTTCGCTGCGTTGCCACTTTTCCCGGGGCGCCGCGCGATCGTCGAAAACGAGCCGTACGCCGTCTTTCACGGAAACGGTACACGTTTCTTTCGTGAAAAACCTGGTGCTGTTGATTTTCTCCAACATTATCTCCTCGCACTCGGACACGCGAATCAGTTTGTCCGGCATGGATTTATTTCTCAACATTTTTCGATTGCGACGGGCGCTCGCGTCCAGATTGGTCTCCAAGTACGCACGCGTCGCCTCTTTTCTCCAACACTCGTATATTTTCGAATAGCGTTTCCGGGATTTCAGTTCCGACAGGTACCTATCTCGACGCGTCATAAAATCAGTGTTTTGTGAGCGCGGTGTAAAAATGTGACGACTCGTAAAACACACGTCATGTTTCCAGACTCGTCGTGACTTATCGTACAGAGGTAGTGTCTACTACCGATAATAAATATTTAAAAAAAATCACAACTATTATATTATAACGACAAGTGTAATTTCAACAAAAACAGTTTGAACTGACGTTTCTACAAAATCTGTATATCAAAAAAAAAAAAAAAGTTAAAAAAATCCCGGATCACTCTTGTTGTTCGACGGAATAATGACTACCCGCGCTTAGTTGGGAGGGTCACGGGCTTAGAAGTTGTTGTTCGAACGTCTCCTTCGTCTTTCTCCCGGCCACCCTCGTTCCATTCCTCCACTCATCACGATAACGCGCATTCTCTACATGCACATTAACTACCGCCCTCGTATTTTTTTCAATCTTGATCAATTCTTCGCGGGCCGTCTTCTTCTACCTCTTTTTTCCTTCAACGTTACTTTTCACAATCACCCTTACCGCTTCAGTTTCGTCTCCCCTCGTGGTTCAAACGTATTATTATTTAATGACCATCGATCGCCTTTGAAAACACGAGCTCAGTAATCTAGTACGCGCCCTGGTAAGAAACAAATTATCAGTTTTATCGAACACGACTTTTTTTTAGGTAATCGCTACGACCAACAAATCCTCACCGACATCGTCAGATTTACTCTCTTTCTTTTGTTCCTTCGTTTATTTTTTTCATGCGATTCCACGTTTACTATGTTGCGTTATAATATAAGGTACATTCCGATTTTTCGCGCTATTCTTTCGATTGGACCATAAAGTTCTCGATTTTCGTTTTGTTTTTGTCGTATAACTCAAAAGGTAAGTAAAATTTAAAAAACCGGAGTCCATAGACCCATCGGAATAGTTACTGACATGAAAAAATCGGAGCATTCCTTCTGCCCGAAAAAGTGTTAACGAAAAAAATTAAATAAATAAAACATCATCGTGAGAACAGTATACATACTTGCTGCTGCACTCTGCAGAATCTAAAATAAACGATACCTATTACAGTCATGTTTGTTGAACATCAAAACTGTGTTCCGAGAAATTTTCAATTCGTTGGTAGGTAGCAGTAATTAGTCATACCTATAAGTGTGTAAATCGAGTACTTTTTCTAAGCGTAGCGTTATTAAACGTATAATGAAAATTTATACTTGACCACCCAAGTAGGTATAAATTACTGACAAATAATATAGTGAATTTGTGTTACCTAATGCACGATTGGTCTCCTCTGGCGTTCCAAGAATTTAGTATTGCCGGTAAATTGCGTTCAAATCGGTCAATCTCGTCGCATAGCCTTGTAGTTCTTGTACTTGATTTTTTCAAAATTGCTGATGCGTTGTTGTTATCGGTGAATTCTTGACGTTTCTTTTCGTACGAGAAAACGTTTGCCGCCGTTTCTGCGTGTGATCTGCTTGTAACGCCTAAGAAATCGAAACTTCCCAGAGACGAATACAATTGTTTGGCGTATCTGATCAAATTCAAACTGTCCGGGCTCTCCAGGTGAAAACACAAAACGTAAAAAAACCCAACGATTTCCGATATCTGTCCGGACATCATCCCATCGACCGTGTCATTGTCTAGTGAAACGTTTATCATGTTCAGCCACGTTTTGATGTGCCGAAAATTCGAAATTTTAGCCTCTTCGTCGTCCCGATCGACTAACATCGAAAGTTCTTTTGAATCCACGACATTATAGTTTTGAAGTATTTTTCCGATAAACACTCCATTCTGAAATTTGGAACACAAACCGTTGGAGTACAGTGAATGAGCTTCTAAGCCCAATTGGTGTACAAGCCATTTTTTTAGTATATCACTCATATTCCATATTGGGTTTCATTAGAAATAAAAAGAAAATAACGTGGTATTTATATATATGTATCACATTAATCATCAGACATATTATACACAAAATTTAATTATTGAAACAGCATAAAAAACTAAAAAAAAAAAAAACTATGGTTACGTTTTCTGTATTGTCAGAAGCAAATATATTAAATATCATGTGGAAAGTAAATCATACACACTTATTTGATTATTTATTCTTTTTATCGATGAATTCAAAGACATTAATTATTTATTAAGAATACAAACAGTATGTAACGATTCAACGTCAATGAATTGTGAATCATAATACTAGAATTTTTTCTTTTAAAAATATTCTGAGTTAAGTGAGAAGCTATCAGTATAACTAAGTTGTGTGTGTGTGTGTTCTATTTCATTTATTATTTTATTTTTGTGACTGAGAAACGCCTAGCTCCTAGGAAATTTATTCGACCGGTTTAAACATGTCTGATTGTCCAACTTATATCCTTGAAGCTATCCAAGTATAACAGGTACCTGTTTTTTCAATATTGAACATTCCAAAAAAGTTGTACATCAAAAATAATATCGAAGGAAAAGGCTTAAAACGTTCACAAAATTGTAGTGCGGAAAAAATTTTAGTTGTGGGATTGATTACATGAATTTCGGGTGCCAGTCGTAATTTAAAATAATAATGTTGACAAACACACGAGCGTCAGTTGTGGCTGGCGATGAATTTTAATTTTAATTTTCATGTGAGCCTAAAAGTACCTATATTAATATCTATTGTTAATTGTATGCATATGCAAGTTTTGCTTAATTATATACAGGTTGACGACTGTTGAGTCTGTTTGGCAGTTACTTTATAGGCGTGATCTCTTGACCTCAATGACGTACTTTTTTAGATTCTGAGCGTTAGCGAAGAATGTATTGTTTTTACAATGATGTTTTTTTATTTCTCTGCGACCACTTTTTAGGGTATTAAAACTGCTTAGATTTTAACGTATGATACCTTAAAAGATAGATATTATATTATATTTTTATTATTTTATTATATTATATTATACCTAACCATTTTTATTGTTGAATTTGGTTTTTACTAGGACGTACAAGACCTACTAGGCAACTGAGCTCGCTCAGAATCGTATTTTTGAAGGCAATGATTTATCATTGCTTTTAGATATTAAATAATGCGTTTGAACCACAACTTCTAAACTAGTGACCCACACAAGGCGTAGTTGCTACTCCGTCAAACTACTCACCCGACTTAGAGCGATCTCGACTTTTTTGCATAACATTTCTATTCGTGATCATTTAATTTTTTATACATCGTGCTCCGAATGATGCAATTACTAACGGTTTTATATTGTAAAATAAAACAAATATTATGTTTTAAGCCAGCACAGATGAATATAAAACTGAAAATTTATTTGGGTATATGACAAACAATTCATATGTACAAGATCTAGATTGACTATAAATTTCAAAATATTCCAAACGTTTTGAAGGATTTTATTATTTTGTAGTTTTTGCTCTTTAAAACTTTAACTTTGATGAAAAGTTTTGATATTTTGATACAAAGTTGGTGATATTTAGTTAATATGTGAATAAAATATTTCAAAACTAGTGTTTTAAATTTTTTTTTCAGCGAGTTAAATTTTAAATTTTGGCAAAAATACTAAATTAATTGTAAATTTTTATTTTTTAAAAAAATTCTCATAGATAACTCATAAAATTTTATTACTTCAGACTTGACAATTCGATACGTTATGTGAAACAAAATTTTCCGTCTTATTTAAAAATGTCAAAAAAACCTGACTAGTAGTTTTCGAAGTTGCATGAAATAAGTATCGATAAAATGACGTCATTTTGGTTACAAAAAATGAAATGATGCACTTATTTGGTCAAATGGCTCAACTATTTTTAGTAATTTTCGTAACTGGTTAGTTCCTATTTGAGAGATTACAAAGCAAGACATGTCTTTTCTAATTTTTTTTGTTTTCAGTAAATAGTAAGTAATATGTTTGACGAAATTTCGAGTAAAGTTTTAATTGTTTTTTAAATGCATTAACTTGAAAAATTGTTTACCTACACTTTATGTTTTTAGTAAAATTGTATTTAAAATTGTTTTTTATGCAACACGAATTTTTTTCAAGAACAAATACGTTTTCATATTAAATTTGAAAATATAATGTTTTAAAATAAGAGAAAACAAATTTTTTACAAAACGCTTTGTTTCCGAAAAAATACCGTATTGTAAAAAAAAAAAAAATATATTTAAATCAAATAAAAGTACACAATTTTTTTGTATTCCTAAAATTGTATTTTTTCCTGTAAAATCTATAAATTAATAAAGTATGTTAATATCAATAAATTAACTGCAGTGACAAAGGCTTCTTTTATACATTATATTACCAAAATTTACTTATCTACCTATGCTTAACTGAATAAACAATAAGCAAAAAAAATAATGTTGTTGTTATTTTCACGATCAAAACTAAAATGCGTGTTTTGTTAAACTCAAAAACCAAACTATTTAATAACGTCGTAAATTTATCTGTAGGAGAAAGTCGCATACCATTTTCTAAATTGAATTTTGATTGGTCTAAAATGGTTTTTAACACTTAAGGATTTCATCTTTAATTTTTCGTGCTATTTCAAGACTACATCATGCTTGTTTGACTTACTACGTCATTTTCGATAAAGGAAAGGGCATGATAAAAAGATGTTTTCCGTTTATACGATGAATGATAATGTTTAAAATACTTTCGTAGTATCCAATAAGTGTCAATAAAACTTTATTAAAACACATAATATCATTTGTTATTGTTGATACAGAACATAGTATATTATGTGACTTGTGGTACAAATTTTACAAAGTTTAAAATAAACTAATTTTTTTAACATACATGCATAAACTGTCTTTTTGATAATATGTTTTTGATTGTATCTTTATTTTAATTTTAGTATCTCTATTCTCTAATTATGTTATAAAACAACAGGCAGGTACATTTTGTTATTAAATTGTTATTTTAGCTGGGAACGCGATAATATAGACGTACCCGATGATGTTGTGAGTTTTTTTTTTTAGAATAATGAGAATGACAATTTAAATAGGTAGTAATAGTAGTAAAATCGTTATTTTCTTAATAACTTGACTTGCGTTAGTGAATAGTGACGTTAAATAAAAAATGTATTAAGTTATGAAATTATGAAAATTCGTGATTTTTGTGATCATTAAATGTCCAAACAAGATTTTATCAATTCAAGTCAAATTAAACAATGTGTATATATTTATAATACCGAACTGTTAACAACAGATGGTGGTGACTCCTATACTATATTTTAAAATAGTTTCGGCGCAATAGAAGTGAATCATTTAAACAATTATACATAGACACAATTATTATACTATAGAATAATTAGGGTATTAAACAGTATTAGGTTTTTAGTTTGATGAATTTGGTGCTGAGCTACTAAGTTTAGTTCAAAATGTGTAAATTTTTAATTAGGTACACCTAATTTGTGTTTGTTCTATTTATAGTTCTGCTTATTCTACATAAGAAGAATTAAATGTTTAATCTAAGTAACTAGTATTTAAAAGTCAAAGGATTAATGTGATTACTGAGTGTTAAAGAAGTATTTCTACTGTTTTATAACCACGTTTTTATATGTGGTTTGAACCAGTACAATCGGTTTCTATTTTCTTTTCATACATTTTTAGGAACACTGCACCAGAAATTTTGGTTGGCATATTGTATCAAATAAAAATACGTTTTTTCTGAAATCACAATTTTAAATGAGTACATATTATATTGTAAAAATGTGTTCGTAATATATTTTTCCACTAATTATTGAGACTCATTTTTACTATGAATAAAATATAGAACACAACGTAACTTCAAAATCTTAACTTTTTTGTGATAGGAATGTACTCAACGTAAAAATCTCAAAAAGTTATTCAAACCTGAAAATTTCATTGAACGTTTTTGAATAATTTTTGGTTTTTGGATCATTATACTTATGAAATAATTAAAATTTCAAAAGAAGCTTTAACCAAGGTCCACTAGGTGTAAAAACCTATTATACGTATGAGTAACCGAATGAAAAAATTGGAGAAATCCTACTTTCCGAAAAAGTGTTTACACATGTACAAAAAAAAAAAATAAATTCATAAAAGTATAAATATCATAGTGATATATATTCACATTTATTTGGATATTTATTAAATATAGTTAAAATTTCATACCGTGGAATAACATATATTTTAATTTTTAAGTAACTCAAAAGTAACTTGTTCAATTATAATATTAATTAAATAAACGTACATTACGTGGTTAGCTTCAAAAAATCACAAGCGTAAAATACGTAGACAAAGAATAATTAATAAACTAAGTTGGTACTTTTCACCTAACCGGAAACAAATTCAAATCTTTCTCACTGCACACTTCACAAACAGAATCTTCCCAATTGTGGTCCTTGACTGTGGGCGGTTGATTCCCAAATTATTTTTGTAATTTGAAATCAAAAAGTTTACATAATTTATTGATAGATATTTTATAAAGTTTTGCGCTCTTTTAAATGTTGCACCCCACTTGCAACGGCTCTGATTTGGTATTTTTGATCTGTGTTAAAATATTCATTACTGTGAACATTAATAAATGAGCTATTAGTTGTTGCTAATACAACTACTCCATTTTTAGTCATTGGTTTCACAAATACATGAATTATGTATTCATATTTTAAACTCGAACTTGAAAAAGTTTTGTTAAATATTAGTAATGTTGATACTTTTTTGTTAAACTTGTTATTGTAAAGAAAATTGTTACGATTCGGTTAAAATTTGAAATCTTAGAACTCGTATAAACTGAAAAATAATGTTCTTGTGTTAAAAGAAATTTTGCGCATTGCATAAAAAAAAATCTAAATTGTATGATAAACGATCTGCAAATACGAGCTGCAAAGCAATTTACTATTTAATACCGAATTTGTAATTTTGTTTGTTTTGATTATTCTTATAACGCGTGAAAATGTAAGTAAAAAACAAAACGATTTTTAGAGGAGTTATCGTGTAAAAATGATGATAGATATCTTTTCTGCAGACTATTTGGTTGTAACTTTCAAAAAACGGATCATTTTATAAAAATTCTCATATTACTCAATAGGCATCATTTACGTTCACTTCTATCACCTATAACTTTCTTTTCTTTCTTAAATGTTTTTTTTTTTTAAAGACGAATACTAAGCTTATAATTGATCAAAGGCCAAAAAAACAATTCATAATAAAATAAGGGGGGTTCTTAACTCCTTGTCCTCCCCTCGTGCATGGGCCAGTCCATAATTAAATAAGTAAATCATTTCTTTGCGAACCATACAAATAATAATTAGTTTAAAATGTCGAAAGGAAACCACGCCACCCTTATATATTATTTTTAATATTTATCGACACTAACGATACTTTTAATTTGATGTTTACTATATTGGTTTGACGTAAAAAGCAAAACATTATTTCTGTGTATACTTTTGATAATTCAACAATAACTAGTTTTTTCATTTAATTTTAAACAATATACTATACAATAATTCTATACCTACTCATAGAGTAATCGATAGCTTTTGTGAGGCACACGAAAATTTTTTTTTTTTTAGGCTATCAATAAAAAAGATTAAATTAGTTTGTGTGTAAAAGACCAATATCGATAGTTTACAAATGATTTACGGAGCTTTATATTTTCATTGTTTGTAGTTACTATATTTTCGCAGTTAAAAACACGAAAAAAATTTACGAAAAAAACATTTAATTTTCAGTTTTTGACTATAATACAATTCAAAAAATTAAATTAATTACCTGCTTGTGGATAAAAATTAAAAAAAAAACAGTTTATCCAATTCTGGTTTATAAACGTGTTTATACTGGTATATTATTATCGTTAAAGTCATTAAGATTTAAGGGTTATTTGTCATAACTCCTTCGAAAATTGTTGTAACGCATTGAGTTTTGCGCACATTATCATTATATATTTGGACCGAAAGAAGTTCAAATATAATGAAAAACGTTTAAAAAAATAAAAAATAAAAACAAATAGTATATTGAACACTTTATGTGAACTAAAAGTTTTTTTTTTAAATAAGATAGGTTTTTATAAATTTATCATATTATACAAGCTAGTTTTAAAATCTCATGATATTATATTTATATATATACAATTTTCGATATGCCGTACACCAATTATTTTGATAATCAGTTAATATTTATTTTTATTTTGTTTTTACGCTATTATTTAATCCTTTAATCATTCTTGTTGTTGACCGAAATTCTTCTAAAAACTATGAAAATTAAAATTAAAGCGTACAATATTTTAATAAATTTTAAACGTCATAGAGGTTTCAAAAACATTTAAGCCAAACATAAAACATAAAATTTACTGTGAACTTATTCATTATTTGACTCGCTGAGCTTACTCGTAACTTTGATAAATATTGCCTCAATCAACTACAACTTCAATTCAAACAAACTATTTACCCGATCAAATTCAGTCGTTTCACACTTTAATTTATCGATGTGAGAGTCTGGACCCAATTGGCACTTGAAGCTCCGAGGCCAGCGGTTCCTTTAAAAAACAGTTCTCAATTTTTTAAATAATATTTTTCCCTTAACCATCTGATAAAAAAATACTCCCACAAGTGCCCTTCTGAATGATGAAATTAGGTATAGGTACAGTATATTAGGCAGTTTACCTTTTGTGCATAAAAGAAATATATAATTAACTATAGAAATAAAAAAGAGTCGGAATCACACGAAGTCGGATGAGTATAAATTGACGGAGTAGCAACTACATTTTAGGTGGGTCACTAGTTTGGAAGTTGTGGTTCAAATGTATAATTTAATATCTGAAAGCAATATTGTACAACATTGCCTTCAAAAAAACGATTCTAAGTGAGCTCAGTTATCAAGTAAACGTCCTGGTAAAAACCAAATTTAATAATAAAAATGGTCCAAAAATTCTGAAATTTGTATCCACGTATATAAAGTAATAATTTAAATAACTTGTAAAAATTTCATGCCATTTGGACAATTATTTATGGGGCTAATACGATTTTAGTATAAATTGCATAAAAGTGCGTAATGTCATTGTAATAACCAAATTACACCGTTATATAATACTTTTCTTGTATATGCTTTCAGAGTTTACTGAATAGATTTATATAAATATATAACAAATAAAATGTTAAATTTTCAAATCATAAATGACAAATTTGGTTGAATTACAAACTGTTTTCTAAAAATAAGTCAAAGGTAAGACCAATTTTTGACAATTTTCCAACTTTAAATGAGTAAAAAAAACTTGTAACAAGAAATTTTCGAAATTTTTCAGTAGCATAATTATTTACATGTTTCCAACCTTGTGTTAAAGTTTCGAAACTTTTTGTGAAAGTAAAATTTTGTATTAAACAAAAACAACAAAGAAAATATAAATTTTTGGAAAATTTATAAAGTTCTATACTCGGCTCAAAATTTTTTTAAATTACCTAGAAACTTGGATCAAACCTGTATTTTATCTGTTTTAATATTTTGTAAACGTTTCAGCCAGTTACGTCAATTATTTTGGATGTTATGGCCAAAAAACTAAATCAATTATGTCAAAAAACTCGTTAGCCATAATTCTTTACGTTTTTCCTTAAATTTTACTAAGTTTTCTGATTGTGACTTTTTCAATTTTGAATTCTTAAATTTGAAGCTCCTCAAATTATAATCAGAATTCATATACCTTTCACTAGAATAACTAAGTATTAGTAAGTACTTTGAGAATCGGAGCATTCCTTCTATACAAAAACTTCATCACAAATTTTAAAATTTCAAACTTTTTGCCGTAACATATTTTTAGGGTTTTACTCAAAAAGTAGGCAAAATTAAAAATAGCTTCAATCAAATTACCATCGGAGTCTATATACCTATCATTAGAGTTCCTGATTTTGAAAATCGGAGCATTCATTCTATACAAAAAGTTGTTGACGGGAAAAAAAAAACATTATTGTAAAATACATTCCTTATTACTGCTCAGAATCTAAAGTGAGGTTTCCTAGTTACATGGATTTGTCTGGTGTCTGGCAATTATAAATTAATGAAATTGTTCGATAAGATAAAATTGAAACAGTCTCCAACCCTTATTTTGTAGTCCTATGTACCCTAATTGATCTTAAAACCAGCGTTCCCACCTCATTTGTTAAATTTTAAAATTTAGTGTTCTATTTTCCAAAAAAAAAAATTATATCTATTAACGATTAAAAAAATACTATTAAAACGTATCGCTTTATTTAACAGGAAACAACAATCACTATATTTTGTTTTTAACAATATATACACATAAAAATTATTTTAATGCGCACATGTATACAACACCATTAAATAAAAAAAAGTATTATTCATTAGGAAAATACAAACAAATAATTTATGTACAATTTATTCAAATTGTAGAACATTTATAAAGAAAAAAAACAAAATCGTTATATTTAATACTTTTAATAACCTATTCGATTAAAAGTTTTTTTATTTGATTTAAAATAATTTCTTATTTTACAATTTGAGATTTAAAAGCTATAAATAATATTGTGTTGTATACAACAAAATTTCCCATCTTTATTCATACTTTCAAAATAATCCGTCTGGTCGTTTCCGAAAACGTACAAAAAATGTACTGATAAGACGGTATTAAGACAAAGAAATATCAATTTTTTTCTCCATCCATCACATTATAATAAAAATGTAGAAGACTTTTATATCCAACAGACTTAGTAACGATGTATTGACGCGATACAAGTTTTGAAAACTGATTTGAATTTACCATAATGTTTACTTTGGATCGAATATCCAATTAATTTAATTTTTTCTTTTGAGTTTTCTAATAATTTAAAATTGAATTTTTTATTTGTTTACTAAAAATGTATGCGTTTAAATAAAAAATTTGGGTATGTCGATCCAAAGTAGACGTTATAAGGAATTCTAATTAAATTTTTAGAACTATAATCGAAAATGAATCAGCACGACGGATATGAATAAAACCGTCTAAATTCCTATAATTTGCTTGTGATATGGAGTGATAAAAAGAAAATGACGCTTTCAATTCACGAAATAAAATTAAATCACGCGCTATTGCACAGTTGACTCTGAAGTCGGAGTAACTCCTCCAATAACTGTCCATTATGATTAAAAATTTTATGAGATGTTTAAATTTATTTTCTCTTGATTTTTAAACAAGTTTTGAAATTTCCGACAGTTTTTTGCCGTGTTCTATAAACAGAAAATCCAATATTCCGCTGTATTCCAATAAATTATGTTGGGTTTTTTTTCGTAATACGTTAAAAATATTTTTCTCGTTATATTACAGTACATTTTGAACAATTTTAAGCTTCATACCTATTCTGAATACTTGCTAAAAATGTATTTCAAAAATAAAAAAAAAAAAAAGTTTTTCTGAAGAGGTTAGCAAAATAATTAATCATATTTCCCCTCTATTCTCGTATATTATAAAGTAAGAAAGTGAGTAAAATTTAAGCAAAGGATTTGAGATTCGAGAGTTAAAAATAGATAAAATAAAATAATAAAAAAAACTAAGTAAAACCTGTAGAAAAAACGTTAAAAATGATGGCAATCGTGTTTTTCACATACCTAATTGATTTAGTTTTTTGCCCACAAATTCCCAAATCATGATTGCAATGAGCTAAAAAATTCCAAAAATATCATAGCATACAAGGTACAGATCTGATACAAATTTCAAGAATTTTAAAAAAATTTTGAAAACTCTAATCTGGATAATTTTTTCATTTCTTTATTTTTAAACATTTAACTGAATACTATTATAGAGTTTGTAATACACAGTGGCTTGGCCAGAATTTCCGAAAGGACGGTCATAATAAAAAATTTAAAAATAACTTTGCCTTTTTGCAATATTATGTTTTTATTTTATTTTTAGGCATTTATAAATGTAATCACGCAATAATTTAACGTGGTCATATAAATTATTTTTGTGCCAATCTTGTCGTTTTCCGGTTACAATTATTTATTTATTTATTATTTTTTTTTTCAAAGTATGAATAATAATGGCAAAAAATGTTTCAAATAAGGTATCACTGGAACAAAAATTTTTGATTCCAGATCTCGTTAAAATAAGTACAATTTTATAGGGTGGTTTTCAAATGAAATTTAATAGTATTAATTTTAGTTTAAATTGCATCGCAGATTAGTAGTAATGTCATTGGTTAGTGTGTTTCTTGTTGTTGATTTAAAATGCGTTTAAGGCATGAATAAAAGTTCTTTGATGGTAAAATTATAAATCGTTATCATATTAATTTAATAAATCGTAGCTACTATATTACTGTGTATGGTGAATAACGCAGGAAATTACTTTCTATAATTCGTATTAATTTTATTTCGTTCGATAGAGCGAACCCCAATCAAACAATATTTGCTACACGCTAAATATAATACTGTTATTGGTAATAAAACAAATAAAAATACACTACATTTATTGAAAAATTAAAACCTAGTTTTTAGTTATAAGGTACTCATGTATTCACTTTATTCACTATAGTGTTTGATGCCACTGTGAAAGGTCTTTTATTTGTGAAAATAAAAATGGCACTTTTCAGCATAAAACATTTTATTATTGTAATATTTCTAACCATGATTTTCGAACAACTTGAGTCTTCAAGTGGTAAATTAAACTATGTTTAAAATAATGTTAATACAATATAGTCACTACATAAAATATTATATGTTAATTTTCCTTGATTTTTAGCACTTTCTCCTGTCTTGCAGCTGTCAGGACAAATAAAACACATCCATCCAAAATAAAATTATACGCACTGTTTAATACATTTATTTTTTTTTATATATATTTCCATGTCCTTTTATTAAATTTGGAGATGTGTAATGTTGTTCTCAACGCAAAGATTAATAATTACTTTTACATCTACTTAAATATTTTAAACATTAATATTACTATTCCTACTACTTAATTAAAAATAAAGAAAGATCTACTGAAGTATATTCAGAAATAACTTTAATCAAAAAATTGTTTATAAATATACGTATAAATAATGCTAAGGGCTCAAGTAATAATATAATATGTATTATACTTATTATTATTTTTGATAAGTTTTATTTATAAATAAATATATATATATAACATCCATTTAGTGAAATCAAGACTAGTTTTCACAAACTTGACATCTTATCAGTGAATTGTATCCGGATTATATATTTAAATGATTATTGTGGACATCCAGGTTATTAAAATAATATGTATTATGTTTATGTAAACTGTACACTGAATAGCCTCTCAGTATATGTCAAGATACACAAATGTTAAGCCTTATGAGCGTTTTTAACCTAGAAATAAAAGTAACATTCCAAATTTGTTTTGTTTTCAAGTAGGTATACGTACTTTTTATTCTTAAAAAGTTTTTCTATGACCAAGTACTCTTCTAATAATAATTGTTGATATATTTCGTTTATAATGAAAACACTTATAGTGCAAAAGGCAAATTTGTAATGTTTCCATGTAACACAAATCATAAACGTTAAAAATAGAAACTTATTGTTTTTTGCTTTCTTTGTAGTCGGGTTTTTGATTTTATATTAAAATTATTTTCATTATTTTTAAAACAATTATACTTCAAATTTTGTTTGAACCACAACTTCTAAGACATTTACCTACCCAAAGAAGTGACTACTCCAAACAACGTCTAATTTACTTCCTTTTATCTTTTCCAATTTTAGAAACTTCTCCTTTTCTTTCATCCCATTATTAGAATTTTCTCCCTTTTCTTAAACTTTATTATATTTATTTTATTTTCTTACTTTTTTAAGTTTACTCCCACTCGTTTGCTTTCCTTCTTTGTTTTTGGTATGTGTTATTTTACATTTTTGGGCATCTTTATTTAAATAATTATTAGATGTCATTTTTTTATGATCTGATTGAGATTTTATGACGATTAATACATCAACCCATTAATACATAGAATTTATTGCAAAAATGTAGGACCAATTGAAATTACTATTTATTACTAATACTTGAGATTATGAAGGATTTTCGGTCTAATTTATGGATTGAAACGAATGACAGTGGAGAAAAAAAAGAATATGATATAAAAGCATAAAAAAGCAACAGATGTAATATAAAATAACAAACTACTACCAAGTACTTCCATTACAACTACTTAAATATTGGCAATGTGAGGCACGTAGATGATCGGGTTATATTGTATTGTTTTGAGTAACTGATATAATTGGTAGTCTAATAAATTTGATTTCAGCTGACCATGTACCACAAACATTATTATATCTTGTATTTTTTAATACACTGTTCTTCAGCGCTTGCTTTAATACTATATTTTATGTTGTTTGCTATATAGATTCTAAAATGATGGGATTACAAAAGGGTACTTCGTTTAACTCAGCCGGTATTTGTATTTTTGGTTATAATTAAGTATATAAGTTATTTTATTTTATTTTATTTTTTTTTTTATATTTACATATATCTTATAACATAACACAATATGATATACGAATTAAATCATTTCAATACCATTTTAGAGCATTTTCAATTTCACGAGATCCTCCTGCCTCCATAATATAAGGATGTAGATATTTAATGTGACGCGATCCTGATGTTTTTATTATATTTTTTTAAACTTCCAATTTGTTCATAAGATGTCGATTTGCTATTACATTGTAAAAAAATATACGAGTAAAAAAATTGCAATCCGTTTGTAACGTTAAAATGTGTTTATCTTGAAGACCGTTACGTACCGGACGTCCGAATCTTAGTAAACCGGAAGTCGTTAAACAACAACGCTCTTATTGAGTGTTTGACGATAAATTTATTCACAAGTAATTAAGTTTACACAGTTTAAACCACGATAAAAGGAAGTTGCAACGCGTCTGGATTTCCTGGTATACTTGGCTTGCTTGCTACACGTCTGGCTGTATAGGAAGCCATACAGCTTGGTTATATATAGTCGTTGACTTGTCTCCTGGCCAATTTGGTGTTAGCCCAGTCCCTTCGTCACACACTCAATGTTTGGCAGTTCTCGTCCAGTCCTGGAGTGTGCACTTTGTCGCAGTCTTCGGGTTTATTTATATTTTTACAATTTTACAGTGTTTCCGGTAGTTAATAACATTAACCGTATCGCAGGTCTGTGCACTCATACGAGTGCCAACACGTCATACACATAGGCATATATTTATACTTAGGAACCCGATATGTTACAAAACTCTCTGTTTCATCGGACGCATTAGACTAGATTTTTTAATAACTGCGTTCCCCTTAAATAAATCCCAACAAGGACCATACATTACATAACTGACGAACAAAATTAACAATTCGTATTTGATGTAAATCTATTTACCGTAAATTTTTCTTTTTTTTTTACAAAAATCAATTAATTAATACGGATTAACATTTAAGGGATGCAAGGCGCAGTTGTACACGGAAGACAATTACTTTCAAGTTAGTAACCAAACTAAGTGTGCAGTGTATTACCACACACAAGAATAATAATAAATAAGTTGTATTTTTCTGTAAACTTACTAATCTATTTAATATTATTTAACTTACTATATCTAGTTATTTTACTTCATTAAATTATGTATAGTATAAAAGTCTCAATTTAAGTCAAATGGTCTGCTTTAAATTGTATCAATATATAGATATATCGTGTATTATTATATAAACTTCAGAGTAAACATAACACATATTTAATAAGATGTAAACAAAAGTAGGAAAATATTATTAGTCTTAAAGTGTAGCGAGGAAGCTTTAAAGCAGTTCAACAAAGACCATAGACTACTATAATATAAATTTTATAGGAAAACGCAACAATTCAATTATACGAAAAAAGTTTTCTGTCACCCTTACAACACCCACTTTCAAAAACGTTCACTATTTAAAAATATGTATGCATATCAAAAAAAACAACCGGAATTTCAAAACTGGTTGGGAAGCTTGATGGAATAGTAGGAAAGTTAAATTAGAAATTGTAATTTGTATAATATTAAATGTGTACGCATGAGTACTTTTTTGACCACTTTGTTCAGAAAATAAAAACACACACACACACAACTTTGTAAAATCCAAACAAAGTTAATACAAACACACATCACGCTAAGACCAATACATTCTTCGTTACACTCAGAATCTAACATTATTGATTAGGTATTATTCTGTTATCATAATATTGTGTAAAATTTTATGATTTTTATATCTTAGTTATTGAAGTTTTTTTTTTTTTTTTGTAAATTTGAATACATTTTTAAAATCTGTATAAAAATAGTGAAACTATTAATTATTATACTATTAACTATACATTGAGTTGAAAAACAAAATTGTTCATGAACATACTCAACTATTTTAGATGTGTTATCACAACGAATGAACCCTCCTAATTCGAGTACGTATAATATGCAATTATTTTTAAATAATGTAAAAGTTGTTAAGTACCTACATTTCAAGAAGGAGAGTTCATGTAAATACTGAAATTTGTTATTATTTTTTTGTATAAAGATATACACACGGTATCTCAGGCTGGTACGTACGAAATTTTTTTTTTTTTTCGTAACAATAAAAATAGTTTGTATATTTTAAAAACTATATTGTTCCTAAACCGGTAAGAAAACGTTTTATCCTGCGTTACATTTAAATTAGATCTTGTTTATGGGAAAATTGTTTTTGTGTATTGAAAAAATTCCCGGAATGATTGTGGAGTAGATAAATGAACAAACGAACGGGTGTGTGTGTGAACCTTATAAAATTACAAAAAACACATTTTAAATAAAACAAACGATATGAATAACTATCACAAATTTCGATTACCAATAATGGTATAATTATGAATTAAATAAAACTTTTGGTGCACAAATCATACCAAAAATTTAATAGCAAAAAGCAGTAAAATCAACAACAAATTTGATTTATACAAGGCAGGAGCGTATCTGTGGTAGTATTTCCAAAAATTTCAGGAAAGTCAAGTATTTCCAAGGAACACTACCACAGTAAATTGGCAAAAAAGTATTTATATTAAGTATTTTTAATCATTTGTTTTTCTATCTTTTACCCTTTGGCTTTTCTTATCGTTAAAGTATAATATTTTGTATTATAGATATTCAAGATTTTTTATTAGACCGTGACGCGTTTTGTGAAAAACAGCCGAATCATGATTTTTATAAAGTTTTACATAATATTTTTACAAAATAAATTCTACTGTAGACCAAACAATTTTTCTAGAAGGAAATTTTGAAAATGGTAGTAAAAAAAAAATATAAGATTTTTTTGAAATTTTTGACACAAGATAACATTAGGTATTTTTAAATAAAAGAAACTTTTAAACACGAACACTGCAAGTAATTTATTTTCATTCAATGGAAGATTTGTTCTTTTACATTATTTTATGCTAAATACCCCAAAAAAATTTGGCTTAAAAGGTTGAAAAATAACAAATTGCCAAAGAATATCTGCATGATTTTGCAAAAACTTATTTTTAAAAGTATATTAACTACTTGTAGAATAATATCTAGGTAGGGACGTATTTAAGTACCTATTAATTGTATTAAATTAAATTATTCGTATTAAATTAAAGACTCTTAACAGAAATTTTAATGTTTTATGGCTCAATAACTGCCAAGTAGACAAACTACAAAATTTTTAAGTTTTCTAAATTGTTCAAAAAATGTTTATATTGTTTTCGATTTAATTTTACGATAGTTTTAGCCACCCTAGAAGTATATAAAATTTAAAATAATTTGAAGCACTTTTAAAATAATTTTGATTTCATGTTTTTAAATATATTTTTGAAAATTAGTACACAACATTTTGGAAAAATCTTCAAATCTATTACTACTCTCTAGAATCTAGACTATACTGATAGACCTACCCATCCAAAATTTCAAATGTCAACTAATACTATCTAAAACATTTTTACAAAAAATGTTCAAAATTGAGCACAGAATAAGGTACAATAAAAGTCAAAGTAATCAAAGTTTGATAGCAAAGTTTAATTAGACTTCATTTATTACTATATTCAAATTTTAACATTGAAAAACAGTTAAAAAAATTAAAATTACTCTTCAATTGTTTTTGTTAAGTTCAATGTTTTCATGAAATGTTATTGACAAATTTTAACGAACCTGTGAAAACATGAAGTTTTAAATGGCTGGATACTGTGGTGAATCAAGAATTTTTTTTGTAAAGTTTAATTTAACTTTCAAATTAATTCATTGTTGCACCATTAAGTACCATAAAAAGTTGCTTCATTACTTCACGTTTGGAACTTATAGCAGATAACGTTTAGTCAATACCGACTTTTTATAGTCATAATTAATCAAAATTAATATTATAATGAGAAAAATTATGATTTTTTTTTTGTATTGTTGTTTATAACGGGTAAACTAAAAAACTACTAAACCGATTTTAAAAATTTTTTCATCAATAGAAAATTTATATCAGCAATCAACGTGTGCTGTATTTTATTTATAATATAAATTAAAGGTCCCCACAAAAATTTAAGTAATTTTACACAAAGTATCCAAAAAAATAAAGTAAAAATAATACCTATTAAATACAAATAATCAAAATGTTTAAAAAACAAGGTCCAAACTATCTAATCATAGGTATCAGGCGAAGGAAGTCAAAGTTCGTCGCATTGGCTAAACTGCAATGGGATGAGGCTACATATAAATGAATTGATTGATATTTAAACTGTATCGACCATATCGCGAATCGGAGCTACCGAAAATCAATTTATTTCGCTGCCACAACATAAAATTACATCAAATGTTGTTTACATAAAAGCTCTAAGTCACTACACTTTAGTGGCTTATGTTTTCATAAACAAAACGTTCTTTTGGTAGAACAGCATTACCCAATCTGGTCACCTGCAGCGCCACCAAAGACAATGGTCGTTACAAAACATTTATTTGAACGGAATTGTTGTTATTTATTCGTCCAAGCAATGTGCTAATTAATATTTCTAATTAAAATTATTTTCTTTTTATACTTCAAACGCAAACGTGAAAGATACGGGGATTAGTTGAAGACAAAGTCCATTACCATCAGATATTTTTAAATTCAAGGCTGGTTAAGCAAGTTAACAACTTTTTTAAACTGGTTAGGTTAAGATATTGAAAAAAAGTCAAGTTAAGTTAAAAATGTATTTTTTTAATTTATTTAATTAATAGTTAACTATCAATATAAATAAAATACGACAGATATTAATATAGAATTAATAAATAATTAAATAAATATCAATACAGGTTCAAAAGGATGTTAGTTTTTTCTTAGAACGGTCCAATATACACAGCTATATATACTACAAAACTTAATTATAAATATTTCAGTTTCGAGCTCAATTGGATCATTAAATAAAAACAAAGGTATTGCTTGTAATTTTTTTTTTTTAAGTCAACTCGTTTTCAAAAAATTGAACAAATTTATTAATCTAATTTTTAAATTCAGATAGCAAATATTGTTCACATAACAAAATTTTTAAGTTTCAAATCTGAAATAACAAATTTGTATGAGTTACAAATTTTTTTTCAAAAATACGTAAAAGGCATAAGCAATTTTCTAAAATTTATCCATTTTTAAACGTAAAAAAATAAAAATTTTGAATTTGGATTTTTGAAATTGTAGAATTTGTATTTACATGTGTCCAACCATTTGTTAAAGTTTCAAAACTTTTTGTGAAAAATTAAATTTTTTATCAAACAAAAATTCCAAAAAATGGAAATATCCGAAAGTTTTAAAGTTCTATACGTAGCTCAAAAATTTTTGAAATCACTTGATACTTGTAAGGAACCTTACAATATTTTACCATTTTTAAAATTGTTTGAAAGTTTTAACTTCTTCCAATTATTATTTTGGAAGTTATATCCAAAAAACTAAATTGAATTATGTCAAAAAACACTTTAGCAGTAACTTTTAAAGTTTTTCCTTAATTATTACTTGGTTTTTTTATTGTGACTTTTTTAATTTTGAACTCTCAAATTTGAAATTTCCATTAATCTATCAGAGAAGATACTAACTTTCAAAAGCATTATTACTACCCTTAATGATGGTTTTTTTCAAACTGGAAATGTCTTTTCAATTTTTTCTATGTCATTCACCATGTTTTTAAGCTCCCTGTAAGAAGTGACTTCTGCATCTTGTGTTATTTGGCTGATGTATTTTGTTCTTGGTCTTCCACTTGATCGTATCCCTTCTGTCATTCCTTCAATTATTAAGCTGTGTAATTTATTCCCATGCCTCAATGTGTGTGCTATAATTTGGCATCTCCTTCTCTTTAGGGTATCTTTAAATGTTCTTTCTACTTCTATCGTCTCCAAGATATCTTCATTTTACTGAGAGATATCTTACTTTAAAACAAATGAAGACATCTTGAAGGCGATAGAAGATGTACACAGAAAAAAATCATCATTCTAATAAAATATATTCTTTGCCGTGCTCAGAATCTAAAATATTATTGTAATAACGTGCTCCTTTTTTTTGGGTTATTACATACTAAAATTCTGAACTATAAATATTTCAGCTTCGATGTCAGCAACATCAAGCAACCAAACGAAAGGTGTGTATTTTTTTTTACCAATTCAAAGTTAATATAATAGATTATATTTATTATAATAAATATTAGTACTACACTTTTTTGATTTTGGCTACATAATGGGTTAAACAAACATTATTTACTTGGCATTAGAAATAAAAAGTGATCAAATACAAATCAATAATTATAATTTTTATATGACATTTTTTTAGATAAGAAATCGAATTTCGACAAAGCAAAGAGTATTAAAGGTTAGTAAAATCATTTTTGAAAAAACAAAAGGATAAATGCGTTTTTTCTATCTGAATTAAAACAAACACATGAACATAATTGTAAAATTTGTTTACTTCTTATTTTAAATTTAGATTTAAGTGACAATATTAAAGGGATATATAACAATAGTTACTGTATCAAATATTATAGATTCAAATGACCAATAATATATATGTAAATAATTTGTCGTGATTAAACACAATAAGTATCATTTAAGGCTCTAAACATTAATAATGATATTTTTTTATGAATTAATGTATTCTAAATATCGGTTGGTATAAAAATAATTTTTGTCATGTCTTTAGACTTTTTGCAACTAATAATTATCAAATTTTAATATTCCTACAAATACTTAATTTTATAACTATATTTTGTATTGATTGTATTCTACATATATAGTTTACTCAAATTACTAACTTATTTTTGTTAGCAGTTTGTTCGTTATATCTTACGACTTGCGTAATATTATTTATTTTCAGATTCAACAGTTGCTACTTTGGCACATATTACAACTCGCTAAAACCAAAGCCTATTTTAACGTACAATAATTTCCAAGACAAGATTTTTTTGAGTACATTTGATATAAACACTCATTTAAAATATTCACAGTGATTTATAATGTCAACTTTAATTGCAACATGTTAAATTTACACAGCATTATAGACATTTAAATATGTTAAACATAAGCGTTATCAATATTCTCTTGATGTTTTAAAATGATTAATTTCGGTTAGAACTTAGTTATATTATATTGTATTGAAGTTATTAATTGTGAAACAATATGAATATGTTTATTGAATATAATTAAATTGTTAGTATAAATTATCTTACAGTGTTAACTTATAGATTATGAATATTTTTATAAACCGAAAACATGTAAAATTGTAAGAATTCATCGTAATGGCTGTAAAATGGTATTTAATATTATTATTCTACAATATACAATAAATGTTAATTTTTTCAAATTAATACCGATTTTTTTTTTTTACTTTAAAAATATCTATAACCGATTTTTTAACGTTATTATTTTTAATAAATAAAAAATATCTATTATAATAATTCCGTACGTCTATATGGTATTTATTAGGGATTTATATAATATTAATTTTGTACTTAAGGATCTTCGTCCAACATGGATATTCCGATAAATCTAAGTTTGTATTTTTCCTATTTCCATTTTGAAAATGGTTCTAAGCTTATGATTACATCAAGAACCGTCACGCGTATTAGACATTTGGGAGCACTTAATCATTATTTCAATAGTATAATTGGACTTTTATCACAATACTAGCTGTCCCGACCCGGCGTTGCCCGTGATTTATTTGGTTAAAGTTTAGTAAATTAATTCCAAATAAAATTTTAAAATTAGTACACCAAGTTACACAAATTTAGAAACCCTGTTTCACCACCTTAAGGGAAGAATTTTAAAAAAGTTTTTGTGGTTGAATTTTAAAAAATCCTTTCTTGGTGCTCGTATTCGTTGTATATAAGGAACTTCTGCAAAATTTCAAGTCTCTAGACCCAGTGGTTTAGGCTGAGCGTTGATAGATATATCAATTATTGAACTCTTTTAACCCCTATAGGGATTGAATTTTGAAAAATTCATTATTAGTGGTCGCCTTCGTTGTATAAGGAACATCTATGCAAAATTTCAATTCTCTAGTCCCAGGCCCCAGCGGTTTAGGCTGTGCGTTGATTCTTCAGTCAGTCAGTTTTCTTTGTGTTAATTATATTTTATATTTTATTATATTATATTATTATTAATACGAATATTCTGTATTCATGTTCTTGGCGTATGTGCAATAAATTTCTCGGGCTCCACGACACGTTTATTTTAATTAATAATATACTACTTTTTAATTATTTTAATACCTGCCTTGGTTATTAGCAGTATAAATTAGTATTATTAAGATATTAATACAATTATTGGGTATACATGTTGTTGGTATACGTGCAACAAACTTCTCGAAACAATTCATATTTACACGCCGATATCAAACACAATACAATTAGACCAGGAAGTCTATAAACTAAGTTTATAGACTTCGTGAATTAGACAAACCAAAAAGTCAGGTTACAGGTAGCCAACCTAACCGGTAGCTGTAAACCGCGGGCCGCCGAGTCGCACAATATGTATATAATATACATAGGTACAATTACACGTTTGTTTTAATTAAAAATAACTAATTATTTATTAACTTTATCGGACTAAATGTATGCCTAAAACCCTCTCTGTGATGTCTTCTTTAATTTAAAAAAAACTTCACGACCATCCAATAAGTAATTTCGGAGTTTATCCCAAACAAAAAAAAAAGCGACTTCATTTTTCCGGAGTTTCGTGATATAATAATACACTTTGCATTGTTTACTATGATGTTTTGTATAATCCTTAACTTAGCTTATTCAAAAAAAATAAGTAGCTATATTTTAATGAATCTTAGAGTAATATAATATAGTAGTCTTGTATTGTTTAAAAATCGTGTTTACGAAATTTTTTTACTTCAAAATTTTGAAAGCGAATTAGTGTTTTTAATAAAAATAATAATACTCACCTCGGTTGTTGAATCTTGATCCTACTATGGTTGGAACTGAAATTTGTATTATTATGTGTTTTAGTATACCATTCTAAAAAAAAAAAAAATGAACATCCGTTCGGATATGTCATTATTTTATTCTATATATAAAGGTCTATTCAATCTAAGTTGATTGATTTTACCCCCCACTAATTATAAGCATATTGGTGTTTTGTGGCTTATTATATTTAAATCATCCCGCGTTTGTAAGTCAGTAAGTATTGTTTAAGCGCTATCCTATAAGTTCCAGCGAAAAGTTACTTAAAAATGGCTTAACGTAAAAATAATTTTAAAATTTGACGACAAAACTTAACCAAACAAAATTCTAGATGTTTCATGACATTTACACGTCAGGGCATTACGTTATAATCTTTGTGTTGGAATAACATAATTATTCATATCCTTGCGCAGGTTGAAAACTCACCACAAACAATAAAACACGAACGTGTTGTGTCTCGAAATGTGTCGCGCAGACTTCGTTTTACGCGACACATTTCAAGCATCGGAAAAAACAAATTCGCGTGTGTCGCGACCGTTTTTCGACGGTTATTCTTCTACTTGAATTAAACGGAAAAATTCACGATGACAACGCGTGTTGACAAACCCAAACGACGGCGCCGCGTGAATACATATATATATACATATACGTGTTATATACGATTTGGCGACGAGAAAAATTGCGGATAATCGCAAGTAAAATTTACACTTTTTTTTTAAACGTCGCCGACCGGTCGCCGGCAAAAGCAGTGCGATCTCGCGCGATTTTCGTCGCGTCCGTCCACAGTAGACCGACGCCAACAGCGGCGACAGCAGAAAATGGCCAACAACGACGGGTTCGGTTCGTTCGTCAGAGGTGCGACGCCGGTGCCGGACGCCACCGCGGTTGACCAGGAGTCTCCGTCAGAGCCCAAGCGTCCCGAGCCCGGCCAATGGGAATGGTCGTCGCCGGATCATCCGGATATTCCCGACTTCGACCCGGATTTCAGTAACATACTGCGGGAGTTTCGGGACCGGATAAGAAACCGGCAGCAGGAAGAATGGGACTGAGCGCGACCGACGGCGTAACACCGAACCGCGCCTGTAATACGAAATTTTCCGTTTTGATGTAGGTGTAAAAAATTAAACGTACTGCGGTCATCGCATCCGGCCCCGTCGGTAAACGCGACCGAACTTTAGTCACTAAAGTTTAGTGTATCGACCAAGCGTCTAAATCACATATTACTGTCCATGCAGGTGTTTGTAGTATTTCGAATGGTATTATATATTGCATTGTCGAAAATAGGTCCATCACGGTGGATAACGCACGGACTACGATAAAAGCATACGTGTTATTATACTGTCGAGACGTCTTGAAAACTCCAGCTTTGAATAAAAATAAAAAAATTGCGATTTTTGAAATATTTTAGCCGCAAATGGGTAATGTTAAATTTTCTAACAGTTCTAGTTTCTATACTGACCAGAAATGAAAAAAAAAAAAATGATAAACGTAAAACGTCAACGCTATTCGGCTTGATAGTTGCAAACTTTAAATTCGTTGGTATAAATAGACTTTTACGTAAATAGACTCGTGTGTTGTGTTGACATTATGTACTAGAATGACTACTATACTTACGACAATTGTTTAACTTTAAACGACTTGGAAAAAAAAAAAAAAATTGTGACTATGGATTTTCAAATATTTTTTAAATAATATGTGTATTAACATGTGGCCAACTCTTTATAAAAGTTTCAAAAGTTTTTTGTGTGCAGTTAAATTTTTAATCAAACAACTACAAAAAAAAAAAAAAAAAAATGGATATATTCAAAAATTTTAAAGTTCTAAGTACTCGGTTCAAAAATTTTCTAAATCACTTGATACTTAGACCAGACCTGTATTTTACCTATTTAAATATCGTGTAAAAGTTTCAGCTAGTTATTTTGAAAGTTATGGCCAAAATACTAATAAATCGATTATGTCAACGACAAAAAAAAAACACGTATTTAACGTTTTTTCTTAATTTACGCTTAGTTTTTCGTAGTAACTTTTTCAATTTTGAACTTTCAAATTCGAAGCCCCTCATGAAGCTCAGTTCGTCGATCTTTCAGAAAAGGTAGGTACTGTTTTTAAAAAATGAAATATTTCTCATACCCTTAAAAGTTTTCACAGGAGAAAACAAATCGTTTTAAAAACAATACGTTTTACAGTGTATTTTTTTTCCTCTTATCAATTTGTAATTAAAATTTAAATTGTTCCAATATACACGTACGAATCACGAAATGGTCCCAAATTGTACTTTCTTTTAAAGCTTTTTTTTTATTCACTTTACTTTTTTTTTTGTGTTAAAAAGTAATTTTAATATAATCTGAATCGAAAGTCAAAATTTTACTCGTTTTTTGTATGATTAAAACACTAAAACTGTCATAAAATCAAAATCTGAACCATATTTGGAAATTATTAAGCAATTTACACACATTTAAAAGTTTTTAGTTTCCAAATTTTCCAGCTGTTGTATCGATCATCATCGTTAATCAATTTTTAAATAAAATTTAAAAACATTAATTAAATAAAAAAAACACAAGATTATATTTTTGTCTTAAATTATAACTTTCTTTATGTACGTTTGCAAAAAATTGTATCTTATTTATCTCAGTGTATTGTATTATATATTATACTTACTTAATTTGGATGAACAAATTTTTAAAATCTCTTTTTCCTGATAAGATTATGTGTAGTTTCACTTATATGTTAATATGTATTAATCGTTAAATTTTGTGAAAAAAAAAAGTAGAAGAAATTTACAATAACAAAGAATTAGTGTTTGTTAGTTTGCTGTGTTTTGTTATGTACCGATGATTTTGGGTCGGGATTTATTTAACAGTTTTATGAGTACAACTTTAAATTTTTTAAAACAATACTAATCATGTGTCATGAATTCTATTTAATCAGTTTTCAAACAATTAATTTTATTGAACACTGAAGAACTAATGCATTTTACGATAGTTTTCAAAACAAAATTTAATTTCTCTTGAAACATGTTCAGCGTATCATTATATTTAGTATATTTATATTAAATATAAAATAGTTTACGAAGTTTTGTGACACCTACCATTTTTATGTTAAAACAATTCTTGATAATGATATTATTATCCATTAATTTGGTATAAGTTAGTAAGCACTTATACTATTTTCGCTCGATTATAATACGGCGAAAAAATAGAAAAAAAGGTGGTACAATATATAATCAATAAGTATGACAGTAATAAATGTTTGTTTATTTTATCACTTTGTGTATTTTTTATCTACATGTGATGAATGTTTATGCATTTATATATTTTTATATAAATGTGACAAATAAGATCGATGACTGACCAATAAACAATCGCAGCAAAATGAATAAGCATAATACATGGCCTGCAAAGATATTTAAAAGCATTTTAATGAAGTTTCGAACCAGAACAACTATTTTACGCAATACAATTTCAATGGTTGTATTCACATTACATGAAAAAAAAAAAAAAAAAAATTAAACAACATGTTAACAATATTGTGCGACCGCCCCAAAATAATCGCCCCTCGCCACGCCACTGATTTGATTATAAACGATCAAATTATTAAATAATAATCCTAACTGAAATGTAAGAAAATCGTAAATACTCTACGTAAATTTTATATGAAATATTATGTTTTTTATGAGTAAAAATAAAAAAAAACTTTTTTTTTATCAATAAACATTGCGTTTATTATTTTTCAATCGATTGTTTATTAATAGTTTACTGATTCAACCCTCGAATAATATGCGTTTTCTTCCCCTTCGACTGAGTTGAAGTCGAGAACCTTCGAAATTCGGAAATTCGGAAATTTGAGACGTTATATGTGATAGTGCTAGAAGATATTGCTTAAACGATGATTGCAGATAACCCTGTTGTTTAACCCAGTGGCGGTTTATTGGAAAGTAATTGCAGTAGAACTGCAAAATCTTCATCAAAATTTAAGAGAGATAAAACCAGCTCTTTGTTTGTCAAAGAGCAATACACTCCTTACAACTACGACAATTCAAGTATCGGTATTATATATTTATCTGCATCTAATCCTGTGTCAAGTCTGAAAAAACTCTCATCAATGAGAACAATTCGGTTGACACGAAACGTTCTGTTGGTAAATTTACTGTCAATGATCGAAATGATAATCCATTTGATTTATATTGAGTAAAATATAAATTTTTTTCTAAAAACGAGAACAATTCTGCACAAGACTGCAATATACATATTAGAACTGCCAAAAACCGCTTCTTTAATAGCATTAAAAGTAATGAGTTTGATGGTAGCAAAATTTAAGATACATCAAAGGAAAAAAAAGGACATATCCGAACAATAATGTAAAAATGTGTTGGACAGATTTATCAACATCCAGTGGCGTAGCCAGGATTTTTCAATGGGGGGGGCCAAAAAAAAAAAACACATTAGTTTTCATTAGTTTTCATTATTAACTTTAACAATTAAAGTTAATAATTTTTTTTTAAGCATGGCCAATGGGAGGGGCCATGGCCCCCAAGGCCCCCTCCCTGGCTACGCCCCTGTCAACATCTCCACGATAAACCTTAACGATCTTCCATTCGTATCTCAGTCTACAGAGCAGTCATCCCTTGATTAAACTATACATACACACAACAATGATTGTTTAAGCGAAGTTTTATTTTCGAAAAACATTTTCTAGTTTAGGATCGCGAACTGACAGTTTACTCGGCGGCAGTTTGGAGTGGGGGGTTTTGAGCGAGGACTGGGATTGCTTCAAAGCTCAACAACGTCGTGTCGTCATTCACGTCGACTGTGGCGTTGATGATCAACAATTTTCCACACAAGTCGGCGAACTTCCCGGCAATTTTCCGCAGGGTAGTTGGCTCTTCAATGTAACTCACGACCCACCTAACGGGAGTCCAGATGCGCTTCGCCGCCGACTTTGCTCGCTCGATCTTTTTCAACAAATTCGCGAGCGCCGCTTTCTTCAGCCGTTCGCTCCTCTTGTAGGACAGGTCCGGCGTCATAAACCTTTAAAGAACACAATATACATTGTATAAAACTCGTTTGGATGTCATTATCCGGATAGGTAAATAGGCAGGTACTTTTTTTTTTTTTTTATTAAATCATCATAACTTACACAAATGAAATAATTTTAAAAAAAAATTTCACGTGATTATCTATCTCTCGTAAGCTAATAGAGATAGAGAGTAACAGAACTTAACTAAAATTTATGTACATATATAGCAATTCAGACAACAAGTAATGACAAACAAGAATATACAAATAACAAAAATTAAACACAGCAATAAAAACGAAAATTTATAATATTTTTAACTAATTAGAGAAAACAGTCAATTATAAACTAATTTTTTAGCATCACTTTGAGAAAGCTGGATATTTTTTTTATAAAGACATGGCATTGAAAAACACAGGACCTAAATAGTTTACAAACGATTGACCAAAAGATTTGCACGGGTAATCAATAGGTATATCAAACCTTCCTCTATTTTCCCTTTTGATCTTGACCATCAAGTCCTTTACTGAAATTTTCAAATGTTAACAGAATAGCAATTTTTTTACATAGAAGTTTAACAGGTACATAGGACACCCAGTTCTCTATAACTTAGCGAGGTAGTACCAGATAAAGAATATTTATTTAGGCAAATTCTAATTATATTATTCTGGTTCATTTGTAGTTGACTTAAAAAACAATCTGCTGATCCTCCCCAAACTAGTAACCCATTTTGAAGTATGGATAAAGCAAAATAAATCACACGTACTTTCCTACCAAGTCATGTATGTGTAAATTCCAACGTGAATTGTACTTTATAGGCGTACGACAATGACAGAGCGTCCGGATCAAAACACTGGATATTTCGCGCCGAATCCTATCACGAAACAAGGTTGGTACGATCGATCGGGGCATTGTGAGCTGCGTAAATTTTTCGATTCATATAGAACCTAACGGCCGGTTGATTTGGATGGACCGCGCTCGTGTTAACGTAATCCGTTCGGTTGGATATACGACGGCAGCGAAGGGGATGACGATTACGGTAACTCCTATCCCCCTGTCGGGTTCCAAGGGGTAAAAAAAAAAGAAAAAAATGCCCCAAAATAGCGTCGAAACGTTAGCAGCGAACACTTCAAACATTTTCGCCTAGGACACCACCCGCCCACCCGCAAAATTTTCCCCCCGGGGTTCGCCCCCGCCCCCCCCCCCCCCCCCCCCCCCCCCCGCGTGGGCCCCCCCCCCCCCCCGCTCCTCTCACCCACCTGACGTGCCGCGGTCTTTTGCCACCAGCCGCGGAAGCGCGCGGCGGCGTCTGCGTGGCGACGGACGTCGTCCCGACGCCCCGGCTGTGCAGGTGCCACTTGGCCCGGGCCAGCGCCGCGAGTTCGAAGCGCGCGGCGAACTCGGCCCTGCACCTGGCCTCGCGCAGCTCGGACATGCGGGCGGACGCGCGGTCCACGCGCCTCCTGGCGGCGTCCACGTGCTCCGCGCAGAACATCCGCACCCAGTTCTCGATCATCTGCGCCCGGACGACTGGCGGCACCACGTAATGTCGCGCGGCCGCCGAGTTCAACAGCGCGTACCTGACGCCCCGGTCGCCGCCGGCCGTCGTCCGCGCTCTCGCCAGAAGCTGCTTGGCGTCGGCCACGCCGCCGGACGCGGCGACCAGGCACGCGATCGCGACGAAAGCGGCCGCCAGCGCGATCGCCGGCCACGGCAAGGCCGTCGTTTCGCCAAAAAAAAAAGAGAAAAAACGACGGTCGTCACGCGTCATGACGCGTATTGGTTTCGTTCGATTTATAGCGTCGCCGTATTGATGGCGCGGCGGTGGTGGTGACTTTTTTTCTATGTTTTTAACATTTTCTTTTTTTTTTCGCGATTTTCGTTGCCACGCCGACCGGCCGATTAGTAGTGATATCGCGAGAGAGTGTTTCCATTTTTTTTTTTTTCGATTAATTAATTTATGGCGCCGAATCGTCGTACAGCGGGTACGAAAACCGGTAGAATCGAAGAGGGAATCTGCGAACATGTTATCGGTGAAATCGGCGACAGTCGCGTGGTCGTGTGCGGAATAATGTGCCGATTTTCGATATTTACGACAAAAATCAACTTACGAGCAAAAGCAAAAACCATAGATTAGAAACCAGAGGAACAAGATTCAAAAAATAATGTAGCCAGTTGCCAGCTGCTGTTGTCGTTGGTCAAGTTATCAAATTAATAAAATGTCAGATAAAACAAAATTTTGCATTTTTTTATTCTACAACCATCGAGGTGGATAAGTATTTCTTATCTACCTCGATGTCTATAACACCCTTTTTGCTCATCAGACTTTATTTTTTTGTCTGACACATCTTTATTGGAAAAACGATACGTAATCTAACCTTATCGGAGCAGTTGCTATTCATGACAGTAGTGTTAA
>CM029361.1:6076424-6098593 GCA_017140985.1 Hormaphis cornu
CAAAACTGCGAATATTTCGGAGTAGTGTGTACTCGGAGCAATTAAACTTTGTAGCAGTTGTATATTTGGAAAAATAATAAAACATCGGAGTAATATAATCTCGGAGCAGTTGCTATTCGTGGCAGTAGTGTTATCCCTATTTTCTACATTTTCTAAAAATGTTCTACATAGTGTCGGAGACGCAGTCAATTTAGTTAATATGTCTATGAATCATGAAGTGTAAATATCTATAGTCTTTGTGCTATGGGTTTAGGTATGTACATGAAGAATAGAGATCTCTAGCCATAGACATATCACATATTATGTAATTATATTATATTATGTCTATAGCACAAATAACATGAAAATGTTATCTGTGTACCTAGTCTTCTGGAAAAAAGCACAAAAAAAGAAAAAACTTATCTAGTCTTACTTTTATCTATCGGTATCGGTGAGGCCAAGGGTAGTCACTGTTTCGTCACCCCTTCCCACTGTCCATGTTAAAAAATAAATTGTTTGTGATTGAATTCCAGTACATATAAATAAATTTGTAATTCAAAGAGTAAAAACTATAATAATAATAGGTTTACAACCTATACATATTCTAACAAATGTTTGTAATAGAATGTATCATCACATTATGTCCAGTAAATAGTTAGACCTATACAATTTTATATATTAAAAGTACCAACTATATATCAACAAGAGGATAGAATCTTGGTTAACTATAATTTGGGCCGATGAAGAGTAATGATTCAGTTTCACCTGGATACCAGGGGCGGATAGGCCCACCGGGATACCGGGCAAATCCTGGTAGGCCCTGATCTCTGTAGGCTTTTTTTTTAGTATTTATATATTTTCCATCACCAAAGAAGCGGCAAATAAATTCGTTCAAAGGGCCAATATACAATGAGAGTCACATGAAAGTAATTTAATTGTAGAAGACAGTTTTCCAGAAGTTCGCCAGCGTAAAAAAAAACGTTTATTCTCTTGTGAATCTGAAGATACACAATAACACAAAGCAATAATCTTCTTTATAGTTATATTATATTAAAGAAAATAAAACATCATTTTAAAAACAATACATTCTACACTACTTAGAATTTAAAAAATACCATATAATACTTATAAAATATATAATAAGTAAATAATGAGTGAAATGTATGTAATACACAGCCGATGTATACTATTAACAGAATATAATATTATATACTTGAGCCTTGAAATTTAAATGATTTATCTTGTTTTGAAAAATGTTGGTAATAATTCCATTTGTCGATAAATTGCAACAAATTAATTTTGATTAGTTGGATCAAATCTAAAAAGCATTTACAATTGTAACAAAAATTTTATCAAACATATGTGTACTAATTACTAACCCATAATTGATTAAAAGTTCTTCCTCAGGTTGTATTGGACGTTTTGCAAATATACCAAGACGGCGATCTCCATTAACCATCATAATTTTTACATAACAGTTCGGATTTATAGAATGATTGATAAATCTAGTTTTATTACCCTTTTTTGTGGCATCAATTACATAATCTAAAAAAATACATAAAACTAATGATTAAAAAAAAAATCTTTTGGTTATTCAATTCTGATTTTATATGCTTACCGTTATTCAAATTAAATAAGAAGTTACTCAAATTCCATTTATTATATACTTTTCCACGATGATTTGCTTCATCTTCGGATATGATTTCACCACAATATTCTGAAATATATTCATTTTTTTGGGCTGAATCCTTCAAAAATAGACCCCAACCAGCAACATCAGAGGGTGCCATAAGAAGGTGTTTGTCTGAAATAAAATACATAAATGGGTTATTAATAATTCAGTATAAAAAATATAGTTTTATCAAATACTTACGAAGGCGTCTTTGAATACTGACATTTTTGCAAGTTATGTTTTCTATATTAAACTGGTCTGCATTACAAGTTAAACATAAATCTGCATCACATTCACGATTTGCATTATAACATGGACACTTTTTTGTGTTGCACTGAGCACGACAATGGCAACCAGGAAATCGATTTTGACCTACAGAAATCAGGTATAAATAGATGATAATTAATGAACACAGAAAAACATTTCTATTTTTCAACATCCCATCCCTAATATAGTTTATAAAGATCAAAACTAATTCAGGGTTGTTTAACAATTAAATAAGATGACAATAAATATAAATTCATAAATTTTGGGTTGTATGTTAAAGTTTAAGAAAGTACCTACCTAATAATTAATAAAAAAAAATTTGTGATATATTTAACGGTCCAATAAACATACTTATCACCAAGCCTATCACAATATGTGTTAATCAAATATTCAAATATTGGCAGGATAACCAATAAGCAGTAACTCATAGAAAGTACTTACAATCCAAACTGCACTCGCAGAATTTCTCACAGGAATTTTTTGCCATAACACATGGGCATGTTGCATCACATTCCTGATTTGGGGGATGAAAGCATGGGGTATACAAGTTAGTCAAATGATTTGACACCGAGTCTCTCTTCAGTTGTTCTTTTCTAGCATGTATTAGCCATAAACGTAACTTCTTCTTACTTCCTTTCATTGGTGGTGTTAATTCACTAACAGCTTTTTCATCAGTTACATCATCATTTTCGTTTTGTGCAAAATGAAAAACTTGCTGGCAAGTTTTAGTTAACATGATCTGAGATATAGCACAATAATTATTAAGAAACGTGCGGCGCAGTGCACGAAAAATTGATTGGTCAGATCCAGTCCAAATTTTTTTGTCTTCTGTACTCAAGCGAGACAGTAAAGAGACCGAGGTTTTTGTCGACAACAAATCTTCTATACCTAACTCGTCGCATGTTAAGAATAATTTACCAATTAAGACTATTAGTTATACATACATGTATTTAAAAATTTACTATAATTCTAAACAAAACAATAAATACCTTTGTTACTAACTTTGATGTGTTCAGAACTAGCAGCATTGTTATCCCAATCTGATATCTTATTTTTTCTTTTTCTAATTTTCAATCTTACCAAACCTACAGGTTTATCTCCATTTTCAATTTGAGATGATGACTCTTTTATACTACTAGATATATTTGTAGAGACAGACCTAGGTACGTTTCTATTTGTTTCTTCATCTCTGTCGGCTTGATTTTGTTCTTCACCTTTGATCTCAGCAATGGCAACTAATTTTTCTTTCATTTCATCCTAAAAATAAAATCTTATATCTACAAACAGAACTAATAGGTGAGTAAAATGTTATAAATTTCTTACGAGTAACATGTAACAATTTTGACTACAATGAGTTGAAAACGGTTTTAATAAAGGTCCTTTCAATACAATTGGTAAATTAGAGTCCAAATCATGCGCATTAAGTTCTACAAATAATACAGTCAGAAACTATTTACAGTTAGAAAAATTACTCATACTACAAAAAATATAAAAATAAAGTCATACATACTATGTAAAAAACAATCATATTTATAACATCTTCTGCAAAATAAAGTTGAAAATGAATGAATTGATTGTTCTCTTGAAATAGACCCTGCTTCAGGTCCATCAATACTTGGATAACACTGAGGTGGCTGCTCACTAGGGTCTGTACCAGACATTAACTTAATGTACCTAGAAAAATAAAACGAATCTAATAAATCATAACTTCAATCCCACTGTTTAGATATTTAAATATTTAACTGGTTTTAAATTTTAATACCTACTAGAAATTATGTTAAAGTGTGTAAAATAAGATATTTTAAAATCCCAAAATTAATTGTAAAAAAAAAATATACTTTTTAAACTAGATTACAAGTTACAGCAATTATTGATGATTTAAAAAAATGTTGTAAATTAATTTTTAATTTATTTATTTATAAATTTAAGTCATTATCAGGATAATAATCAACTAATTAACTAACACAAAAAATACCCTAAGTAGGTAACATGTTTCATTTTTAGTTTATAAATGATTTACTTTTCTTTAAATTCTTTAGGCGATTTTGTATCAGGAAATGCATCTGACATGGCTTCAAATATAGCCATACTTGGAAATGGTTTATCATCTTCCCTGTTTTTTGTCACCAAGTTGGTAGTTAGCGAACCTTGCTGGTATTTGTCTTCTTTTTGCTAAAAACATTACATAGGCATTTAATTTTTATTTATTGATCAGTTTTCAAATGAAATGATTAAGTTTTAATATTATTAACATTTATTAGCGCTCAATAGCAAAATAAAGTAACACAATGTATTTGTGATACTAGGCTAATCTAGAAGTAATAATAAACAATATAATAAGTACAATAAAACAAGTAGGTAATTACATAAACATAAACAATATCTTTGCATACCCAAAATATACATATATAATATATATGTTTACCTGAAATTGTATTAGTGCTTGAATTAAATCAACAAACACTTGATCATCTAAGAAATTTACAGCATTTTCATCATGCACTTTGTTGTTGTTACTTTTGAAAATATCTTTAGTAAAATTATCATCATGATCATTGTCCATGTAAGAAGTATTATGTAAGATAGTTTCATTTTCAACCTGAGTAAATTACAAAACAGGTATAAATGAAAATATATGAAAATAAAATTTAAATTTAAAGAAACATTACTTTACCCAAAAATTTGACTGAATTGGAAGCCAATTGTACATAGTGGGTATAGGCGCCACACCGTTGATTCTTTTTACAGAAACGCTCATGAGGTCTTTACCAACACCATCTATTTTGGACACTTTTGTCTGTTGGACCATTGACACAGTCTTCCTGAATGGTTGACAGTCCCAAACCGCTTTTCTCAACTGCAGCTGTTTGAGCTTTTTTGCTTTTTCCTCTGCGCAAGAAATGCGCAAATTGTATGAAACATAACAAAACAACAAGATATAGATTATGTTTTACCCAAAAGTTTGATTATAATACAACTCAGAATAGAACCAATTAAAAAGTATCTAAGAGCAAAGCCTTTGTAAAAATAAGTCCAACAGACAAAAAGTGTATCAAAAGAGACAATTTATTTATATAGATACTTAAGTAGGTACTTAGTATTACCTACAATTAATTTATATTTTTTAATTTTTTCTCTATATTCTAGAATTTGCTAAAATGTTAATAAAACTATTTGATTTACCTAATTGTTTTTGGTGTTATTAACTACACACCCAAGTATAACTTGAAGATAAATTTGTATTTTTAGTATAGGTAATATAATATGAATTACTAAGACATACAAAATTATTATGTCGTACAAGGCCTAAGTTCAGGTCACATTTTTAGGAGAGGGTGTAAACATGGGAAAATACCATATAATATTTCAATGTACATTTAACCCTTAATACTATACAGTACACCAAATTTTACCTCAATAATTACAAAACTAGGAATACTTAAGCCCTAAAACTATGAATAGCCCCCAAATTTTGTTTATTTTTATGTTCACATTCTTACCAAAAATAGCATTTTGTCATAAAATGTTCTGGCTTTAATTCCCCTCCTCAACCTAAATGTTTGATTCAAATTGTCAATATAGCCCTCAAGTATCTTAAAGAATCAGAAACGAGAGCTAGAACACAACTGGAAGAAAATATTTTTGTAAAAAACCAAAATTTAGGGATAATATATTAGTATACGATATTAAACCCTTTTTAGATTCTGAGTGTAGGCGAAAAATTTATTGTTTTTACAGTACTTTTTCTAAAAGGCCTATGGACTGAGCTGGTACTTTGATAGGTTTCAAAATTGAGGCATCAAAATTAAAAAAGTTACAATCAAAGTAAAAAGTAGGTAAAAACTTCAAAAATTATCGCTAACGTGTTTTTTGTTGTAATTGATTTAGTTTTTTGGCTTTCAAAATAACGATGGGAACAAGCTAAAACTTTTGCACAACATTAAAAAAGTATGATACAGGTTTGGTACAAGTTTTTAATGACTTCGAAAAATTTTAATATAAGTATAAAACTTTAAAATTTTCGAAAATTTATTTGTAATAATTGTTCAACAAAAAATGTATAATTCACTTAGTTTTGAAACTTTAATAGAAAGTTGGCAATATTTAAATATATATATATACATACATGAATATAAGCATCTATACATATATGCTAAGTACTAAACAATTTTGAAAATCCATAGCCACGATTTTTTTTTTAAGTTGTTTAAAGTTGGAAAATTTTTGAAAATTTATATAATATATTTGACATATTTTGGTAATCTGAATAAAAAAATTTCAAAAAAATCCACTGTAGATTCTGAAAGCATACGAAAAAGTATCGAAAAACGGCGTTATTTTGATTATAACACTGTTGTGCAGTTAATACTGAAATCGTAAATCTGCTCAAATAATAGTCCAAATGGTTCGACATTTTTACGCGGTATTTACATTATTTATGTTAATTTCACCTAGATACGACCTCAGAAATTTTCGACCATTTTTAGAAAAATTCTAATAACAAAATGTAGAGATAAAACAGTCATTATTTTGATTTTGTCAAGTATGGTTTTAACAGAACGCAACTATACCAAATAATAACTGAGCTCGCTCAAAATCGATTTTTCGAATTGGACCAAAACTTCCAAACCAGAGACCCACCCAAAGCGTAGTGTCGCTCCGTCGAACTATACCCACGTGATCTAGACTTTTTTATTGTTTTTATCATTTATACTAAAATAAGTACCTACCAACAAATTCAAGTATTAGGCGTTTATTATTGTAAATTATTATAATTATTTTTTACTCTACATTGTGTATGATCGGTATTTTTAATAGAAAACAATAAGTGGCTGGTTATAAATCTAAATGTTGTGTTAAGTTCTACTGGATAAAAAAAAAACAATAGGCGTACATAAGACCACAACTCTTCCTGTGCCCTCCACCGGATACACACATAGATGACTTATTTGACCTAAAGATCGAATGCGTTCTTTTTTTTGGTATAGAACGAGAAACTCAGACATGGCACGGGAAAAAAATTTTAAACTCCACATAAAATTCCTAGACTTTCGTTCAACGTTTTCTGTATATACGCGCTCTATAACGTACCGTCGAGCTTTTTCCGATTATTAATGTAGGCCAACATTTTGTCGTCATCCGCCTTGGTCTTTTTAGCCTGCAGCAGCCGGAAATACTCGGCTTTCACGAGTATCTTCCAGTCCTCTTTGGTCTCGTTCATGGTCGGTAAATGTTCAGGCCGGCGAAGGTGCGCCGACACGATAACCTAACCTAACTCGTACGTACGATTTTCCCGTGGCGTAGCTTTTAATTAAGTCGTTATAGTTTAAAGTTATCAAGGCGCAATAATTACCTGAATATCGCACACACACACACGCAAAAGCAAAAAAGTGGACGCCGCTTACGAGACTCGCGGATATAAGTCGCATAATACACTCAGAGACGTCCGTAACGGTCAGTTCGGTAGTAGCAAATGATACGAATTGTTGGTTGGAATGTTGAAATGAATATTATGTATACATATTTGTAGATTATCACTGGTTTCGATTCACGCTTAATAATGATTAACGTGTGCAACATTATACACCGAATTTTATGGCATTTCACATTTATCGTTAATTACTGTATATATATATATAAGTTATAAATACACTCCCGATTACTCGGCACGAAACTGATAAGGTTTAATCGCTTCAATGTACAGTCAGTCGTCGTCGTTCCAAAGTTCTTTTTTTGTTGCTAACATAATAGCGCTAATACGCGACGTGTTTAAGTAGTTCAAGTGACGAAATAGGCATTTTAATTATTAATGATATTTTTTTCGTCATTTATAAAAAATAAGCAATATATATAACGTGCGTGTATTTAAGTAGATTAAAATAAAACAAAATATGTCGTAATAGAAATTCATAAATATTTTGTTTTTTTCCAATTTCGCCTATAAGATTCAATTCGGTTATAAGACTCACTTTGTGCTGGTCCCAAAGTGAGTATTATACTACGGCGTCCACTGTAATAATAATAAAAAAGAAAGCACTGGGATCAGTCTTGGTCGCGTGAGTAGTTTGACGGGGTAGCGACTACGCTTTGGGTGGGTCACCAGTTTAGAAGTTGTGATTTAAACGCGTTATTTAATTTCTGAAAGCAACGATTTCGAAAATACGATTCTGAGCGAGCTCAGTTGTCTAGTATACGTCGTGGTAAAAACATTACTTAAACAATAAAAACTTTTATCAAATCTGTATCTTTCCTATTTTAGTATTATGTATGGTCCGATCTTCGTATTGGATGTTATGATCAAAAAAACCAAAATCGATGAGGAAAAAACACGTTTATTTGTTCCCCGTAAGAAATACACGGCCGCTCTGAATGACGAGTTTTACGACAAAATAACAACGTGAAATTGGCTATAAACCAAAATTGTGTCAACCAATTTTCTAAATTTCTTAACCACATATGTAAAACTGTCTTGTTTAGATTGTATTAAAGTTTCGAGACTTAACCGTGAAAACTAGACGTTTTATGGAACTGCGTAAAATTCAATAATTCAAAATTCCATAACTCCCTTAAAAACGATCAAAATCGATTGAAAACTAAGCAGTAAACTCGTTAAGCGCTTTATAAATGACACGTATAAATTTCAAGTCGAACGGAGCACTTTTGGGAATTTGACTGTTTTCGTTTTTTCCTCAGAACTTAAAAAATAATCAAAAGTTTTAAAAACGTTTCAAATAAAATGTCATCTCGGATCAACTATTTATCTTTTGAGGTATCGTGCGTTAAAGTCGGAGCATTCTTTCAAAAATCAAAAAAAAAAAATCTAAATCGACGTGTAAAAAACACGTTTCCCGTAATTATTTGTCCCTCTCATAAGAAATACACGGCCGCCCAAAATAACGAAAATTTTTAAGTTCCATAACTCCGTCAAAAATTATCGAAATCGACTGAAATCGATTTCAGCGGAACACTCATAAGGCACTCCTAAATGACACATATAAATTTCAAGTCGATCGGAGCAATTCAAAAACGAAAAAGTCAAAATTGCTCCGTTTGACTTGAAATTTTCAAACGTCATTGGTTTAACGAATTTACTGCTGAAATTTCAATTGATTTTGATTATTTTTTTAAGAGAGTTAGAGAACTTTGAAATGTTTGAATTTTTTTATTTTACACAGTTATTATTTCATAAAACTTTTAGTTTTTATGTTGGAGTCTTGAAACTTTAACACAACCTAAACAAGATAGTTTTACATAATATGTGGCTAAAAAATTTAGAAAATTGGTTCACTCAACTTTGGTTTCTAGACGATTTTACGTAGTTATTTTGTCGTTTTCGTCATGATGTTTGAGATTTATTGAAATTCGCGCATACTATTCGACAGATTTGACGAAATTTTAACGTCATAAAAATGTCAAACAATTCGACCATTTTTAAGTTAAATGTAGAAAATTAAAATATTCTTAGTATTGTAGGATTCGTTTAGTAAAACATGATTAAATATCGAAAAACTTATTACAAACTTCACAAGATATTTTTTTTCGACTTATTACATCGTCGTATGGTTTCGTTCTTTTGGCAATGGCAAAAATTATTTTAATGAAAACAGATAACATGAGTCTACGACGAACATTTATGCGGTGTACGCCAAAAAAAAATCTCAGCGCGCCAACTACTTCCCTACCCGTCGACTATAACCCACTTTGATAAGTAACCGCAGTCAATCTAAATATGTCAAAAATTGCCAAAAAAATCTAGTGATCCCCCAGAACACGCTCAACTAGGCAATATTACAACGACCGGTCGGCTGTCTGAAAATGCCTAAGGACAAACGATCTACAACGTGTGATTAAACTCGTCATTCCGGACGGCCGTGTTTAAACTACGGGTGTTGTATATAGGACAAATATTTAATATTTGATATTAGTTTAAACACGGCCGTCCGGAATGACGAGTTTAATCAGACAAGAAATTTTCTTGTCTGTTTCTCTGTGAACACTTTTAAAAATTAAAGATATAAAGGAACGCTCCAATTTTTACGTTCAATGCCTTTAATGAAAAGTCTTTGGATTCGTGTTGTAATTTGAATGTTCAAAATTGAAAGAGTTACAATCAAAAACGTCGGTCAAATTTGACCAAAAACGTTAAAAATTACGGCAAGCGTGTTACACCGCTGCGTCGTTGTCGTTAAAATAATCGCATATTATTGTTGTCGATATCTCTTTTCGTTACCGTTATGAGTTGTATAGGTATAGACCAGCGGTTCCCAAACTGTGCACCGCGGTGCCCTAGGGACACCGCGAGCACTTTCTAAGGGCACCGCGGTCTACTAAATTAAATTGGTTATCAATGAGTACTTTTTTTGTTCTGTCTTTCGTGTTATACACAGCAGGGCACCGTGGCTAACTTTGGGCCTCTAAAAGGGCACCGCCAAAAAAAATGTTTGGGAACCGCTGGTATAGACTATAGACATTTAGCAAATAGCAAACTACACACGGGCAAGGGTCAGGAAAGCTATGTGCACTAAAATCGTATTACAACTACTCAAATAATGGTCCAAATGGTTTAAAATGTTCACGCGTTATTTAAATTAATATTCTTTATACGTGGATACGTGGCTTTTCGGAAACTTTGGATCACTTGAATTGTTAAATTTGGTTTTTACTAGGACATAATATACTAGAAAACTCAGCTCGAAAATAGATCTACCACGACCGAATCATATTTTATTTGAGTAAAAAAGTAGTTTTCAGTTATAAATATATAGGTATATATATTTTATGCGTATTTATATAGTAATGGAGATTTTGTTTTACTGCCTCATTTGAACAATTCAAATTTATACAAGAATTGAAACTGAAATGCTGCTCATTTTGTATAGAGATATCTACGAAAACCATTGAATGTTTTGGATCGTTGTCATAAAAAAAAAAAGATAACATTTATAAAAAAAAAAAACTGTATTTTAAACTAAACAATAATTATTAACCGGCTCTAAACTATCACTACGTTATATTGTATGCTAATAGTCTATTCGTATACATTTAGTGTGATGTGTATGTTTAAAACGTATAATTTATAAGAATGCAAAAGTAAAAACTATTCAATTAACCGTTCATTTTATTTTATAGTTTTTGATTTTGTCTTCATATGCGATAATAGAATATTTTATTTGCGTATATGCGTTTACCAATATTATACAATATAATTTATACTTAACATATGAATCGTGTATAATTAGTTAGTAGATTAATAATTCCTATAGTTTAAATTTTTTTATAAATTTTTTTTTTTTTTTTTTTGTTTGGCGACAATTTATCATTGTTTTCAGTTTTTTAATAATACGTTTTAACCACAACTTCCAATTCAGTGACCCACCCAAAGCGTAGTCGTTGTTAATACGTCAAATTAGCCACGTTTTTTTATTTTGATGTTGCTTGTGGTAGGAATGCCTACTACCTATAACTATCACCCATTCGTTGTTCTTTATCTGGTCGTATAACTGCATTTGGCATTGTTAGGTTTGCTCTATTATTAGTTCTGGTAACATTTGAACTTAGAAACGATCGATCAGTCTTTTACAAAAGTTATACTAGGAAAATATTAAAAATACATAATGACCGTACATAACGACCACCACGATGAGTCTGAAAGTTATGACAAAAAATCACAAGACCTAAAAATTTTTCAAACAAAATAAAATTTACAAAACTCGTTTGGACGAAAATTATTTCCGCTCTTGACACGATTTAACGGTGATCTTTTTACAATTAGTATAATATGTGTTTATTGATTCGGATTATTTATTCCCTGAAGTCAATATTGTACGGAAAATGCACAGGTATACTCTTTTTTTTTTTTTTTTTTTTAAACATATTTCCTTTTGTTTTGTTCTCGCTTATAAGTTTTAACAAAAAAAGTTCATTTTATTTAAAACTCTTTTTGATATTTTGACCGTTCTTTTAAATCGTCTGCAAAAAAAAACGACTAATTTTGATGTGCCGTCGTCATGTCGAGTAGTATACACCCGTATCACACCATCGTAATTCGTAATGATTCATTAAGTCATTTTCATACATGGATCGTGTTGTAAACGTTTTAACTACGTATTTTAAGCAAATATATTCTTACACTCAATATTGTTCAAAGAACTTGAATATAAGATACCACCTAGTTTGTCATTCGGGGACCCTATTTTTTCAGTAGGTAAGTAGCACCTATTATAATCGGCCCGACTACTATAAATAAAAGTAATAGTCATTAAAAAGTTTTGGGTAGATGGGTTAAAGTATAAAAAAACATTGGAGAATAGAGAATCAAAAGAATCAACAGTTTCGGAGGAGTCGAGACGACCCCCTGTGACTACGCGAATTTACACCGACTGTATAGGTAATTGGCCCGCGTCTAAATGTTCCACCCGTGTTTAAAATCTGAAATGGCGCCTCTGTAAACATATGGTTAATTCATTGGTATTTAATGCGTACCCGGTAGCGTCCATCGTTTTTTTTTTCTCTGTTTTTTTTAACGCACCCCACCACCAGCTGTTTACGCCGAACTACGCACGAGCAGGAACAGCAGGACACCGGATTCACGTCATTGTTGTTTACGTTCTTTACCTGCTGCTCAGCGCCTAATAATTTTTTTTTGCATTTCCTCGTTTCACCTCGTCTCGTGCGTGAAGCGTTTGCGCCTCGTCGTCGTTCCGAACATAAAAAATCTACAACACAACGCAGGTTTGCAAAACGGTTCGTCAAGTAAGCACGATTTTATTAATTTTTACCATTCTTGTTTGTCGACAACAATGTCGTATACCGGTAGGTTACCGCTTGTAGCTCCGAACCCACGTCACTACGCGTTACAGCAACGTCGACGGGTCGACGAAATGGCCGAATACAGCGGAACGGCGACGGTCGTCCGCGAGGAACCCGACGCGGCCAGGTCCATGGACGAGCTGTTCTACCTGTCGCTGAATCCGGACGTTAGGACGTGGCTTCCGTTGCCGTACCGGAAACGCCGGCTGCCCGAGTCGTTCTTCAATCCGCCCACCGTCGTCAAAGTGGCCGTCCTGCCGCCCTTCTGCGTGATCAAGAACAAGTCTTTCAGCGCGGGCGCTCCTCAGCCGTCTTTCAGCGCGGGCGCTCCTCAGCCGTCTTTCAGCGCGGGCCCTCTTCAGCCGTCTGCCAGTATGACGACGGCCCACCCGCAGCCGTCTCTTTTCGACGCGGGCTCCGTCCGGCCGCCGTCGCACATTCGCACCCGCAGCTCGCCTGCTTCGCTACAACTGCAGCCGTCCGACAATCAACGATACCACCGCGCACACGCCAGACGCCGGAGCTTGGCCGTGTCGCCCATAAGACCAATTGTTAATAACGCCGCGGTCGCCCGAGGTCGGTTTGCCCGTGACGCACAAAACGTGTCGTGCGGCAAGTGGGAACAAACGGTGTCCGCGGACGGATTCACGAATCCCTCGAACGCGGTCGCGTCGCTGATCAAGCTGGAAACGCATTCCCACCCGGAAACGCATTTCCACCCGGAAACGCATTTCAACCCGGAAACGCATTTCCACCAGGAAACGCATTTCAACCCGGAAACGCATTTCCACCCGGAAACGCATTTCAACCCGGAAACGCATTTCAACCCGGAAACGCATTTCAACCCGGAAGGACGGACTCTGACGGACGGGTCGCCGCGTTTCAGCCTGCTGCCTCTACACGTCTCGGCCGCGGATACTGGTCGCGTGGAAACGCCGTATGTGGAACCCGCGCGTCAGGACCTGCCCCGGGTGCGCGACGACCGTGCGTCGCACGGATCGAACGACAGCGGCTTGAGCACGGAAAGCCACTACGACTACGGTCTTTTGTCCACTCCACCGGACTACTCGATGACCGACGTGGTCCAGACCATATTTGACCATATGTGCGACGCACCGTGGCCGTCCGGATTCTTGTTGGACGATTTGGTCGATATGGTCATATAACAACAACACATGGTCGCAGCGATAAACTCCGGAGTTCAGACAGATCTCAAAAAATAATTTTAAAATTTCCAATTCTCGACTTTTTTATTTTTTTTACAGTTTATTTTTAGCACGGTCAAAGTATCTGTCGGTAATTTGTTTTTTTTTTTTTAAATAGTACTTAAATGTATTTTGATTTTTTCTTTTTGTTTCGAAATAATACCTATAATTTGTTTTTGTACGCATCAAAAGTATTCTCACACCAGAAACATTCGTTTTACAAATTTACCCCCAAAATTTGACAATTGCTTGTAATAGAAATTTAAAATAGTATGCTTGTAATGGATTCAAATTAGTGTTAAATGATTTTGGTAGTATGCAGTCAGTGGTGCTTGACTTTTTGTCCAGTACCTCAAAATGGACTTTATTGTAATATCTACATTTTTGTACAATGTTTTCCCCGTTCTAGCACTTATTACTATTATTATTATTATATATTACCCATTTATTTAGAGGCGGTTTAAACATATATTTTATGGTTCACTGAACCACCAAACAATTTGGGTGGGTGCCGGGTGCCTCGGAGTGTCCTACTTGGAAAGGTATCGTAAAGTTATAATATAATATGTTTACATATTATATATTTTCAATATTGTTTACAATATTTTGGGACCAAAACGGACAAGGGTCCTGTTTTTTAGGGGGGTGGGGTGGTGTATTTTGTACTACTTGAACCGTTGACTAAAATATTTCAAACCGCCTCTGCATGTATTATTATATTATTATTTATCTACATATTATTATAATTGTATTGTTTTTATAATCTTTACTATAATCGTATGTAACAGTATTATCAGTAAGTTTACTGTATTACAAATAGTATTTTTTTGATTAATATTCTGCATTTGAACAATGATTGTTTTTCTACATTTCAATACTAGTTATTTACATTAATTGTATTCAGTTATACCTGTGTATTTAACAGTAAAATTTTTTTGTCAACAAAAACCATTGAATTATTATTTTTATTATGGCCTGCACATTAAGGAATTTTAACTTAAAAATAAAATACGAATAATAAACGAATTATGATAGTCTTGGGTTGTGTAAGATGTATTTGTCTCTAACCAAAAAAAGATTTGTATTGTTAACGATGTTTAACGCTGTTTTTTAAAACACTGTTCCCTTTGAAATTTTTTTTCTAAAAAAGTTACCATTTAAACCTTAACAATTAAATTGGAGTCTGGAATGGATAGATTTTTTCCTAAAAAAAAAATGTGTGCGTTTCTGAGTGTTAGTAAGCACCGAAAACGAACGGTTATGAATGATAAAGTTTGTATTAATTAAAGCATTAAGTGACTAATTCCCTAAATGGTATAATAAAGTAGGTAGTTTAAAGTGTCTAAAATTTTAATTTTCAAATAACCTACCAATATATAGCTATCAGCACATTGATTTATTGATTGGAAAAATATGTTATAATGTTAAATAAATTGTCTAATGGCATCTCATTATTTTTGATCTTAGTGAATCGCTTGATGTATAGTAAGCAAATCATTATAAATAGTTGAGATAGTACTTTAATAAATGTGTTTAATCTAAAAGAAGTTTTAGGTCACAGCTATAATAAATAATTATTGAAAAATATAATGTACCGTCAATACGGGTGAATTGAATTTACAGTGCAATCGACATGGAACAGTTAGACTTTTATGTACCTTTCTAAACAAATCCAAGTAATACTGTTACAAATTATTTGATGATTTCTTTTGATAAAATGATTTTAGCAATGAGTATAGATGACAAATTGTTAACTGTTCTATAAACAATATGTGTCTTGATCAAAAATATCAAACATTCATCAAACATTCAATATTATGAATAACGAGGCGATTTGTATACCTAAATTTATACATAATAAATACATTAAATCAATAAAAAATAAAAGACAATTACTTATGTGATTTTTGTAAAATTGTTTTTCACAAAATTTTAAGGGTGACTAGGAATAATTCTGAATACTTAGGTACCAACTAAAAAGTAGAATTTGTCATGATTTCTTCAATAATCTAAAGCACTTTATGTAGTGTATAAATTTAAATGCCAACTATCATAAAAGTATAAATCAAAAATGTAATACCTAAGCACTGAGATATCATAGGTAAACTATGTGCAATAAATCAAAAATAAAATGATTAACATACAAATGTTTTTATTTTAAGATTTTTTTAGAAAACACATTCTGTAAATTAAGTTAACAGTAAAAAAACCTATAAAACTATAATATCATGATATAGGTTTATAAAAATTTCACAGTTGGTCACAATTATTACAAAAATCTAAACATACAATGGTCAGTTAAAGAGTGCTACGGATTTAAGATCCTTTACATAGTTGTTTTATCTTAGAACTAATAATTAAAAGTAATGATTCACTATACCTAACACATGCTTGAAGTGTTTACACAAGTTTAGTTAAAGGCAATTTATCACAGACTCTTGCTAATATAATTACACATTTTTAATAAACATTGTTAAACTCAATGTTAATTTTGAATTTTTTTGAACCAATACGTAACAATTAATAAATAACAAATACTTTCGTAATAAATAATTAAATACCATATTTTATGTGATTACAACATACACGAGTAATAATTAATAACAATATTCTTGCTGTCAGTGATGGACAAAACAGGTGTACCCTACAATTAACAAACACAAAATAAAATATTATATACCTACGTTTATTTTAATGAAAAATTTAATGGGCCCATATTACATACACAAATTAGGTACATAGCATTCATAAACTAATTTTAATATTTAATATAAATATTAATTACACAGTACAGTTACCTAAGTATATGATACATTGTAAATTAAATCTACCAATGTAGGTTGTAACATGTTTTTTAAATGAGTAAAAACTATTTGTACAAATAGGATCAATGTTATAAATGTTTACAAAGTTAATGATTCTAAGTAGTGGAGTGTTAGTAGCACAACTTGTAGTTTGAGATTTTAAATAAAATAGGTAAACTGAACGGATCCGCAAAGAAGAAACTAGGAGTGTTAGACAATGTAAGAAGTCAGGACAATCAATACAGTCATTTAATAACTTATAAATGAAATATAAATCGAGCCTTAATCTACGTTGCTTAAGGATTTCAAGATTAAGATAAACAAGTACCTAATGGATAGTTGGATGAATGGGGAGTTCTAAGTATAGCACATTTAAAAGCAAGAAAACTTGAGAATGTATTTATTTAAAATGTGTTTTGTAAATGCAAAATGGTTCGAGTAATTGATATATTTATAATATAAAAAACAAAATTGAATTATGCATTTTAAAAAGTATAAAAAAATACAAAATGTACTTTTGTCAAATTTTGTTTTAAAAGTATTCCATTTTAAATGTATAAATTATATTTGTATGCTTAATGTATAAAAAAAAAAAAGTAAAAAAAGTTGAAATCTGTAAAAGTGATGTAGTTTTTATGATTTTGTATGTTCAGTAAAAGAGTGATTACATGAGTAAAGGTTAAATAAAATATACTAGCCAGTAATTACTGTTTCATAGCTGATCAGGAGGGGGCTGGGGTACAAAAACAATACAAGGATATATATATATTTACAATAAATTGGCCTACTACTTATATGAAAACTGACTAGTCATGTATGTAGCTAGAATGAAGTCCTGTCTTTTGTCAAAAATTGTACAAAAAAAAATATTACCATTATCATCAACAATAACTCAATGACAGGATCATACAAAAAAAAGTTAAAACCAGCATACCAATTTCAAACGAGTACATTCAAAATGCTTGGAGAAAAAGCTAAACATATGCCAAATGTCGAGCACCGTGGTAATTTAGATTCTAAAAACAATAAAGTATTTAATATTAAACAAATCTTTTTTTTTATATTAAAAGATTCTTACTTTTAGTATTTTTAGTACTTTAAATGTTGATGGGGCTGTGGACAGCGGCAATTATAGAGCATTTTTCTTTTTGTAAAGGAGCTGCTGCTTAGTGAATTTCTTCTCAAGCTCGTAGAAGCCATAATATTGTTGGGAAGAAGTGGATTTCAGGACCACAACATATAGTTGCAGCAGAAAGTGGTTCAACACCCAATAAATCCTTAAAAAAATTAATGGTTTATATCAGACTTTGGCTATCTTACAAAAACAATTTGAACCAGGGCACTAAAAAATTTAAATTAATAATACATATGGTACAGCACACAACATGTACCTAAATGAACAAATATCAAAACTATACATCAATTTAAATTGACCGTAAGTTCTTTAGATCACATCATTAGATTAATTTGCCTGTTAAAAATAAAAACCGTCTAATAATTTGTGTGTAATAAATGTCAAAAAACCATCAAATCATCTACCTACTATTGATTACAATATAATTAATATAATATTGTATTTATAATCAATGGTACCTACATATTTTGTACATTATTTTTATTGTTATTATTGCTTTTTACACAATGTATGTGGTTACTAACATCTTTAACAAATAATGGAAAAAAAAAATGTTAATATTCAAAAACATGAGTGAAGATACCTATAGACTATAGAGAAACAAATACCTACTTGGAAGTGATAAGGTTAGTATAATAAAGTTATTTAAAAACGGAATTTTTTTTTTGTACTTATCTACCTACTTATTTTTCATTCATTAAATATTATTTTTTCAACCCAAAAATTAACTATTTTTATAACAAACATAGATAGTTTGGGTAAATGACGAAAAAAAAATGTTTTCTAAACATGTTTGAAAACTATTTCAAGTATTAGAATAGCACGCATTCAAAAGACATTTTTATTCATATTCTGAATAATTTTTTTTACCTAGGAGTTCCGAATAAAAAAAAATAAAATATTTTTTTAGACTACCTACCCATTAATTTATTTGCCAAAACATCATGAGCTACCTATTAGGTAGTTTGAAAAAAAAATGGAAAATATGAATAATATTATTGAAGAACTGAATGACAAGTTACTTCAAGCTGAAACAACAAACAAAAATATAAAAGTAAACTCAATATTTTTAATGTTCGGGGTTATAAAAATACATTGAAAATGTAACACTTATAAAAAATAAATATAAATAATTATTATTATAAATTAATTTCTGTAAATATAATAATTAATGATTTATAATAAAAGACCTACTGATTTTTAATAATAATTATTTAATTTTTTGTCAAATTATGTATCATAAATATTTTATATTACAGGCATTAGGATCTGCCATTCTTTTGGAAATATATAAAATAAATCCACAGGAAAAAAAAATGGCGTATTGTGAAGAAATTAAACAATTTGCAATAACTTTACAGTTTTATTCTCCAAAAGCATATTGTTATGTAAGAGATAAATTTAATAACATATTACCTCATCCTCAAACATTGAAACGCTGGTATACAGTGGTAAACGGACAACCTGGGCTTACGAAAGAATCTCTTGAAACCATTAGGAACATGGCAAAGAAAGATTTAATTTATTGCAATTTAGTCATTGATGAGATGAGTGTACGCAGGCACATAGAGATGGATAGCCAACACAATGTATATGGTTTTGTAAACTTGGGAGATGTTCATACTATAACAAATGGTAATAAAATACCAGAAGCAAAAATGCGTCAGTGTTTTTAGCTGTAGGAGTTAATGGTTATTGGAAGTTACCAATAGGTCACTTTTTAATTGGTGGTTTATCAAGTAAAGAGAGAGCTAACCTTTTACAAACAGCTATTGAACTTTTAACTCAAACAGATGCTAAATTACAATCAGTAACTTTTGATGGCGCTCCTGTGAACATATCAATGGTAGATCACTTGGGGGCTGATCTGAAAACTAAACCATATATTATTAATAGCGTTACAAATGAACCTATATATATTTTTCTTGATGCAGCTCACATGATAAAATTGGTCCAAAATGCTTGGGGTGACAAAAAGTATAAAACTTTACAAGATGGAAAAACGATACTGATACCGAAACAATTAAGAAATTCAAAAAGAGAAATCATTAGATGGGATTACCTTGAAAAATTATATGATTTAGTAGAATGTGAAAAAGGTTTGCGAGTAGGCACCAAATTAACTGCAAGACATTTGCATTATAAGGATGAAAGAATGAATGTCAGATTAGCAGCTCAAACATTGATTCAGAGTGTAGCTGACGCATTAATGTATGTTAAAACCATTGAACCTGGCTTTGAAAATGTGAAAACACATCTGAATTTATTATATAAATGAATAATGCGTTTGATATATCAAATACTCGTTCAAAGTTCTCTAATAAGGAATACACTAAACCGGTATCAGAAGAAACAGTCAATTTGTATAAAGAATTCATTGATAAATTCATCTCATATGTACAAGGACTGAACTTTGTCGAGTATAAAAATGGAACACCTCCAGTAATTTATGTTCTTGAAGCCAGTAGGAAGACCGGATTTTTATGGTCTTATAATGAACCTACAAAATACAATAAATTTATATGACTATATCATAAAATCAACAAAACAAATAACTTACTTATACAAATTATCGCAAGATCATATCGAAACAACTTTTAGTGCTATTCGTAGCAGAGGAGGCTACAATAACAATCCGACGTGTGTACAGTTTGCAGCGGCTTATAAAAGAATTTCAATTCACAATCAGGTAGTAGGTAGTGTATATGGAAACTGCACCATTCCAGTCAATACAAGATGCTTGAATGCTACACCTGTTACATCGATACCCAGTTCCTCAAACAATGATTTCAATTTTAGTCTTGTAGATCATGACTACTTCAATATAAACGATTTAGGTAATTTTGTTGAAAATGTAAGTTATTACATAGATGGGTTTGTAGCTCTATCAGTCGCTAAAAAAGTGTTGAATGTCAAAATTGTATAAAAATACTCTTTACTCAACAAAATGAAATAACTTACCACTCAAAACTGCTCGATCAAAAAAATCCAAGGGCGTTTATCTAAACCTGATAAAACAGTAAGCAAAATATGTATGGAAGCAGAAAGAGTTTGTAGAGGTAGTGACTTTCAAAAAATAATTAATGATTACAAACAACATTCCAAAATGTTATGGAATGAAATAAAACTAAATTTGTTTAGGTTTGGCATTAAGTTTGAAGTAGATGGTTGTGACGAAAACCTATCAATATGGATAATCACAGAGATCAATTAACAAATATGATAATTTATAAATACTTGGACATCCGAATGTTTCATGAAGTCAGGAAGAATAATGATCGTATGAAAATAAGAGCTAAATACACTAAATTGATCTTATTTCAAAATCAATAATACAAATGAATAAGTGTAAATTATATATAAATTATTTGTGAAAACATTTTTATTTGACTTAATATTATGATTATGTTTGACCATTTATATGTTATTATGTAAATTATAATTTAATTATGTTTTTTAAATTTATTTTATCTTATCACTCAACACAACGGGCACGACGTCCGTAATCATTTATCAGTAAATGCTTGTAACCGGGACCACAACCACAAGCAACCAATGCGGTAATGAATAGTCTCATCAGTCACAGAATTGACTATCCATTCCTTTATTATCTATGGAAACAGCCGAGCTATTGATTATATTATGTTTACAGCCGTCGTGCTGCCAGCGGCAACAACTACTGCCAACCGACGATTATTTGGATCGTCCGATCATGAAAGAAGTTAAGAAGAAAATCAATTTTGACCACGGTATTCTAGATTCTAGAAGATTCTTAGAACATGGCAACAATGCGAGAGGGGAAAGCGGTTCCCTGACGTGTCCGTCGGTTACAATAAATATAACTTCAAAAACCGAATTTTCATATATTAGGTATAATTAAATCACGCTAAACTTGGCCATCATTGGCAGCTTAGATCATAATACTATTTAAAATTGGCGGGTTCTCGAGGGATCTTTTTCATGGAAGATTATCAATTAACGATAATTTTTATCATGTCTATGTGTTCGATGCTCTTTACCATTCAAGTTTCGATTACAGACAAAAATATTAATGTTGTCAACACGTAATAATCAGTAAGCACAGTAGTAACTAAAGTTTAATTCATGCGTTCAATATTCCGTTGTATCCAATATTTGAAAGAATTCAGACAAAAACGATTGAACTTAAAATGGACAAAAAGATTTCTCCGTTCTATGTAAACGACTGTGCTATTATTATTATTAGTTTTTAACCTACCTTCTTACACTCAAAAAAAAATTTGTCGATACTATAAACCCATATTTAATATTACATAATA
>CM029361.1:6098603-6123434 GCA_017140985.1 Hormaphis cornu
TGTTCTATTTGATTAATTTTTTAGGTAGGCGAGATTTTTAGTGCTTTCGGCACTGTTTACAACCGTTTAGGTGAGCTAACAATGTCATTACACGCGCCGACAGACGCCGATTCTACAGATACCGACCGGTACGTTTCAACTCAATATTCGCATTCACACACTATTTTTCCATTCTTTTTGTTTTGTTACACGTGTCTCCAGCAATCGGACCGACAACGACTCTGAATCTCTTAAGAATGATGTCAAAAAGTTTACGGACGACTTGGCTGTTGTCTGCGACCAATTCAAACAGCGTAGCACAGTGTAAGTGTGTTTGCTTTGTACTTAGGGTAACTATAGGGGTGACTCCAAATAGGTATTTACGTATTTTTTTTAATGGTTCTCATAGTTCACAAATTACGTATTATTCTTTACAGTGTTTAGAACAATGTGCTGTTCTATTTGATTAATTTTTTAGGTAGGCGAGATTTTTAGTGCTTTCGGCACTGTTTACAACCGTTTAGGTGAGCTAACAATGTCATTACACGCGCCGACAGACGCCGATTCTACAGATACCGACCGGTACGTTTCAACTCAATATTCGCATTCACACACTATTTTTCCATTCTTTTTGTTTTGTTACACGTGTCTCCAGCAATCGGACCGACAACGACTCTGAATCTCTTAAGAATGATGTCAAAAAGTTTACGGACGACTTGGCTGTTGTCTGCGACCAATTCAAACAGCGTAGCACAGTGTAAGTGTGTTTGCTTTGTACTTAGGGTAACTATAGGGGTGACTCCAAATAGGTATTTACGTATTTTTTTTAATGGTTCTCATAGTTCACAAATTACGTATTATTCTTTACAGTGTTTAGAACAATGTGCTTATAACAAAGATTCAACTATAAATGCAACCAATGCATGAAAAATCCAACTATTTAAAAAAGACCTTGTTTGAAATTGCTTGCAAAACAGAGTAACATGAAAGGCTTATCATTTTTGTTGAAAAGTTGAAAGTGATAAATTTGTTGGGTGACTGACTAAATTTTTAATACTCCTAACTATAAACCTTCCAAGAAAAAGTGTGGTTCTCCATTTGTGGCTTGTCACTTTTTTTTTGATATGTGCCACTTGCCCCACACATTTTGTGATTATACATTGTTACTTTTAAGATTTTACTACTTACGTATGTGATGTATAATATAACGTGCAATTATGCATGTCACATATTATATACAATCACATACCTGCAGTGTTGTAAAAAATACTTTTAAAAAGTATTTAAGTAATTACTCAAATACCTTTCAAAAAAAGTATTTAAAATACTATCCAAATACTATTTTTATAAAAGTATTTGAGTAAATACTCAAATACTTTATATTAGTATTTGAAATAATTTTCAAATACTTAAAATAAAAAAAATATGAATCATTCATTTTAATCAAAAAAGGAAAAATTATTTATTGGATTTTAAAAACATGATTTGTTCAAAATGTATGTCAGACATATTAGTTCTTTTTTTGGTTATAGTTGCACCTCCAACACTAAACACTCTCTCCACAGACGCACTGCTAGGTAGTGGAGTGTTGTATTTGATGAAGACCTGTGAACAAAATACAAATGTTTAAGCAGTATTATTAAGTACTTATACTATTATAAGTATCAAATTAATCTTACTTTTTTGATAGTAGGTAAATTATGTAAGCATTCTATTGTTTTTGATGGAGATGTGCCCAAAAATCTATCAATTTCATCACTTATTGCTGACTTTTGTTTGTTGAAATTTTGTGACCAAGAAAAAAAGCTAGATACATTATCATTTGTATGGGCACTTTCTACTGAATCATTTTCACTATTATTATGGTGCACCTCATTACAGGCGTTTTTTAAACACTCAGAAGCCATTTGTTTTTTTACTTCATTTTTAATCCATGCAGTTTTAAATTGTGGGTGGCAGACAGAAGCAGTAATTAAAAATTTATCCATCAATGAATTAGTAAATCTTGTTTCTATACCTGAAAAAAATGAAATAAAATATAAATATGACCATCAATGAAGTTAATTTTACTAGCTCAAAAGTATATCAATATACTACACATTTAGTACACATAAATATTATTACACACCATTATGTATGGCAGTCACCAGAGGTTGCATATAATTAGGAATTGTGATCACTTAAAAATGATCACTTATCATTACTCCATATTTATAAATTAGTTCTTCAATAGTTGGTAAAAGATGACCAAAATGTATGTTATTATCACCCTGTAATAAATCAAGGCTTAATGAAATTGGTTCCATAATTTTTTGGTATTGGCATAAAAAATCAATATCACTTCTATTAAATCTGAAATTTATTAATAAAAAAATATTTACAATTAAAAATTAATAAATTATTTTTCAATAATTAATAAATTTGGCAAAATAATACTATTATTATTATTTACCTTCCAATAGCAAACTCATCCATTATAATTCTAAATTTTGGTTCATTATTTTTGATTAATTTATTCAACAACACCACAGCGTCATACAATGAATTCCAACGTGTCTCGTTGGGTGTTATTAAATAAATGCCAAGATTTTCCTTAACAAAATCAGCAGACTTAGTTGAGCGCCCTTGTTTATTCCACAAAGCAGTTGTCTTAGCAAAAGTGTTTCTTGATTGTTTTTTATAAGCAGCATTGGACAAAGCTTTTTTTAGAGTCCTAAATAGAAATAATTAGTTAAACAAATTGAATTATCTTATAACATATTAAATTATTTACCACTGTTGCTATCAAATTAATTGTGTGTGCACAACATCGATGGTGTTTTGGTAATGTATACAGCAAATCTTGGTCATCATTATTAAGAATGTTCAAATTAATAGCATTAATTTCTTCTGAATCCTCCTCCACTTCCACTGAATCATTCACAAGCAACTGATCATAACTTTCAGTATTTTCATCATCTAATAATACATGACTAAATGTTCTAAATATTTAAAAAAAAACGGGGGTTAAATAGATACACTAAAATATTTATTTAAAATTGAACTCACTTAAAACACTTTACAAAATTAGAGCCATTGTCTGTAGTACAATAAGATAATTTATCTGAAATTTCAAATTGTGTATATACTACATCCATAGCTTTGGCTAAAATATCATAAGTATGTGTGCCTTCTAATCGTCTTAATGCTAAAAGACAAGTACTTCTTGATAAATCATCATTAATCCATGTGACTGTTATCCCAATGTATGATCTAACAAAATATGTTAAATCAGTACATGCAAAAACTGTTTATTAAATACTTATACTTATTAAAATATAATTTACTTCTTAAAAATCGACCAACAATCTGCAGTCGTAGCTAAATGAGCACATTTAGACATCTCAGATTTCATTTTTAATGATAACTCTTCAAATTCATTTTCTATTTTTTTCATTAATGTAGGCCGAGACATAATTTGTTTGTTAGGGAAACCTCGAACAATTATTTCTTTTAAAATGGGGTTTTCAATAATCCTGAATGGTACATTGGCACTTATAATAAATTGTAGAAGTAGTTGATCTAAAGTACCTGAAATTAAAATTATTTAATTTTAATAGGGCAAAGGGTTTTTGGGAGATGAAATTGAATACCATAATAATTAATTTATTATTAATTTTATTGATAAAAATGTACAATATAACTTTGATACTACTTTGAACTACTTTCATTAATGAAACAAAAAATAAAAATTGACAGTACATATTCTTACTTTGATTAGTAAACTTTTTGTTGTTCAAAAAATTCTCCAAAACTGGGTGATTTGACTGATTATTTAGTTTCATAGAACTACTACTATTATCTTTCAATGATCCATCATTACATCTCTTTAGAGTTTTGTTATCAAGATTATCAATTGTTTTTAATATATTTGGATGTTGTGTCTGAATAAAATTAATTAATAAATTTTAAATATTAAATAAGTTTTAATAAATAATTTATACATAGATGATAAATCAACTGTTTGCAAGCTACAGGGGGTAAGCACTAAAAATTAAATAAGGTATTCAAAAGAACCCAAAAATATTTATGAATATAAAAAAGAACAATACACAAAAAATTGAAAGAGTTTTGATAATGTCATTGTCGTAGATAGATAGGTAGGTGGTATATTAAATAAAATTTGTACCTACGCTTAAATGTTTTCTTAAATTAGAGTTGGAACGTGAATCCACCTTGTAACATTTCGCACCAACACAACTTAAGCACTTCACTTCCAGTTTCTTATAACAAAAATTATCCTCAATAACTCTAAGAACTTTAAAATATTTTTGAAAATTTGGCCAAGGTAATATAGATAATCCTAAATTTGGATGTATTTCATCAGGAGAATCACAATCACTCATTGTATAAAAAAGGAAATATAGGAAATATATATTTATTTAGAAATAAAAGGAATAAATTTTAAAAATGAATGCAAAGCAATGCAGTGTGTAACGTAAAGCTGACAACAGTGAAGAGCTACACGTTGTCGCTGTCATAATATTACAGGATATGATTATATAGCTACATTATAATTTATTTCGAAATACGAATTAAGATATTGATACTATTAATAGCAACATGTCATACTCAATCGATAAACGAAAATGATAACATAATGACAATCGTATTCCAAGTGAAAGAGTAATACCATTTACATATAATAAAATTCCAAAAATAGAATAGAACGTTTGACAGGCATTAACAATGTGTATTACTGACGTACAGCCGTATTTAATACTGGCCGTTTAGGTACTCGTGGTCCGTTGATAATAAAATAATCTAACCTAACGTTCTGTGGTAGACGTCATCGAAGATATTCAATAAAATAGTATTCAGTAGTAAAAAAAAGTATTTAAAATACCGTTCAAATACTTTTAAAATACAGGTATTTAAAAAAGTATTCAATACTTAAAAAAGTATTTAAATACTTTTACTCAAATACTTTACAACACTGCATACCTGCATGTTGTCTATATTTTGATAAGTTTTGTGTTTCTAATAAAATTGTTTTATGAGTTGATGCAATTTTTTATTGCCACTAATCATGGTTTAACATTTTAATGTAATTTAACTCAAAACTAGGGTGATCTCCCTAAAATTTGTTGTATTTTTTTTAATTTAAGCACATTGTGTTCTGTTTATTCAAATATTAAATGTAAATTACTTTAAACAAATATGAATGATTTAAACTTAGTTTTCCTGTCTTCTAATTCATGAATTAAATTTTCTAGATCACAAGTTCACGGCACTCTTAAAAGACGTCGACATATAAAGCAAGAGAAGAACCCTGATGTAGTACTAACAAACAATCAATCAAGTATGGCAGAACGCAACTCTGCACATGTAACATCAAATGAACCACTAATAAATAATACCCGCCGTAGAAAATACTGAATAGATTCATAATTTTAAGGGTCTTCATTGTTCATGGATTTTCTGATACATCTAAGTTTACATTTTTCCAATTTTTGTACTGAACTAAAATTTGAATGAAAAATTTGAAAAAAAAAAAAATGAACTCTAAACTTGTGATTGTTTCAAGAAACGTCACATATTAGACATTTGGTAGCACTTAATCATTCTTTTAATAGTTTAAAATATGTATTTTGAGTCATGCCAATACATTTTATTTTAAAAACGTTATTTTGTATGTTTTCATGAATGTGAATTTTTGGTAGGTTTAGAGCCAGCACTGATTCAGCTAGCTGAATTAAAGGTTAGGTTTTTTTCTTTTTTAAAATTGACCAAATAATATCATTATGTCAATAATTTAATTACTAATTATTTCTTTAAAAATAAATATTTTTAAAAATTATCGTGTAAAACCAAAAACAAATTAGACATTCTAGGGAGTTCAGAACCTTTTTAGAATGAAAATTGGGTAAGTACCTATAACCAGTGGCGAACACAGGGGAGAGGGATTTAGGGTTCCAAACCCCTCCCAAAATATGAAGTACACTTAAATTTTTATACACATTTTAAAATTAAAATAAATTGTTTCATAATTTTTTTAGATTTTTTTCAAAAACCTCCCCCCAAATTTTTTCCTGCGTTCGCCCCTGCCCATAACCCTATTAATTTATGGAACTGCTAAGATCATATTTGCGTCATAAAATCCAGTGCAACAGAGACCCTTGATAATCAATGTTTCTACTTTTTTAAGTGAACATAACTCTATTATAAATAATCACATGCAGAGACAAAGATACAAGGTATAAAAATGAGAGAAGGCGTTTGCTACATGTTTTTTTTTATGAATATGTTGTACAATTATTTAAAGTGATTTAATATTATATAATAATGTATACAACAACTAAATGATACAAGTTAGTACAAACAATAGTTGATATATTTAATAAACTAATTATGTAGTTTGATCTTGTTTAATTAATATTTTAGTTAATCATTTATAATTTATTATACTCTCATATTCCTATGTTTAAAATTGTTTTCTAGACTTTCTATTTATCTAGTAAACACAATTTTTTTTTTATGTTTTTTAATATGTTAATTTTGGAAGCATTAACTCTTTGTTCGTTTTATTGTTTGTCTTTATTGGTGTGGCATAAAAAACTAAAGCTGAAAATTTTTCTACTTTCATACGCCTTGATCTAATAATGCAATGATGATTCTGAGAAGTTATTTCAATATGTCATGACCATGCCACTTACTATTTACAAAACAATTGATGATATTATAACTCAAGTCTACTCAATATTTTCAACAAAAAAAAATTACTATAATTTTTATAATTTCAAAATACAATATTTAACAATATGGAATGTCATCAATTTATCAAAAACACGTTTTCAGATCCTTATTGCTCCTTATCTCATAAATTATGTTAGAACTTTAAAATATCTTGATTTGTAAACTGTGTGAAATGATCAAAAACAGAAATCCCTTTCAATCCTTTTAAGCCTAGTAAACTACTCAGCAGTGTAATTCAAACTACCAAAAATATCAAACTGACCATTCGCAATTGTCATGTATAAAGCATAGAACAATGAGAGTTGAGACACATCATTACTGACTAAATATTTCTGCAGAGCTTGTTATTTTAAATTTATTTATACGTTAATTTCCACATGCCTGTTGGCAACCTAAATCAGATTATTGCGGATGACATTACTGAGTTGTATATTACCTATTCTTGTACAACTCTTTACTTGTATAACCATGGTTTCATTTGTTCAAATCTTGTACAACTCTTTACTTGTATAACAATGGTTTCATTTGTTCAATTTTCATGTCATTTATACTTTAAAAACACATTTTATTTACACAATATGATTTGAATTTATAATACTCTTGTTGGCTGGTGTTTGATTTACAGATAATGTAACTTTTGATATAGACTATACGTCTTGTTCACCGACTGGCCCCTACTTAATTTAACTTATATGGTAACTTTTTCATTATGATAAGTTGCAGGTTTTTTCTTAAATGTGATTATCATTATTAAATAATCAATATGTCAACTTGTATATCAGTAACAGTTTGGTGTTGCATTGAATAGTTCTTACCCAAAAAAGTACAAATGTATCATTATGGATACTAAATTATACTATAATTATGTATACATTCAACAAATCTGATGAATTTTCAAATGAAAATTTTGACAATAGTGATACAAATCTCTTTTGTATTAATAGTGAAAGTGACAGGAGTAATTTATCTGAAGAACAAAAGTGACAATGACTTTCTTTAGACTTCTTTGAATTCAAACAACGCTCAACTAAAGTGGACTACAGTTTTAGGTACAAATCAGAAACATTTCAATTTTTCGGGTGCATCGGGGTCTTCAGTAAATATTGGATGAAATTGTTTCTTACCAATGAATTTATTCAACTAATGGCCATTGAAACAAATAGAAGTGCTCAACAATTTGTAGTTTTGTGGACTTTTACGTAGTAGTAGCTTTTCATCTTGGAAACCAATAAAACATTATGACATGGAAAATTTGTTGAGACCTTTGCTGTGGGTGGGACCCGTAAAATTACCGTGATAAGTTGACTATTGGAGTAAATCTAAACGTTACTAAAACAGAGTAGCATCAAAAATTATAAGTAGAAATAAATTTGAATTTTCGCTAAGATGTTGGTATTTTGAAAACAACGACACAGAAAATAAAAAAGACCGATTGTATAAAATATAAGGAGATTAATTATTATGAAATATATCAAATGAAGTTTTTAAAAATGTACATATGCCTGGTGAAGTAATAGCAATAGACGAGTCAGTGATACCATTCCGAGATAAAATTTGGACAGTAGTTATATCCCAAAAAATAAAAATATGGTGTAAAATTTTTTAAAGTTTATGGTAATAATGCATACAGTTATAAAATTATAATTTATGAGTGAAAACAAGTAAAGAAAGGAGTTTCTAAGTGAAACAATAGTGATTTTTTTATGAGAAAATTATTTGGATGATGGAAGGACAGTCGTTACAGATAATTTTGATACAAAATCACTGTCTCTTCCTAAAAATCTGTTATCTCAAAGTATACATTTGGTTGGAACTTTAAGGATAAGGAAAAATAGACTTTTATCAAAAACTGTCACCACAAAAAAACTAAAAAAAGGAGAGTAATTTAGTATTGAATTTAAGTACTAGGTATCCGTATTTGGTATAATATAAGGACGGTACATTAAATATTTTTACATCCCCTCCTTTTGTAAATTTCTGAGCATGCCACTGATGAAAGAGGTTCACTATTCACAGTTCACTATTTATGAAATATATTTTCCTATCAGTGACTTATTATTAAGAGAAAGTAAAATAAACTCTTAACATCAAAAAATATACGCACACAATACTAATGGAGTAATTTTTATTTTTTTCAAACTCAATATAAATTTTTCTTAACCAAAAACAAAAAAAAAAAATAAAAAATCGAATCGGAAAAAAGTATTATGATCGGCTCAGCCTGAGGTCGTGCTCATAATATGACCAGCAGAGATGTCTAATGTTCGCTGTCGTCATCGGCGGCGCCCGGTAGACGGCGCGTGCGTCAACCGTTGGGTCCGGAGCCGCCGTTCGTTTTCTTTGCGTCCCCGTCCCAGGCAAAAGCCCTCGGCGGCCGTCCCTTCGGTGGCGGTTGCGCGCGAGACGTCACAGCCCGCGCGGCGGTCGGACCCCAGCGTCCGTCCCGTCTGACCGTCCCGGGGACGCGCTCTCGCGTGTAATCGTTTCGCGCGCGCGAAAACGTCGATCGGGGGCGCGGTACGAACGATCCGACCGAGGACCAGAGTTGATAAACACGGTCGTTTCCCCGTCTCAACGTCTCATCTATAGATATCCCGTGCTAGACGGGTCTGCGGTCGTAAACTGAGCCGTACAGCTCGACCGGTGCGTCCATCTTCCCGTCCACCCACACACAAGCCGACGTGTGTATATAGATAGACATGTCCAAAATGTGTAACATACAATGGATTCAAGCTGAAGCGGCCTGTGCGCGCGCACGGCACGTAGATTCTCCTCGTGGATCGGTTGGCGCGCGTCGCAGCCGCACAGCCCGAGTTTCCAGAAGGCGCGGTATTAGCGCGTCCGGGAAACGTGCAAAATTCGTCCGTCCGACCCCTGTTAACGCGTCACCACCAAAAAACTTTTTTTTTTCGTTTCGTTAGATTTTGAGCGCGGGGCAAAGAAATCGCGACAACTCTTCGGCCGTACGTTTTAATTTTTTTCGATTTTTCGTAGCTCTTTAGTATCATATATATATATATATATATATATATATATATATATATATATATACTGTTCTCTGAAGGTTTATTTTTTAAAACAGTCGAAATGTGACAGAAACCAAAAATTACTATAACCCTAACCCCGTAGAACGAGTGAAAACGGTGAAATTTACGGAAAAGAGTTCGTAACAATATTATTTGATAAAAACGATTTTCACTTTCGATAAAATCTTCCCAGAGAATATTTTGAAAATTTAATTACGCAATACCTTTAAAACATAAATATTTGTTCGTTAGCGGGTCTAAGATTTATGGTATTTTAATTTAATTAGATAGCATATTTATGACGTGATGAACATAAAATAATTCTTGTCTCTCTCCGGGGGGACCCTTCCACAGGCCCTGAAGCAAATTATACAGCGTTCTCACACACTAATTACTATAAATTATATTATCTCTCCTCTATGCCTGTTACCTAGAAAAATATCAAAATATGTACCTACAAATATTAATATATCTGTGTGTAATATAAGTCTGATACCGGTCTGATTCATCGTTATAGCGTAATAACATTAAACCACGGAATAGACGAAATTTCATTTATTCTGTGAACACAAACATTTAAACGTTTTTGCTAACAGTTAATAGTTCAACCAGCGCAGTCAGTTCTTAACGTCTAGGAGTCCGACAATTTTATAAAATCGTAAAATTACATTTAATTTTTTTGTATAAATTTGTAAAATTACGTGTTATTATTTTTTTTCTAATAAGTTTATAATTTTTTCAAGTTCAACGCGTATGTTTTTGATTTTTCGTGCTATTTACAGCGCATACTTAGCGGAATAAACAAAATTCCGAAGTAAAATTACCTAGCATCCGTGGCACGCGCGAATAAACACAATTTAACAGCTGTGATATAAATACGTATTATAATCGAGGCATTTAAACACAAACTTGACCTCAACACACGGCTATGTGCTGCGTTGCCGGCGAAGTTGTGATTGGTTTCATCGTCTCGATACCAAAATTCGTCATAATTATACTTTTCATCACAATTATTATTGTGCTTTGGCAATCTAATGTACTGTGTTAACGTTTGAATCAATTAATGTTGGGCAAAACGTTGAAATCGTGTACGGTAACTGGTAAGTGTCAATGGTATAATAGCAGTGCCTGTAATAAATACATAAGGATCAAGGCTGAGCAGTGACTTTTTAAAAGTTAAAAAGACCGTTAAAAATTTAAATTAGCTTTAATTAAGTTAATCAACTCGTTAACTTATTTTTTTCGTCATAGTAGGTATAAAACTATGTAAAATAAAAATATACGAAACCCATTATCTACATTTTGGACTACGTTATTATTTTTTTGTAAATGTTTTTTTTCATTTAGTAAAATTGAAAAATTAATTTTTAACTAAACTTAACTTTTTGTTTTTTCTTAATTATTAACAGGTTAAAAAAAGCTGCTAACTTGCCCAGCCTTGTAAAAAACTAAAGTACGTGTTTTTTATAGGAGCAATTTGAAGGGTTAGAGGGTAATAAGCTCCCCAGCATTGAAAAAAATTCACACAGTAGCATAATACCTCAAGGGGATTTATTAAGACATATTAGCTCCATCCTAAAACAATAATTTCAGCTAATCAAATTGCTCCTATATGTTTAGGCCAGTTTTGTTCCATTTAAAAATCTCTTTTGATGCAAATTACGTTTACAATGACTAAAATATCAACCAAAAAGTATCAACGCTATTAATGTTTTTTTTTTAATTAATAACAATATTTTTTCCATGAAAAAAAAAAAACAATTTCATTGTCAATATTTAATTAATTAATAAGAGACGGAACTCCTCAATAGCCAAAGGTTGTTATGTTATTAAAATTAATATTTTTTTTGTTCGTGGATACGACTTTTCGGGCCATTTTTACTGTTAAGTTTATTTTTTCACCAGAACGTATAGAGTAGATTTATCATTGCTTTTCGTTATTAAATAGTACGTTTGAACCGCGATTTCTAAACCAGACCCATCCAAAGCGTAGTCGCTACTCCGTCAAACTGCCCACGCGACTGATCCCGGCTTTTTTAATTTAAATTTTTTTCGAAAAAGTAGTTGATGTTGACCAAAAAAGAGCCCATGGAAGAAGAGAAGATGACAAACATCATCGCCGAGTCGAACGCCAATGAATACACGACGACGAGCACAAGAACTGCCGCGATCGTTGGCGTCGTTCGCGGACCACCGGGCCACCTGTTTCATGCAGTTTTGCATTTTCAAATTTCAAATAACTGTCCGCAACATTATCTCTACCTGTTTAACTAGTCTAAAAAAATAAAACAACTGAACCCTCAAAATATGGAATAATACGTGTATTGTGTTTCGAAAATCTAACCTACATATTATGTAAACAGAGATGAGCAAAAATCAGTGACAAGTTAAATTTTCTTTTAAATTCAATTTAAAAATCATCAAACAACTTTTGGTAAACTATTTCCAAATTAAAAATCATCGAATCTAACGATTTCCAAAATCAAAGTCCCTGCCTTAAATTAAATATTGGTATGCTTAGTAATTTAACAAATAGTTTTTGGTTTTATTTAACATAAATTTCGTATTTCGATAACAACGTTACCGTCATCAGTCCTAAACACAAACTGATTACAAAGCGAAGTACGTATTTACTTAAATAAAAGTTAATTTTTTGTGACAATTGTGAGATATGCTTAGCAACTTAGTTTACTATAAGCCAACCACAAATGCTCTAATTTTTTAGTGTTTAAATAAATAGTAATTTAACCATATTGAATTGTTCTACAACTGTTACGATATAATGACACATTAGATTTAGGTACACAATAATACTTATAGTTTGTAAATTTTTTATTTTCCTTGTATTTTAAATCTACTTTGCGTAATAACATAGATAGACTACAATGGCATACATGGGGGAAGGCGCGTCCATGGCCAATAGTATAAAATATCAGGTTCAATAAAAATCAAAACAATATTTTAGTACATTCAAGACTTATTAACATATAGTCTAATAAGAGGGGTCTAATGCATATGTCAAAAAAAAAAAAAAAATTATAGCATCTAAACTCTAATTTATAGTTTGAAAGAAAATTGGCTCAGAGTGAAATTAATTTCTATACACACGCCGCTGATAGACTCAAATTACAAACATCATTATTTAATTTTAATTTTTATATTAATTACCTAGGTATATATATTATGCCTTTAATAATAATATCAAATGGTAAAAGAGTTGAACAGAAATGACACGAATCCAATTCAAATATAATATAAACCGATTTTCAAACAACTTATAGGTATGTGTTGTGGCACATGTATTTACGGTGTTTTTCGTGTTTGAATACATGTTAAAAGAATTATAATATGATAAGCACTTTTTAGATTCTGAGCGGAGCGAAAAATGTATTGATTTTACTATGTTTTTTCTATTTTCTGTCAACACAACTTTTCGAGTAGAAGGAATGCTTAAATTTTTAAAGTCAGTACCTCTAGTGATAAGTGTATAGACTCCGGTGGTACTTTGATTAAAACTTTTTTCAAAATTTCGCCTACCTACTTTTTGTAAAAACAAATCAAAAATTTTACTGAAAAGATTAAAAATTTTCAGGTCTGTCAACGAGAACAACGAGAGCGTTTTTACTTACTTGTGTTTGTATCATTATCAAAATTGATTGATTAAAAGACAAAAAAATTGACGCCAACAAGCAGTAGAGCTACCGGACACCGGGAGCCTTTGTTGAAGCAGTTGTTAAGCAGTGGTAAAAAACAATCAAGTGTTAAAACACTCTAATACATTCTTCGTTACGCTCTGAATCTAAAAAGTAAAAACTCGTACACAAAATATGTGTATTAAGCGAGCGGTGGTTTTCAATAGTAATTATATAGAGTCGTTTTAATATTATATTCTCGTAAAAACGTTCGACAAAAAACGTATATAAACAGGATATTTGCAGCGCAAAAACTTTCTCGCGATATAGGTACATATTTTTATTTCACGCTGACGGACGTGGAAGACGGTTCGTACACAATGTCCCTCGCCAGCCTGGTCCATTTCCACAGCTTGGTTTCCGGTTTGTTCTCGTTGTTTTTGTATAACGAGATCATGACCGTGTCGAGCATCGCGGCCGACACCAGCGCGTTTTTCCGCAGGTCCAGTACGATCAGCTCGTCGTTGACGGAGAGCGCGGAAAGCGCGAGCTGCGCGCCGCGGTCGGTCAACCCGCAGCTCTGCAGATCCACGGCTTTCAGGAACATGTCGTCCTTCAGCGACTCGAACACGTCGGCCAGCTCACCGTCGCCGAGGCCGTCGTTGTCGTTCAGCGTCAACCTGCGTCCGGTACCAGGAAAAATGGGCGCGAGATAATATATTAGGAGGCATACAAACATCGCGATTCGGGGTGGTGCTAGGGGGGCGGTGTGTGGGCTTTTAACGCGTTCCCCCCGAGGTAATCGGTGCCCGCGTTGCCCATTCATTGGTTTAATTTCAGAATTCGTTCACAGCCCAGATCGGCCCGAATCGTACCTAATAATTACTGTCGTAATCGGTCAAAATCGGACTGGACCGGTCCAGCCCGTGCCCGGACCACCACTAATAATACTGATCGCGTGCAGCCTTGGCCCCCCCGGTCCGAGTCCGATTCGGGCTCGGCCCGCGCGGAGAGCTCTAGTAGGAGGTACTAGTTACCTGCGCAACCCATGCATAATGTTCGTGTTGGCCGTCCTGGACCGCAACGAGTGCGCCCAGCACTCCTCTTGGCGTTTGTACTGTTGCGTCTTGATCAGGTCCACCAGCGGTGACGACCTGGACAGCGCGCAACCGGTCAAATTTAGCGACCGGACGTTCGGCTTGTTCCGTAGCACCTTGCACAGGGCCCGGCAGGCGTCGTCGCCGATACGGCTGTAGGCCAGCGACAGGTGCTGCAGCTGGCAGTTGGCTCTGACGCCGGACACGAGTCTGTTCAGGGAGTGGCCGTCGAACGGTATGTTTTCCAGCTGGAGGTAGACGAGCGCGGACGAGTTGCACAGGACGCTGGCGACGGCGGCCGCGATCGTTCGCGCCGCGTAGAGGGTGCCCGAGACCGGCACGTGTCTGCGCGTGGACAAACGGGCGTATATCGCATTAAATTTGTGGGATATATTTTTCATTGATCAGACTAATAGCCCTCGGTTATAAAAAAAAAAAAAAAAAAGCTGGGATCGCTCTATGGGTAGGTCTCGTGGGCGGTTTGACGAAGCAGGTACCTGTACGCTTTGGGCGAGTCACTGTAGTTTAGAAGTTGCGGTTTGAACGCGTTATATCCGAAAGCAGCAACTTCGAAAATACGATTCTGAGCGAGCTCTGCAGTTGTCTAGTATACCCGAGTCGCGGTAAAAACAAGTATATAAAAACTTTCATCAAATTCGTACGTATGATATAAATTAAATATTAAAAAAATAAAATAAGTCACAACGTCACTGTTTTCAAGATCGTTTACAGTTTATATTGTTGTACACGTGCGTGGTATTTTTCTTGTAATGCGTTTTTAATTTTTTGAACTTCTACAGTCCCCGTCACGAGCTTTCTGGGAGTAGAGTTGTCTAATAAAAATTTGTAAGAGTAAATAAATCCAAAGGAATCCATCGCGGGACGAGTCCAAGTTTGGAAATGAACGCTCCCACGGGGTGTGTTCCCCCGAGTGCCATTAAAGGACTCTCTCACTTCGGAGCTTGCGCGGCCCGCGAATACGTGTCGTACTCTCCGTGCAGGCCGTTCAGGTGCCGCCGGTTACTGATGCGCACATGGTGGGTGCTGACGTCGGCGCTCAGCGCGTCCATCGCGACCCTCCAGCCGTCGGGCGTCATCCGGTCGCCGAGCACCGCCACCGAGTTGGCGATCGCGTTTATCTTGACGTTCGGCACCGGCTGCGTCTTGTGCTTGGCGCAACATCTCGTGTACGCGGTCATCAGCGGACACGCGTTGTACGACGAGCTCGCGGCCGTCGATTTCGCGGACGACATCGAGGACACGGACATATTTTCCTCTACCCCTGTGATACGCTACTACTGTGACCAACGTAACTGACAAACAAAAAACATTGGACGGGTTGGTGGTGGACGGGTTCTTTTACAGTAACAAAAACAAGGTAAAAAAAAAAAAAAAAACGGAAATATTCGTTGGACGTACCTTATAATAATTATAATAATAATAATAATTGACGTGTTTACTCGCGAGAGAACGAGGTTTCTATGACGGTGTTATTAATACTATAAGTTTCACACTCGTACGGTTCCTTCAGGTACGGTGCAGGTATTCGATTCGTTTTCGGTAGCCGCCGGAAAATTGTGAAACGGTGTGTGTTCGGTACCTCTATAATAGACAACCGAAAGCCTCGACACGAATCGGTTTCGATTCGGGTTCACAAAAGCAACTGGTCGTTTACACGCATACTGTTTGGTTTCGGTTCGGTCACGTAGGTATTGAATGTTTTACTTCCGCCGAGAGAATTACGATTGTTTAAAATATTTTACGAGTACTTTCCAAATTTGTAACTGTGAACGATGAACACAGTGCAGGGCTGCTCGATGGTCGCGAAACCATACACTACCGAGTGAACAATTTTCATTAGTTTTCGGCGGCTACCGAAAACGAATCGAATACGCACCGAACCGCACGAAACGAGCCTGATACCTATATGTATGTATGGGAGAACGGTCTTCACGACCGGCCAGTATCTGTAGGTACGATAAAATTTGTCGGAGGTATTTTGAAAAATCGGAAATGTATACAATCACAACAATACAACACGATATGTTTATGATATACGTACAATACACATTTTATTGTATATTAATATGTATATAAATTTGTACTGGAAACGATCTTTCCATCTTTTGAAAACCGAGTCGAATTGCGAGTGCAAAAATCTAGAAATTCGGCTACCATAGAAAATGAAAATCGGCGTATTTTACGCATAAAAAATATAGATTGTTCGCAGTCGAATGTGAAGACAGGTAAACATACATCTCCATTATTCGTTTTCTATATTGTATAAGAACCATGCGTTTGTGGTGCAACGTATAAGATTTTGAGTTCACTGTTCAAGGACGGATACAAGGGAGGGGCGGCGATGGGGCGATTGCCCCTCAAAGTTTTTTTTTTTTTTTTGGTATTAAGTACCTACTCTTTTAAAATTGAAAAGTTTGCAAAAAATGGCCGATAAGAAAATTATTAATACACCTAACCATTTTGCAATGCGTGACAGTTTTTCGAATGTGAGAAAAAAACAGAAAATATCATTCAAAATATGTTACGCTATACCAGTAAAAAAAAAACACTTTTAAAACTAAAAATATGTTTTTCTTTTGTTCTCAAAATCATAAATTTTATACAATCCTACAAATCCTTTTTTTTTTGTCTTTGGACTCGCAGAAGCTAACGATAGCCCTGGTCGAGTTACTTCATACAAGTCAAATACCTCCCTCACGGCATCCGTATCCGCCCTTGTTTTGGTTTACCATAATATGTATAATCTGGTACAACAGTTACGATACAGGTACTTACCTAAATATTAATAACGCAGAGTGGAAAACTTTACTTACCTATCATTATGTATATGCTTAGATCCAATTTTAAAATTTTAAATAAACCTACTTCAATTTTACACACCAACAGATATATTTTCTCCAATAGTTAAGTAGGTATCTGATTTGACTTTAAAAAACTATCAATGTTAAGCCACTTAGTAGTAGGTAGGTAATTTTCTAATTATTTAAGGTTGGCCACTTTTGTCCTATTTATTTCAATCATTTATTATTGGTATCCGAAATACAATCATCTACAGCCGCTGCGGAACAAAAAGTTAATCATTAATAACCGACATTAAATGCAAGGAAGCAAATCATAGATGACTTGAACAAAAAAAAATGGATCTCCACCTTATGTCCATAATGATTCGCAGTTTGACAACGCATATGGAAAATAAGACATTTAAATTATTCAAACATATTTTTTAACTATAGAAATGTTAGAATATTACAGTTTTTTTTTGCCACGTTCATACTTGTATTTATTTTTATTTATAATTATTAATATTTTTTATACAAATTGTGACATTTTTGTACAGTTTAATAAATTACCTATTCAATTATTATTATTTTGAAAAAAAAAAAAATTATACAATCTTTATAAACATTTAACATAATAATTGAATTAAGCAATTTGTTTACACCTAAAGAACTATTCAAGTCAATAATAAACCCAGAAATATGTGACATAATATTACAAGAAACAGCTCGTAATGGAAAAAATGTTTATGATGCTTTTAACAATTAACTGGTTCAAAAGTTGCCTAATGTTTCTCAACGACCACCAAAAAAAAAAAAAAAAAAAACTGAACACGATACATTTTTTGAGATTCTAATTGCTGCTGGTGTACATAGAAATGACAAATACAATTTGGAGATTATGTAGAAAATTGATGCCTTGCCTCATGTACGTGCAGCTATGTCTCGCGACTGCTTTAAGGTGATGTTTAGAAAATACCTGTACAGAATGCGCCAAAACAGATAAAGCTGCACTGCCTTCAATTGTGAGTTCATATATGGCAAAAAAAGAATGTCATGCTTCTACAATCTATGCATATGACGACTGGTGAAGTTGAGAAAACACAATCAGCTAAACCAGAGATAATCAAATATTACACCAAAGCTAAAGGTGGAGTTGACGCTATGGATAAAATTACTACTAGCTGAGTACACTGTAAAACAACAAACATTGCGTTGGCCTGTGGCGATTGTCTTCAATATGATTGACATCACTGGCTTCGAACATCACACATCATTTTCAAAGAATATAACCCAAGGTCGAGGACAAAGGATCAAAGTAGAAAGTTTTAAAAGATCTTGTCGATGTATGCCTTCAGTTGAAGCTCAATCTACCATGTTAATGCAAAACCATCTTCTTCATGGTGCAGTAGAAATGGTACTTGGACGACACATTGTGACTTAACCAAAAACATCAGGTAGTTTTCAAAAACTACAGGGCAGTTGTGAAGCTACTCCAATAGTTGGTAGCTGTAGTTAATTGAAACCAAAAAAAAAAAAAAACAATATAAAAGTTTCATGTCATTAAAATTGAGTATTTTTAATTCGTAAACCAAAATTTTATACAAAAAACAATTTTTAATAGTTATTTTTGACCACTCCTATACAAAATACATACAGATACAATTGTGCCTATATCGGATTTAATGGGTGAAAGTAAAGGTTGACTTTATATCTTGGGAAAAGGATATGCAAAAAATATTTAAATATACTATTTTAAGAATGTAGGATGTCACAAAATGCAAACGTTAAAATTTTACATATTCAGTCGGACCAAGGTTAAAAATATAAATTTATAAATGTGTGAACTCAACAATAATTTACATGACAAAACCGGCATTGCTAATCTACAACAAAGCAGACAATCAATCTTTTGTTTACAATTCAACTTAAAATAAATAAATAATGTTAACTGTTACGAAATAAATCATAGTTGAAGTCTAGCCATTGTATAAATGAAATGATAAAATGATGATGAAAAATATTGTGCGTGAAACAATATAATAAATAATAATATTCTTTAGTTTAGTTTTAAAAACACATATTGTTACTGTATGGCAATCCAGCAGTTATTCAGCAAACTTTCTGTTTGGATTTTTACCAAACAATGCAGTTTGTACCACTGGTACCAGTTGTTGTGCAATAAGTTCCAATCGTGATTCCAGTGTATTGCATATTTTAATCTTATCCTTCTGTGCCAATAACTCAATGCCACCACATGTTTCCGGCGCTAAAAATGATGAAGTGTCCAACTTTAAATTTATTTCCTTATTGGATACAGCTTTGTAGTCTGCTGCCACTTCATCAATTATACTTTCCACGACTGAAACGTCAACTTCACGAACACGAATTGTAACATTTTTCTCTAACAACTGAAACAGAATAAAATTAAATTACAAACAGAATACATATATTTTAGGTCTTAACTGGTTAATGATTAATACCAGTTAAGCTAGTTAATAAAGTACTTATAAAGACAAAAACCAAAAGGGCTATAATTTTAAATCAATTTTTTGTAGATTTTTTGTAGAACAGTAATTACAATAAATATTATGGTAAATCTACATTTAACAAAATATTTGCAAAATATATAAACATACATATAAACCTACACAAATGGTCTTACACGAGAATTTAAATGAGAATATCATTAAAAATAAAACAAATTTCTCTACTAGAAAATTAAAGGTATTTCCAGATTAATAAGAATGACATCCAGTGTTCCTAAGACCATTATGTAGTATGGAATCTTGGAAACAAAAAAAAAAAAAACTATAAAAGTAAAAAAAAAAAACAAATTCCTCTACTAGAAAATTAAAGGTATTTCCAGATTAATAAGAATGATATCCAGTGTTCCTAAGACCATTATGTAGTATAGAATCTTGGAAACAAAAAAAAAATATATAAATGTAAAAAAAAAAAAAACAAATTTTCATTAAAACAAAACCAAACTAAACAAAATAAATTATTTGGATAACTTTAGGCGTTATTAAACAGAGATGATTTGGCTCAAACTAGATTATAAGTTAAGATTTTTACACATAATATATTTAGATTCAACCATTTTTTACATTAATATAAAAATGTGTTATAGTTTGGCAAGTTAAGGGGCACAAAAACTGTGATAAAATGGTTAATAAATTAGTAGAATATTGGCTAAAAAAACATTTGTTGGCTGATCGAGAATTTTTGAGTTGTTTTCACACCAATTCTGTTTATAGCACTTTTATCAAACAGCTTTAATTAAACTGACCTGTAATATGGCTTGCAGAATCAATTTTTTCAACACTTCTCGGTATAATTTTTCATCAGATGAAACTTTAACCAAACGCTTTTGGACATCATTTAATACCTCATTAACATGGTCTTCACGTACTTTCAATGTCTGAAGACGCGCTTCATTAAGCATGTTGGAAGATTGTCTATATAAAAAAAAAAAGAAATCAAAATAAATAAGATATTACCGATAAAAACCATGTTGGCAATATGCATCATCTTTTAAATGTTGGCTAGTTAAAAGAGTATTAATTAGTAGTGGACAGAGGTAAAAAGAAAGGATACTTACAGGAAATGTGATGGGAAGCACTTAAAAATCTCCGAGCAGCCAATAAGACCATCAAGAAGTTTACACAGAAATACTATTGTTTACACTAACACACACAAGGCTGAATTGTTAATATTCAAAATTAAGTTTAAACATTAAGTTAATATTAATGAGTTAACTTTTGTTTAAGTTAATTTTTGATAATTCAATGTACCTAAACATTAACCAATCGTGTTTAAAATGGTGATTGATAAGCCAATGAAAGTTAGGAATTGTTATGGTTCAAGTTCTAAAATCAGTGATTGTTTTACAACGTCAATAACTAATAAGCAAAGTAAGTAAGCCTGTTTTATATTTAGGTACTAGGTACCTATTTTTATGACAAAAACCTATTAGATAAGTAGGTATTCGCAAATTAGTCTTGTAACCTTACAGAGCATAAGGCCCATAAGGGTGTGTTAAATATCTATTTGTAGACTGGGTACCTATTTAATAAAGTTACGCTACAAAGTCGCTTACATTTTTTTCTGCAATTCCACTTGTCTTTCTTTGCGTTCAAAATACTCTATGATTTTGCGCCTCTGGTGTTGGACCAGACGGCCCTTTTCAATGTTGAACTCTTCTTCCGCTTTAGCGTCGATCTCCTCGGCCTTTTCGTTGGCCTCCTGTTCGATGAAGGCCGTCATGTGTCTGATCTGCGAAAATTAATCTATACGTTACGGCTAAACGAGAACATCGGAACGCGCGGTTCGAACGAGCGACGACTGACGTCCTGCGAACGTCGGCCCGTACGCGATACCGTCACAGACTGAAAATGTTTTACATATTCCGTACTCGGCCGGACAAATTAGATTTTTATTCAGTTTTCGCACTCACCTGTTTTTGCACGTCGTCCCCGCCGAACGCCATCTTGCGTCGGGTGCGATTCAGAAAAGTCGACGAGGAAAATGGAGAGCTGTGCTGCGTTTTGGTCAAACTTCCGCCGGACCGAAGTATCGGAATCGAGCTGCAGCCTGCAAGTTGCAACCGATGCTGAATGTTGCGTACGATGAACGAGAAATATTGACACATCGTTATCGGCGCCTTATCACGCAGTGGAAATGGAAAACATATATTATAATAATAATAATAATAATAATAATAAAATTGTTCGAGTCATAATTCACAGTGTCACCGCAACTCGAATATTATAATTTTTTCATCGACCCGTTGTCTATTGACAACTATTCTACTTCGACCAGACATAAATAGGTAACATGAAAAAGTACTTTTCGAGTTAACTGCGCTTCAACCCTCGATGAAGGAAAAAAAAAAACCTCTCCTACACCGTGCTTCGACCACTATGGACGAGCCAATAGATACCTGGGATCCGGATATAGATTACAAAATCATATTATCAACGGAACTGGAGCAGAGAAAAAAATATTCACTAATAACAATTTAAAACTCTTATTAAAAATATTCACACCTACTTTTATATACACAGATTATATAAAATTATTTATGTAATCTGTGCTTTTACTATCTCGCTGTTGTCGTGATAGCTGATATGTTTACATGTATATTTTTAATTTCTAATTTAAAACGACCGCGGTTGTGGGCGGGTCATTTCTAAAAAGTAGTTAATGTACAGGCAACTTATATAATTGTTTACTTACTTCGAAGCAACAAATGCCGGTTCCCTCCGGATCAAACTTAAAATAACCAACCTACCATTCCAAAGTATCCAAGTCCGCCGTTTTGTGATTTTTTCATTGTATACCTTATTTACCTCTTTATACATAAATCGCCTAACTAGTTACACAAAAATTCATGTACTTAGAATCAACCGATTTGTAATCTGTAAAAAGATTAAATATATCTGTAATAAGATCTTTTTATCTAGGTTATTGTGAAAGCTGAATTTCTAAAAAGTTTTTAGATACTCCAGAATAATGAAATATAATTTTACAAACATTTTCCAAATTTAGAAAAAAGAAATAATTATTTAAACATACTTGTAATAAAAAAAAAAAAAAAAACGAAAATAAAATTCCACAATAACAAATTTTGTTGGTGAACACAAGACTTTTTTCAGTATTAAAATCGAGTCACTCTAGTCAGGGAATTTTTCTTAAGCTTTTATGTGATTTCTAATTATTTCTTTTAAATTGTATTTATTCAAAATGTCGGTAAGTTATTGTTAATACAATTTTGAACTATGTAGGTAATTTGTAACAAGTATTTATATATATTTTTTGATAATAGGATTATGAAATTTTCACATATTTTTTCCCAAAAAAGTTAACCTTAACCATCATAGAAATCTTATGCATCCCAAACGGATTCAAAAAGGCAATCTCAAATTTTAAACTCAAAAGTTTTTTTGAAAGTGATAATTATAGAAATGCCATCTGTTCACAAAAATGTGTGCTTAAAGATAGTTTAAGACGGCATATACAAGTTGGTCATTTACTAGATCAAGAATATATTGTAAGTTTGTTAGAACTTCAGTTATACGCCATATTTTATCAAACAAAATTATACTAACAATATCTTTTTAAAACATCTTTTAGGATTGTGCATATAAACTATCATTAAATAGAATGTTAATAAAATATTTTATAGCTGCCAATAATTTTGTTTTACTGACAGATGTATTAGTAGACAGTTGAAAAACTAAAATCTTGATAGAAATAAAACAGTCATTACAATAAGTGAAGTTGCTTAAACAGCTTGAAAAAATAAATATAAATGTTTTATAGGAAACATTTCTCTAAAACAGAGGAAGTTAGAAAATAGAATAATGACACCACAAAATAGAATATTTTACGTAAGTGTTTGAAAGTTTTAATCATTCTAGTGTGAATCATTGGCCAAATTTTCCGTAATCTCATAATAGTACAAGTTTTTAATTTTATCTCTTGTAAACTGGTAAAACAATACACTTTTATTTTTTCTTGTTGACATCTAATGTTAATGTTGAAGACTCCAAAAGACAAATGATCTAATCAGTTGGGAATGGTATATTTATGTTAACATTATTATTGGTAATTGAACCTAACTAAGAACATTAATTTTTAAACTTTTTGGCTATTCATCCAGCAACATACAGAAAACTATCTTCTTCAGCAACATTAATTTGAGATTCAACAGTTGCATTTTCTTCAGATGAATCAAATGATGTAACAGTTGAAATTGAACCATTTAGTACATCATCAACAATTGCTGGCTCAACATTATAGTTCTTGTCGGTTACTTTAAACTGTAGATAATTTGCAGTAGACACTGATACTTAGAATAAATTGATTTTATTTTTTTAATATATGTTAATTAACTTACTATTTATATTCTATTATTTTTACAGCTTTTAGCAATGAGGCCTTTAACAAATTGTTAAATATAAAATTATTTTTAATTATTAAACAGCCCTACATATAGATTGATTTTTGGAAAAGAATAATTTTTAAGTCTTAATGTTTTATTTAGTTAAGTTAAAGTCACAAAATTATAATATTAACTCACCACACTCTTTTAGTTTTTTTTGTTGGTTCTCTTACCAACTTTTTTTTTAAATTCAACTCAAAATCAATTTCTTCAAACTGTTCTAAAAATATGAATGATGTGTTTGGATTAAATGCATCAACTTTTTTACATTTAACTATCCAAGTTTTTTCGATTGTCTTTAAGAAATGAAAAAAAAAAGAAATATCTTTGCCCTCTTTCACAGTTTTACAATTATTATTTGTACAAATAACTAGAACACAACTTATTCCTGGCATCTTAAAAAATGATTAAACGTTGGTCGTTAGTTGCTACTTAAACTGTTACATAGGTTTAGTTCATGACTATTTTATTTGAAAAAATATAAACTCATAATCATCTCTATTTTCTTTTTTATTGAGAATCACTTATTGAATATTTGTACAAATATATTTGTTAATGATAAAATAATTGTACTATTACAACATAATTTTCTTATCTACCCTGTAACCCGTTGTG
>CM029361.1:6123444-6149669 GCA_017140985.1 Hormaphis cornu
TCTACCATGCCTGGCATTGGCTAACCTTCTATTTCTATAAACCTTGTTTTGACCCAAAGTTAGTACCACAGAATAGGTAAAATTTCAACTATTCGCTGGTTACGGGCACGACAGTGTAACCCATTAAACAAATATTAAACTTAAAAATACTAAATTCATACAATTTATTATGAGTATTGAATACATAGATATCATTTAATAGTTCTATATGCGCACGTTGTACCTTTTATGCCCAGTAATTAAAGAGTTCCAAGCATTGGTTTTTAATGAATCTATGTGGATACATGTCCTTGATCTTGAAGGACCCATAACAAACCATCTATGAAGTGGACTTCTTTTTTCACCCCTAAATTTAGATAAGTCATCTCAAATGTAACAGGAATGTCATAATTGTCAAGTAACTTTTTTCTACAATGATGCTACAAAAAATACAAAACAAATTAATTCAAGACTGTTTTATACACAACAACGTATAAATATATTATAACATATACATTATATGGGTTGAAACAAAATAAAAAAAAATATATATAACTTACATCATCATAACTAGGTACTATCAAATATGTACAATGGGGCTGTCGTCCTTGTTATAATTGATCTCATAAACAAAATACTTCATTCTCATCTAACACAATATCATTGATTATCATTGCCACATTTAAATCTTTAGTTTTGATATTTTTTTCCTATTTCCTAATGAAAGTTAAAAAATAAAAAAATTATAAAAATTAAGTTTCACAAACAAACTATTAATTTAGCTATTAATTTTACTTCTAATGTTCTTTTGTAAGCAGCTCTCCAAATTATTTGCAGTCTTTTTTATCACAACTGGTTTGTAGGGTCTTTCATATTTGTCAACAAAATCTTTTAGACAAATACTGTCTACATCAATGCGCTCAATGTTTTCTTGAACTTGAATGAAAGGCTTAAAATTATTGACATGACTGTGAGCATTGGGCATACCATGCGTGTTAATCACTTAGTTCTAAAAAAAATTGTTAAATTAAAAATGTAATGAGTATGAAGTAAAGTGTGTACATTACACTCATAAACATTTTATTGTATAAGGTACATTTTTAACTCTCTTTACATTTTAAAGTAAAGGTAATATAAATTTCCAAAGGTCCAAACGACCAAAATATTTTTAAAACAATTGTTTTAAATTTTAATGTTTACTTTTACATTTTTATATGTGTAATCACGATAACTTCTTCAATGATGCTCCGATTTATAAAGTCAGTACCTCTAATGATAATTATATGAACACAGTTGGTACTTTGAGGGGGCCATAGATTTAAGCATAAAAAATTAAAAAGTTACAATAAATAACTAAACAAAAATTAAGGGGAAAACGTTAAAAATTACAGCAAACGCGTTTTTGACATATATAATTTAGATATTTGACCATAACTTCCACAATAATGATCGGAATAGGCTGAAACAATCACACAATATTAAAATTGGTATGAATCAGGTCTAATAAAATTTCAAGAAATTTCGACAATTTTTGAGCTAAGTATAGAACTTTGAAATTTTCGAAAATGTTTATTCCATTTATTTTAAGACAATTTTCTCAGATTAATAAATGTAAAAGTTTGAAATTTTTTTACATAAAATAAGTACTTACCTGTGTATTGTTTACTCTGTCGTACTACCTATAAATATTAAACGTTGTAGTAAATATGTTTGAATTCCAATTAAAACTTTTTACTATAAAATTTAGGTACCGTTCTCATTTTTCTTTTTGTGATCTTTTCGGAACTCGAAAACTACCAATTATTAGTGTTGCATTAACAATAATTTTAAATTAGGTACATAAAAAAATTTAAATAAAATGTTCCATATTTTATTGTGCAAAATTTTATGTTAGAAATTTTTTCGTGTAAAGTTTCGTAAAATAAAAGTAGATAGGTACCTGCGCTAATTTGATAATAAGAACAGTGGTCGTTGTATTATAGTATCATTTAAATTAAACATTTTCTCGTCTACCGTGACGTCAACGAGTAGATTATTAAGTTTAGAAACACACGAAAACTAACATAAAAATAACACAAAATCAGATTAGTTATCAACTAGTTAAGCATATTATTTTCTACCATTCTTGAGACTGTAGCAGAAAAAGAATAATTAACCTGACTTACATTTCTGGAGACTCTAGGTACAACAAAACTTTTTTGGACTCGTCTGTTGTTGTTTTGTAATTAATAATTTACGTACCTAGGTACCGCCGACCGGGAACAGTAGGAATTTATTCATTACTGGGATGCAAAAAATTGTTTCAAACTAATCGTCTCATCACTTGATCTAGTTTTTATCTTGGCTTTGTGAATCCTCTTCCTCGTTCTGGATTCAGAATTGTTTGAAGAGTCGCTCATTCTGATACAGTTTTGTTAATTTTCTTGCAGATAAAAAGTCACTAACATTCGTTTACACAGTGTTAATGTAAGCGGATGAGAAAACAAAAACAAACGCAAGTGGTCAATGAAATTGTTGAAGAAAAAATATATAACAATTAACGTACATTAGACTAAAGGCACTGTACCAAAAATGATAATAAAAACAACAAATGTCAGCAAGATAACACGGCGCATTGACTGTGACGTCAGGCGAGTAAATCATGGAGTAAAACATGATATCATGGAGTATCATATATAAATATTATTGGTAAATAGTTTTTATCACGGACATAAACCATTTAATTGATAAGATATTTTATACTACTTAAACGTAATACCCATATTAAAGTATTAATTTGAAAAAAAATTAACACTAAACACGCTCATACGCGGCTTGGAATTCGGATCAACGGGATCACTGTCATAGACAACGGAATCCAGCAGCTGCTCTTCTCGGCATAATTAGAGATCATAGGAAATTACGATTGAAGATAATTCCATTTTAAATCGCGTAGAAAAGGTACATTTAAGATTTAATTATTATTAGAGATCCTCGGTCTTAGAACTTGTCCTATGCATGCCACGATTGTGGTTTGGACTGAACAAAACTGCCAGTCCTTAACACTACGTATCTTAGTAAAAACTTTAACCATAAACTACGGCTTTAGACAAAGGTTTTGGTTTATGGCACGGCTCTATCTAAAGCCGTGCAAATGGACACTAGAGATTTATAGTCTTCATGCCATAAACCCATCTAGCTGGGCAAAATATGAATTATTAATGTTGTGATTATGAATATCACGGTTTAATTGTAAACATTTTGATTAGCATTAATTGATAACTATAATATGTTTGTTGATTATTTACCTATGTCCCTTTTTTTTATAATAATTAATTAAAAAATTGTCCGTCATATTGAAAAATCGCACCGTTCAGTAATTCTACTTCCGTTACAGCTGTAAAGCTCTAGCTGCTGTCGCTGTTTTCGTAACATTTGACGACAGATACAGCGAGTTGTGGTTTTTTGTTTGAGGTTGGTCTACTCGTTTTTTCTTTTAACCGCTTGATTTTCACGTTTTTACTTTTCAGTGACCACTTGACCAACACCACCATGTCCGGAAATGATAAAAAAAATTTCAAAGTGGGAGAAACGTTGAAACAAAACTTGCAGAAGATTATGACCGTATCAAAATCGGACGTGTGCTTGATCACTAATACTGCTCATGGTATAAATGTTTGACATCTCATAGGTACCTTGCCTCCCCCACACCCCCTTTCAATATAACTATAAGAATACACAGTGACTTTAATCAATTAATTATTTTTTATTAATTTTTATGTTACGTATGTGTAAAATTAAAGCGCAACTCTACTTAATTTTTGTGTTTATTCCCTATGTTTGATATTTCTGATGGAAAATAAATGTAATAACACAAATGGCCATTAAGTAGCTGACACAGTAGCTTTACACTACCCCACAAATAAATATTGGTTTCAAGGGCAAGACTTCTCTTGTCATATAATATATTATATTTTCAACTGTATAATGTCAACTCATTTAACAGTTAGTCTCGTACATACATTTTTTTTGGCTGCTGAAAGAGGAGATCTGGATATGGTTAAATTGTTGGTGAAAAAACATCCATATTTGGTCAAAGCATACGATAAAGATGGCACAGCATTACATAGAGCATGTTACCGAAAACATGTAGAAATGGTTAAGGTAAAAAAAAAATTTAAATCTTAAGACAGTGTTAACTGCATCTATTGTTAATATTCATTAGTGCTTGACTTAGGTTGGTGTTGGGGGACCCAAACAGAAAAAAAAAACATTTGACCACTTTTAATTTAGTACCTTTGACGATTTAGAATGAGTACATCAATACAAAGTTTATTTTTATTAAGCTGTGCCTTAGTACTATTTTTTTCAAAGTCAAGCATTGATATTAATACTTTATGACTTATGTATAATATTTTATTTATGTTTAAATACAGTTTTTACTAGAAAATAAAGCTGATCCAAACTGTACTAATCCCGAGTCATTGACTCCATTGCATTTAGCTAGTATGACGCCAGATTGTGAAGAACTCAATCATGAAGCATCGACTACTGACGATTCAACTAATGGTGGTAAACACTGAAAGTTGTTATTGTATTTTTAAAATATAAATACAATCAATAAATTATAAATATGAAATCTGCTGTTTTGATTTTAGGTTTAATTCCTTTACATTTGGTTGCTAGATTAGCTGATTCACATGATCTCATTGAATTCTTATTATCTCAACCCGATGTAAAACTACCCAATAATTCAAGCAACACTTTTTTTTCTTTGTTTACGGCCAACATAAACGCTTCCATCCATCACAATTTTGTGCCATCATATGCCAATCTTCATCCCGATAGTAATCTGTTACATCCTTCCTGACACAATCCTATTGCATACGCAGTCTTTCCAAAGGTCGTCTTCCCTCTTGGGTTCTCTTATAGAACAGTCTTTATCATGGCTTCTGGTTTCCTCCACACGTGACCTGCCCATTCCAATCTTTTCCTTTTTATCTTTTTTCTTATGTCCAATCTGCTGTAGATGTCACATAACTCATTATTGTGTCTTTTACGCCATTCTCCCGTTTGCGGGTCACTGCAGAGTCCATATATCTTTTTTAATATTTTTCTTTCAAAAATTCATTTTTGGTTATCACTTTTCATTTAAGTCCAACATTGCACTCCATACAATACTATAGATCATATTAGCATAATGTATAGTTGAACTTTTTATTTCTTTGTAAGTGTTCTTGACTTAAATAGGTTTCCCAAGGCAAAATAACAATTATTACTCATTTGAATTCTTTTTAGTATATCATATTGTTTGGGTTGAATTCTGATACTTTTGAAATTGTTAGACGTTACATTTAAGAATTCTTCAGTTTGTCTTCCATCCCGTTGTCTTCTGACTTTCAAATATTACAGTTCTAATATACAGTTTCATCCCTTTATCTGGTGCTTTTAAACTATTTTTTTACAACCAGATTAAAAATAATTGAGATTTGGGAATAGTGCATCACCTTGCCAAAGCCTGTGTTCAAATGAATTTCTCTTGATAGCACTTTTACCATAGTATTTTTTAAACTGGCCTTGATTAATGCTGTAAGTTTTTGCGGGAGGTGAAAATATCCTATAATTTTATAAATGCTTTTCGTATTGATACTATCATATGCCATTCTGAAATCTACTATGAGTGTATGTAGTTCTTGATCAAATTGCCAAGTTTTCTGAAATAATAGTCTTTTAATAAATATTTTATCTATTGTCCAAAAGACATAACCTCTCGAAAAAGTAATAATGTTAGGCTTTTTGAGTACACAGAATAATGTGTTTTAATTACATCTAAATTGCAAAACATTTATTTGGACCAAAGACTTAAACATGGTCCGCACGATGCAATCAATGGTTTTTTCACTTGACTGTGTAGCGATTGAATTGATGCGTGTGTGATGTAAAAAAAGTAAAACAAACAACGAAAATTCAAAGTGAACTGTAATAATTGTTACGCTTATTTTAATGACTAATGAGTAACGACTAGAAGAACAAAAAATATTTGACGCATTACGATTGTAGCACAACATTTTAACCTAACAAAAATTGGAATTTGGTTTTTCATTCTAGGCCTCAGATTTAGCAATAACAACTGTTTTCTTATTGCTCTCAACAATAAGAAAACGATTGTTCATGTCCCAGTATTTTTGTCCACTGATTTAACACTGGCAAATACAATTTTGGATTTGGAAATCTATGAGTTACACCAGTAGCGCAACTAGGATTATTTTGAGGGGGGTGTCTGTCTCATTAAAAATATAAATAGATCACTTTTCAATAGTTATTAAATAAAAAATACGGTCCAAGGGGGGTGTCCAGACACCCAATACACCCCCCCTGGTTGCGCCACTGAGTTACACCATCTAAAATAATAATTTATTTATCACACGAATACACACAGATTTAAATTTATCATTTGAATTGATAGACCCATTACACACATTTATAAAATAAAACAATATTCGGTAAAATGTATTGAACATATTTTGCGTTAAATAAACTTCAGTTTCTGTTACTATTCATTATTTATTAAGTAAATTAATTGTCAAATTATAATAAAATAAATAAATAAACTAAAATCATCAAAGTAAACCGCATTCGTATGTATGTAAGTATTAGATTTCAACCAATAAAAATGTATTATTCTTTAGAATAGAATTAATTTATTAAATGTATCCGATATAAATCCTAAAATATTGATTTTATAAATGTAAAACAATTTTTGCTGTTTAAAAAGTGTTTTGCGATATTTTTGATTTATTAGGCATTTGTATCTCATATGTATCTCAATTATCATTTTTCGTTGGGAATTATCGTATTGTTCAGATTTGTCGTGTAAAAATAACTACAGTTAAATTATTTATGAAGAGCGTATAAAAAAATATGCCTTTATCGAATATGTATCGATACGCCAAACAGAATTCGGTGTATGAAATCAATGTTTGAAACACTGTAACATTTCAAATCCTCATGATGGTGGTGCGTATATTTTGTACGAATATGCAAACGCGTATAAATCATTAATTCAGTTTATAGACGTTGAATGCACCGCCGCCGCAACGGGCCTACGCAACGACGGTCGGTGCGCGAGAAAGAAGGGAGTTATGACGCGACATCAACGCCCCCATAGTTTTCGATGTATATAGTAACAACTATTATTATAACGTTCCGTCTGCGATTATATAGAATCCTATCAAAGTTTATTTATGAAAAACAGTAATAACGACAATAATTTATGATAACTTCAACGCGCGCGCACGCGCAGTTACAACGGGATACCAACAATTCTGCTCGCTCTTTGTTTCCGCCGGACTTGTCGATTGTCGATTCTACGCGTGTATGATTTTTCGCATAGTGGGTTCGTATAATTTTTTTTTTATCGGACTTTTTGTCGTCTATTTCGCAAATCTCCGTGCGAAACTCGCTTCGAAGTATGTCGCACCTATTTCACATTTCGCCGCCGCTGTTCACGCCACCGCTGGAACAAGCCATGGTTCCCGTCGTCCGACGTGAGTACACACTACAATATCACGTACGCGCGCGCCGCAGCTTTGTGCTGGATCTCACCCATTCCCCGCCGGGTGGCCAATTAGCAATCCGTAGACGAAACAGACTGTCCGGTCCAGCTGCGAAACGTTGTCGGTGAAAACGACCAGGTGGATCCGCTTTGTGCGCAATCGACGAACAGAGGCAATTGATAGAACACTGTATATGCGTTGCTGCAGTCGTCGTTCAGTATAAGTTGCTGTAAAATATTTTTCTGTTTGGTTGTATCTTCCAACTCTTATCCGTATTCTTTGGTCCAACGGGAGTACACGCACACATGACACGCGCCCACTGCAGCTTTGTCTCGTCAACAACTTTTTGGCTAATTATCAAGCCCCATACCCTATTGGATAGTACCGTTGGCTAATCGATGAATTGGCTCTGCCCTTTTAGCTTTTCATTTGATACGCTCGACGTATGTAGTTCCCTCCTCCCTGCATGTACTTATTAAGTGTAATGAAGTGGTACATGGGCCTTACAACAATATTGGCAAAAATTGTCGTTCTGTCGTTTTGTGCATACGATTGCTGTCAAGTAAGTAGTTACCGTTGTTTGAATCTTTCTTTTGTGTTTGATTTCCCACTTTGCCAGATTTCTTACTGGACAGTGCACGGTGTGCGGATGTATGCACATCTTGTGAAACTTAAACAACGATTTGCAATATTTGTCAGTTACTTGTTCGTGAAGCCGCCTGATTCACAATGGTCTGTTGAAGATGTCCTTCTCGATCATTTTTGATATACCCACATAGAACATTTTCTCTCCATTGGCTACTGGAATTAATCGTTTTGGTAACGTTTCTATAGCGCCATCAAAAATATGAAAACTCCGAGACTTCCACTACAGACTGATACTATACTGCATTCACTGGTTTGGACCACTACAGAGTTATTTTTGGTTTTGACTTTTAAATCAATGTAGGTAGTTATGAATTTAAAACTTTGGTCTCTTATATTCAATTATTTTTACAATTTTTATACCTTTGGAACATTTTACTGTGCTTGATTTATTTTCAACATTCTCTAGTTTTTATTGTGACAGTTAAGGGAGTTCCTAGAGTTTCTAAACAAATAATAGCCGTAATTAGAAATAAGGCATGTGTGTCCAGCTTAGCTACTGATTAAATCATAATTCCAATGAAAAATAAATTAATATTCTTTAAACGCCCAACGACCTAACAATCATACAATTTTAAATTAATAATAAGAAAGTTATTTTATTTTCTTATTTTATATTTTATTTAGGCTTAGATTCGTTTTTTAAGTAATTTATATTACTTTTCTTTTTTATATTTTGCCATTACATAACATAAAACAAATATGCAGTTAACAACCAAAACTTTTATAAGTATGCAAACAAGTACAAAAACTTAAAATTTTCAATTCTAAACAAAATAAAATATTTACTCAGAAATGTGTATTGGTCTTATTCGAATTTGTAATAGATATAGCAAATGTTTTAGTACTTTCATAAAAAACATACACATCCATAAACTTTTGTGCCCTACACATACTCATATATCATAACATAACACAATATATCTTTAAGAAATCTGATGCATAACTGCATATAGTAAAAATGATAATTTTTGGCATAAATGCAGCCATGGAAGGGGTGTTTACTGTTTGAATACCCAAAATCCTCCTCCTAAATATGCCACTAGCTGTATTAAGTACCCGATTTAATCAAATTAACCTTCAAATTATTATATTAGCTAAGTAAAATTATAATATTTTTAATTTTAGCACCAACATCAGCTGTTGCAACCCTGGTACCAGTTGGAGAACCTAGAGCAATGAGCGTTTTTCAACCCCAGACGCCTACATTGCGACAATTAGTTGATGTACCCAGTATGATTAAAAAATATGTACTTCTTAGTTTGTATTTTAGAAATAGTAATAATGACTAATTTTTTTTTCAGTATTTAACTGTCCTCGTCGACCAAATTCGGGAAGAGAAGGCCAACCAATTGTGCTACGGGCCAATAATTTTCAAATGTCAATGAAACATGGTTATCTACATCACTATGATATCAACATTCAGCCAAAAAATTGTCCACTGAAAGTTAATTGTGAAATTGTTGAAACTATGGTTCATACATATAGTAAATTTTTTGGTAATCTTAAACCTGTATTTGACGGTCGCAATCATTTATACACTAAAGATCCATTGCCCATTGGAAATGATAAAATGAAATTTAAAGTAAGATTAAAAAAATTAAAATGTCAAAATTAATTCAATTACATTTGATTTTCTTCTTTTCTAATTATTTTTTTCTAATTACCCATTTTTAGGTAACATTGCCTGGGAATGGTCAACATTGTGTATTTTATGTTTATATTAAATGGTTATCTCAAGTATCATTATTTGCTTTGGAAGAAGCATTAAAAGGCTGGACTAGAAAAATACCAAACGATGCTATTTTGGTTAGTTAAAATGGTTGTATGCAATTATTTGATAATCAATTTCGTTATGTTTATAAAAAAAATAATGTTGTATACTTGGATAACCCGTTGCCTGTTGTTAAATCGTTTGATGTTATTACCAATAATTGTGAAATATTTCTTATACATATTTTTAGTAAATAAAATTTACAAGTTAAGTTAATACTGGTCAGGACATCTTATTATGGGCAAAGTTTTTATATTAATGTAGATTTTCTTAATTTTAACTCTAACTTAGATATGTAAATGATACTTTCATATTATTAAGATGTTCTTATAGACAAACTGAAATTATGGTCAAATACTTAAACAACATAAAAAAAAATTTTCAATTTACTATAGAAACACAAATCAATGATAAATTAAATTTCTTACATCATACAGTTACATCATACAATTTCTCATCATACAGTAACCGTAATCAACAATAAATTTGATTTTAGTGTATACAAAAACCTAATTGAACTGATGCTATAATAATTAAATAATTCAATATAATAATTAAATAATTCCAATCATCCCTATTCTTAAAAACTTTTCTATTGTAATTAAATTTTTAATAGACTTCAATGTGTACCATTTAACAAATATAATTATTAACATTAACTTAACATTTTCCATAGTATAGCCTAGAGAAATAATTTAAATTTAAATATTATTAAAAAAATCCATAAATGTAAAAAAGAAAAACAAATCCCATTCAATAACAATTTTAAGTGTTGTATAAAACATCAAAATAATTTATCTGTTAAATTTGCTAAAGTACTCATTAATAGTTCAAATAACTTAAGTTGCGTTTAAGACTAATAATAATTTAATTAAACAAGTAAACCATAAGTTCGAAAATTTCACTAAAACATTTCCTTCTTACAATAATTCCGGTATACATAAGCGTAAATTTTATGTTAAATTTTATATTGGTAAAACCAACAGAAACTTTATAACTAGATACAAAAACACATTTCTAAAATAAAATTTAAATAAATTGTATCAAATTTTGGTAAACACGTTTTGGAAAATAATCATAATATAAATTTTAACATAAATAAATACTTACTACTTGAGCCACCTGGCGGATCCTGGGAAATCCTACAAATAAATTTATTTAATTAAAATATACACTAATATACACTTGTCATCAATTTTTTTTGTTAGGCTTTAAATGTTGTAATGAGATATCTTCCATCTATGACTTATACTCCAGTTGGTCAATCATTTTTTTCTTCACCCGAAGGTTGCTATTATCCATTAGGTGGTGGTAAAGAAGTATGGTTTGGTTTTCACAAGTCTGTTCAACCATCCCAATGGACGATGATGGTGAACATTGATGGTAAAGACAGTTTTCAAAAAAAATTTTTAGTTACTCAATGATTTATTTTTTTTATATAGTGTCATCAATTTCTGTTTACAAAGCACAGCCAGTAATAGAATTCATGTTTGAATTATTAGATGTTAATAATATTAACAAACAACAAATACCATTAACAAATTCACAAAGAGTTAAGTTTACCAAAGAAATAAAAGGTCTTAGAATAGAAACTACGCATTGTGGAGCTATACGAAGAAAATACAAAGTATATGATGTCACAAATGTGTCAGCTCAAAAGATATTGTAAGTAACTAATACTCCAAATTTAATTATAATTAGAATAGTTATTATTGTAATATTTTATTTTCTAGTTTCCCACTGAAAGTGGAAAATGGCCGGACTGTTAAATGCACAGTAGCTAAATATTTTTGGGATAAATATAAGATCAAATTACGTTATCCACATTTACCTTGTCTTCAAATAGGGCAAGAAGAAATGCATACATATCTTCCTTTGGAGGTTTGATTATAAGTGTGCTTTCAAACTTAGAGTAATACAATTATGTATTGATCAACAATTTTTTACAGGTCTGTAATATAGTCCCGGGTCAAAAGGGTTTTAAAAAATTAACCGATATGCAAACATCAGCAATGATTAAAGCAACTGTTCGAAGGGCTCCAGATCGAGAAAAAGAAATAAATTCTTTAGTACGCCGAGCAGATTTTAATAATGATTTATATTTACAAGAATTTGGTCTTACTATATCAGATGATATGATGGAAGTGAATGGTCGTGTTCTTCCTCCACCAAAACTACAATATGGTGGACAAACTTTTACTGAACAGGTATGACCGTATGATAGAACATACTTTTGTACTTATATTCACTTTGTCATACTATATGAACAACTTTTATTGTGTTTGATGTATGAGTATTATAAATATCGTATATAAGAATCTAAATGCATAAAGTAATAGATTGGACTTCTTTCTTTCCCAAATTAATTTTATGTTATCATTACTTATTTCAACGTAAATAGCATGTGAACAGGTCAGTAATGTGATTGTGTGAGAAAAAGTAAAATTAAGTTATGCTACCGAAATGTTTACCTTGTGTTCTGACACTAACTAGTTAAATCTATGTTCATTTATTCTGCTCTTATAATTATTATAATTGTTGGTTCCATTGTTACATGCTTGTATAGGATTTATTAGGAACATATTTTATTATTGTGTTAAAGTACTACTATGTGTAGATAAACATTAAATATTTCGAAAAAATGTATTTTATAAAATTTAAAGCTAAGAATAGAACATTTTACTATAAGGTATTGTTATTATTATTACCACTATATTTTATGTATTACATAGGTACTATAGTGATTAGCTCATGTTTGTTATCAAATATAATCTTAAGCCAACAAATTACTGTCTACTAGTTGTTTTAAAAATCACAAAAATCACAATAGGTACTTAAGATAGATAGATAGTTTGTACTAAATCTACATTTTAAATATTATCAGAGCACTATTAGGCTGCTAGAATTATATATGTCCTAAACCGACAGATTTTTTTTTTATTGGTGCGTGGTGCATGAGGTTACTTCAGTATAAAATAATCAGTTATTGATGAATGTGTTACAATTATCTTCACATATACACCCTTTGTTAGTCTAATTCAGATGCTTGTCACTGATGTTGGTTTTAACACACATAAAGTTTTTCAATGGTGTAGTTTTTTTTTTATTGAAGAAATTAATTAAAATAAAGTATTAAGATCAAGTTGTCTAACTAATTAAAGTATCAAGCTTTCAAACTTCAATTTTGTTTATGTTTTGTCCACCAAATATAGTTGGCTTCAAACATTTTCCATTAGATTACTGATTTTTTTAAAACTAATGATCTGTTCATGTTAAAATTCACAGCTCAGAATTTTGCCCTTTCCCTTAACAGGTTTTCCTTCAATACATTTTTTGAGTATGAAATACAAATGAATTTAAATGATTAAAATAACAAGTCTCTAACTTGCGACTACTAACAAAAAATCTAAACAATCAATACATTTTTGTAGCCTGTAGTTTAAACATAAAAAAAAACATAATAAAAATATTTTATTTGAATAATCTGGCTTTGCCTGAAATGTGCATTCCGTATAACTGCTTTTAACCTTCTGTCTATAAAACAAAGAAATAAAGTATTCTAAATCACTTATCAGTAGTTAATTACTGTTTAACCATAAAACAATATACTTTTTTACTCTTCCAACTCATTTAGTGCACATAAAAACTCATTTGTCTCAAGTCTAAGCTGAACTGTTATTCTTATATACAAATTATATACAATCTTAAATACAAATTAATGTGAGCTCAAGGTCTTTAATCTAAAAGTGAATCAGTTTAAAGTATTTAAAACAAAATGAATAAATACCAATAACCACTAGAAAATAAATAATTGGTATTGAGTAGCAAAATTGTCAAAGAACAAGCGTTTATCAACATTGACAAAAAGGAAAGAGGATATTGACTACCAATCTACTTAAGCTTATTTTTGTTATTGCTATATTAATGTTATTATTAAAATTGCTATATTAATGTTATTATTAATGTTATTATTGTTTATTATTAAAATTTATATTGCTTAGGACTTTTTTAGTGGAATCATTGTGTTATAGCCGCACTGATTTTTTTATTATAATTTTGGTAAAATAGGCCTGTTTTTTTGTTTATTAAATTAAAAATCAAATATTACAAATTTAAAATCTTAATAATATTTAGTGATTTATCCATCTTCTTTAAGCAATGCTTGTGATAAAGAGAGTTAAAATACATAAATTTAAGAACGAATTACAATATTAGATAATATTTACGCAATTTTAAACATTTAGAAAGAGATTAAAGAGAAAAAAAACAATACAAAACATACATATATATATATATATATATATATATATATACAGGATAGAATATAGAAACATTTTAAATACTTAATAAAATAATGTATTTTACCAAAAAAAAAAACAAGTGAGTAACAATACTTGCTTATTTTCTTATTTTACTTTGCAACTCTACTATTTTTGTCATTTTACATAATGTATAGAAAAAGACACTCAGCACAATATTATGATGTATTCATATAAGTTTAATAAAATTACTTAAGTGGATTATTACAGAATTGATGTGTCACATTACCTATTTTTACTCAGTTGGCGCCACTTTAATTTTGTTCTCAGAATTTTTGTGTGTAATCATATAAATTATTAACTTTATTTTTCATGCACTATTTTTTGTAAATTTCAGGGAGGATTAAGTTTTCAAGAAACATTACCCTATCAAGGAGCTTGGGATATGAGAGGTAAACAGTTTTTTGCTGGTGTTGAAATTCGTAACTGGGCAATAGTAAGTTTTGTAGCCAAGAGAACAGTTGGTGAAAATGCAATAAGGTAACAAAAGATGATAAGAAGAAGAATATATTTATGTTGGTACTTACTTTTTAAGTAATGCGTATGTTTTATTTCAGAAACTTTATTACTGAACTCCAAATGATTAGTAGTCATGCTGGAATGCCAATACTTGGCCTGCCCCGTTTTTGTAAGTTAAATAATAAATAATACACTTTAAAAAATAGCAATATTTTTATTGAACTACATTTTATTTGAAATTAGGTACATATGCTACAGAGCTAAATCAAGTTGAACCGATATTTCAATATTTAAAATCAACATTTACAGCATTACAACTTGTAATTGTTGTGTTGCCAGGAAAAACTCCAGTTTATGGTATTATATTATAAAGTTTTTTTTTTAATAAATAGTAAAATCCAGTTTATTGAATATTTATGATTCATGTTAACAGCTGAAGTCAAAAAAGTTGGTGACACCACCTTAGGAATTGTTACTCAATGTGTCCAAGCTAAAAATGTTAATAAACTGTCACCTCGCACTTTATCCGATTTATGTTTAAAAATTAATGCAAAATTGGGTGGTATTAATACCATTCTTGTACCCAGCATCAGACCTAAGGTGTGTTTTGATTAAAAAAAAATTAAGGTTCTCTTTTATTGTTGACTAAGACTAATTTTCATTTTGTATTATTTATTATTTGTAGGTATTCAATGAGCCAATAATATTTTTAGGTGGTGATGTAAGTCACCCTCCTGCCAGTGATAGTAATAAACCATCAATTGCTGCAGTAGTTGCATCAATGGACGCACACCCTAGCCGCTATGCTGCTACTGTCAGAGTTCAATATAATAACCTAGAGATTATTCAAGAACTAAGTTCTATGGTCAAGTATGTGTATTTCACATTTTAATAATTTTTTTTTTTTACCTTATGCTTGTATAATCCTTATAAGTAGTTAATTATTATTATGATTGTTGATTTTAGAGAGCTTTTAATCATGTTTTACAAAAGTACTGGGGGTTACAAACCTCATCGAATAATATTTTATCGTGATGGAGTTTCTAGAGGACAGTGGCCTAATGTACGTTTTAATTTAATATTTATAAAAAAATCAGTTAAATATTTTGTAGTGCTTTATTGTGTTCTGTTTACTATTTTATTAAATTGGGCACAATAACCGTTTATTGTTGTATTTTGCTATATTTAGGTATGCATTTCAGGTCCTACTACATGAATTAACTGCCATTCGTAAGGCATGTATTATGTTGGAAAGTGATTACAAACCAGGAATCACCATTATCATAGTTCAAAAACGCCATCACACTAGGTTTGTATATTTTAACAAAAATAACTTTTTTTATGCACATTTTTGTATTTCTAGGTTGTTTTGTGCTAAGAAAGAAGAACAATCTGGTTTAGCTGGTAATATCCCTGCTGGTACAATAGTAGATGTTGGAATAACACATCCTACAGGATTTGATTTTTATTTATGCAGTCATCCAGGAATTCAGGTATACAATTCAGGTTTATATTTATGTAGAAAATGACTTCACTTACAATTGTTTCATAAAACAAATACAATATGTTATAAAATATTATTATTTTCAATTTTGTGTTTTGTTTAAAATGTTTAGCAAAATCACCAATGTTGAAAGTGTCGTATTTTAATATTAAAATGTTTAACAGGGAACAAGTAGACCTAGTTACTATCATGTTTTATGGGATGACAATCATTTTGAAGCGGATGAATTACAATGCTTGACATACCAGTTGTGTCACACCTACGTTAGATGTACACAGTCAGTATCAATACCCGCGCCTGTATATTATGCTTACTTGGTTACATTACGAGCTAGATTTTATTTGGTGGAAAAAGAGCAAGACAGGTAATATGAATTATCTAATATTTTGATTTTTATCATTAATCATATCTTTTATTGTTTGTACATATGTTATACTAATTTGATACAAATTAGTATGCATAAAGATTCTAGTACTAGTGTAAAGAGTTTGTGTGGAGAAACAGAAAATTCAACACAGAAGTAGGCGTACATCGGGGCTTGGCATTAAGCCCTTACTTGTTCTCTGTAGTAATGGATTAAATTACAAAAGAGATTCAAGATGATGTTTGCTGATGATATAGTTTTGATTGGAGAAAATGTTGGAGAGGTTAATAATAGGCTGGATGAGTGGAGATTAGCTCTTGAAGGGAAGAAGTTGAAGTTAAGTAGAAGTAAAACATTGTATATGAAGTATAATTTCGGAGAAAGTGACCTTGAGTTTGACGATACAAGAAGAGTAATTTACTGTAGTAAGTGGTGGCGTAGTAAAAAAGGTAGAGATTTTAAGGTACCTGGCATTATTTGTACAAAGGGACAGAGGCTTTATGAGAGATGTGAAACATAGGAATAAGTGCGGTTGGATGAAATACTAATCACTTATTTTTATTTATTACTTAAATTCAAGCCCTAATTATCAGAACACGGTTATTCAAATAGTAAATCAGATAGTAAGCTATTTGTCATTTAAGTAGTTTATGCAACTCAAAAAGTCTATCCTAATATTGTCAATCCAACAATTTGATAATACTGTTTTAATAGCTGATCAAACTAACCAATAGTTTGTATAAATACTCGAATACTTTTCTAATTAGCATCATAGGTATTTAAAACATCTTTGACTTGGTATTCATTCCTGTTTGCCAACTGGGTGTAATGTTTAAAAAAATCATAGCTGATCAAAAATGATAAAGTTTAAAAATAATTTTAAGTAATCGACTCCAAGAATCTTAATTCATTAAACCATTATTATTTGTTTTATGATGTAAACATCGTCTTGTTAGCAATTGGCGGTTTGACTTCAAAAGACAGTTTGAGTCAGCTATATGTTGTTTTATATGTCTTGGTTGTTCATTTTATTTGGTTAGCTAGTCTTAAAACTTTGTTTATAACAGTGTACTAGATTACATTTTCAAGTCATATACTCAAGTATTTGTTAATTATTTTGGATACCCTAATCGCCCTCCTCTTGGCATCAGCTGTTATAAAATATAAGTTAATTAATACCTAATTATTTATCAAGAATCTTATCCATTCTTATATTATCTATATATATATTATATATTTAGTGAATTTACAATTAATTAATTATATTTTATTATTTTATTATTGTATCTAATTAGTCATATTTTATTGTAAATTAATCTTTGATAAAAAATCTTATTTAAGGTCGAATGGGTAAAGCACATAAATTTTAATTATGTACTTTTTTGCATTTTATTTATTTCATTAAAAAATTGTTTTTCAGTGGTGAAGGTTCAAATAAGTCTGGACAACTAAAGAGTGAAGACCAAACACCAGAATCTATGACTCGCGCTATCACAGTACACGCAAATACAAAGAAATTGATGTATTTTGCTTAAATGTCAAACAACTATTTTTGACAAATTTACATATTAACACACACTTTAATTATTGTTCAGCATACACATAAATCGTACTAAAATCAACCAACCTACTTTATTTATTATTTTTTAAATTTTTATTCATTAATTATTATCGTTTTTTTTTTTTTCATTTTGAGTTCCAACTAGATTTTTTTATATATCTCCAAAATTCCATTTAGTTGTATTACAACAATTCGTAAATTTGTGCGATTCTTGTAAATAAATGTGGTTTCAATCATTGCTTAATATCTCAATAGTTTTTAATCATAATTATTTATTTTCATAAGTAACTAATTATTATTGTTGGCTATTCATTGACTTTAACTCTATTAAAAACATATAATATAGTGATTACTTAAGTCAGCTTTTATTTTTTTATAATTTATATTATTTTACCTAGAGTATAGTTTTGTTCGTTTTAAAAACTTTGTGTTAACACTGTAGTACAGATGTGTCAAGTGTGTAGCGTGAAGTGTGCCGACTTTTTTAAAATTTCATCTAAAATTCGAATTTCTAAAATAAAGTTTTTATTTAACAGATATTAAAATTATGTATGATATCTATGTGCAGCGTTTTAACTCTTTGTTTGATGAAGATTTTTTAGAACCCGTTTGTAATGCACTTAAAATTCCTAACGCAGCTGTTTATTGTACTACTGATAATGACTGTAGATGATTCAAAATATAATATTGTTGTTGGTGTATTGCGGAGAATTTATGATTTAGTCAAGAATAATGTAACTGAGGAATGGAGAAGAAAAATACAGAGCTGGTAACATTATATAATGAGCTGAACACATTAGAAATTATCAGAAGGTGGAAGACTTTTTGCGTTTGGCATGTCTGTAGAAACCAAAACCCACAAATACGCGCAGTGAGGGTTCAGAACCCATATTGAAAAGACCGCAAATGTGATGAGAGGATGTTGTAAAAGTGGATGTGAAACGTTTGGGAGGAGGATCTAACTGGAGGATTCTAGCTCTAGACAGAAAAAGATGGAGCCTTGGTTGTGAAACAAGATGGTCCTAAGGGCAAAATAAACCCACAAAGAAAAAAAAAAGAACACACTAAACCCACATTTTTTTAAAAACAAACAATGTAACAGACTCTTTCCAAACAAACATTTCAGTGTACACTATTATTGAAAAAGTGTACACTTTTTGTTGAAACGAACAAAGCTATGTTATTTTAGATGTTTTTTGGGGTTAAGTTGGGACAAAATGTTTTCTGGTACTTAAGAATGTCACTTATGTTAGTTGTATATTTTTAATTATGTTAAAAATATGATCAAAATTTAATGGAATATAAGTTTTAATTGTTGAACTGAATAGTAAAATTTGGTGTTGAAAAATTATTAAATTTTAGATTCAATGACAACGGATTAGAACAATAATTATTGTTGTACCTACAATAGTTTAAGTGTCAATTTTCCATGTACCTTTTTATAATTATCAATTTGATGCGTATTCAAAGTATGCATTTGATTGGTACCACATAGTTGCTAACCTTTTGATTATACCAATTCAGTATTACATAAATTAAATATAAAATAATTCATGTTTACATACATTTTATACTTATTAATTAACTATTAATTATATTTTATCCTAAATAACATTGTTAAAATTATTATGTATTGTACACAACATAAATTGTTTGAATCGTAGAATTTAAGTTTCGGTTTGTATTTAGTGGCCTAATGTTCAATAAGCATGTTGAGTTTTACTATTATAATTACACTTGAGGAATGAAATATTAGTGCATGTATATCAATTGAATAATTTAAAGGAATTACATTTACGCTTATACTGAGTTTTTTTTTTAAGAAAATAATTATCTACCTTTTTTTTTTTTTTTTGCTAATTATATTAAATAATTATACAAGGTATTTGTATTACATATTTAACATTGTAGTGTATATTATGATTTAAGATATTAATTGTTATAAAATAATTTTCAATTGTAACACCGTATGCAATTAAAACAATTCAATTTATATTGAGCTCCATAATAATTATTCGTGTATTTCAAACATACTGTATTTAAAGTATCATTGCTGATGTTTTAAAAATGACTTGTGCGTACACTATTGAGTTATTGTGTATAAAACATCGTAGTGAAATTTGAGTAAGTTATAAAAATCTGATAATACCAAAAAAATTAGTTGTTTTGTCCCACCGCTAAGTATAGTGAATAGCCATTAATTGAGCCAGAACAGATTAAATAAATAGCTTAGGTATTGTTTTGGTTTTTGGTACTTTGTTTCACAACCAGAATGGCCGAACCCTATGCTAGTGAAATGAATCCTATGCGCTTCAATTTATGTTAATACACTAAGGTGTATGTGCAATTATAATACCTATCGAGAGAGTAAAATGTTGGCAATGACTTAATTTAAAAAATAAAAATAACTTTTAACTAGGTATTTGTTTTTTCAACTTTTTAACATACTAACAAGTTAAAAAAAAAAAAATTTGTTCACAGTATATAATATATTCTCAACCACGGTGTATAAAATATATTTGAAATACATTTTCTCCATCGTAATTTAACATTATATATAGAGCAGCAGCTGCTGTTATATGTAAATCTCGGCTATAGATAGTATGTAAATCTGTGTCGCTCGATTGACGCGTAGTTAGAAACATGACCACTGCTGAACTGTACATATGTATGTAATATATGTACAAATAACTAAAAAAAACACTAGAACAAATTTCAGGTCACAAGACACAGGTCATGGGTGAACTGTAAAAGCCAAAATAATTTTATTGCGAAATAAAATCACATAGTTCAGTGCCGTCATCACACATATCTTTGTAAGTGATGTATAATATTACAATATTGTGAACATAGATATATCACATATAACATAGAGATATCTATGATTGTGAATAACACAGTATTCAGTTTAGTGATAAGAGAATGACAAATAATTGATTACATAATAAGTAAATTTATTAATTAATTTTCAATAATTAAATTTACAAAAGTTAAATAAATATGATTTTAGTGGCTATACAATTTTTAAATAAAACAGGTAAAATATTTTCCATGACAATTATTGTTTGCTCCATGATACGGAATCAATACGGCGCAGTTCTGAAGAGGACAACTTTTGCACGGTCCTATATGCGCGTATCATATGATGTACAGTTCAGTGACACGGACACATTTAGTCTACAAGTGTGCGTTTGAAATGTGCTTTCTTTATTAATACATTATTAAGTTCGTTTTTCGTTGTTTTGTTTCAATTTCTCCTCGTGCACAAGAATGCGTTCAATTTTAAATTATTTTTGATAAAACGGTAAGTTTTCACGATGTTTTAACATCGAATCAACATAGAAAATGTTTGAAAAAAATCTAGTTATCTACATCTCCGCAAACATTTTTAGTTTTTTTTTTTTTCGGGTATGTAGTCGTCCTATACGCGCAATGGCGTAGCCAGGATTTATTGGCGGGTTGTGAGAGGGGGTGCTGAATTTAGACTTTAAAATGTACCACTTGAAATTCGTAACACTAAAAAAAACAAAGTAAGGAAATCATTCAAGAAAGTAAAAAAAGAAAGAAAGTAATTTTTATGAGAAGAAGGAAAAAAAAAGCAGTTCCTAAATTTTGAAAAAGTGAGTAGATTGTAGGTCGAGAGAGAAGTTGTTGGGAATAGCGGCTACATTTTGGAGTGAGTCTTTGGGTAGTGCAATGGTTAGAAAATTATTGATCCAATGTATTATTTAGTACCTGCTATCTGAAAACTATGAAAAACCATTTTTGCCTTCCAAAAAGCGGTTTTTTTTTCAAATACATGTTATTTTAATGTCATAAATTCGAACCAAACAATAAATCGTATTTCAGGTATAATTACTTTAATATTTCTTTTAATTGTTGTTACATTTGTTTTTTTTTTTAGAACGTATAGAAAACCGAGCTCGCCCAGGATCATTTTTTTTAAATGCTATGATCTATCATTGCTTTTATATAATAAATTATAAATTTAAACTACAATTTCTGAAACATTGGCATACCCAAAAAAGTGACCCACTCCAAAGTCTAATCGCTACACCAGGCAACTTTTCACTCAAGTACCCAACCACAAATTTACTCCCTTCTTTTTTTTCCTTCTTTCTTATCAGTTGTTTGTTTAATTGTTTAGTTTTAATACTAATTGAATACAATGTCCATGTGTACCTATAACAAATCACTACGTATAGTATTGAACAAATAATAGTTACTTTTTAATAAAAAATTAACAATGATAAACAACATGTAAAAATTTACAATTTATAGTCTATACGGTATCTAGATAACAAATTATGTATTAATTTTAGCTACATAAAAAAATATTTCATGTCAAATAAATAAAATATTTCTACCCCAAAAATTGAAGATGTTTTCCAATTACATCTAATTATATCTGTTTAAATTTTAATTGAAATATTTTTAATATTTGCCAATTAAAAATAGTCTTGGATTAAAAGTTTTATATGTATATGTCACCTTGGATAAAGCAATAGAGGTATGAAAAAAGTAAATGTAAAAAATTAGTGGGATGCCATCCCTCCATACCCGTCCATTTTGATCACGAATAGGTATTGGACAACTTGTTATGAATTGTATTGTAATGGTATATTATATTTATATAGATACCTATTGACTATTATATTCAAATTTCTATGAAATATTTTATAGAGATCCAAAAGTTAGTCTAGTTTCTTGGTGTCCACAAACTTCATAAAAACAATTTAATGTGAATTTCCAATAATGAGTTTATATGTTTGTTACAAAAATATAGTACTAAGAATACAGCACATTTTTACATAAAATATTCAATAGTCCATTGTAGAGTATTTGTTATTAAATAGTTGTACAGCTGTTAAAATAATTGAAATTCTATGTTGTTAACTGAGTAATATGCCCAATTGTCTGTCCAGGTATGGTCTAAACAGCATGAAAAATATGTGTGCCACGTTTCTACACGTTTAAACGACCAATTGTTTATTTATTTACTTGTTAACTATAAGTAGTATAGTATAAAGTATACCTAATATCAATGTCAAAGCGTACAATTGTTAGTAAAACATTTTTCTTATTAAAATATTGATACGATCTATAAAAATGGAAAACGTTGTATTATAATATGTAAAATCGAGGTTTACTCAATGGAAATTAGAAATTAATTTGTTACACTTTTTTAGCGCAGATATTGTGTTGTGTGCTATTAAAATAGATTAACTATACAATTTTAAAATGTAGCACATTATATTGAATGTAACATGCACTATATTGTGGTCTATGCCATCGATATTTATGGTAGGGTCTAGACACTTGAAATTTTGCCTATTCCTGGGCAAATAAAAATTCCTTTTTATTCAATGTGAACATACATTAAGAAAGAATTATCTAAAGGTGCTTGGGGGTTAACAGTGCTTATTATATATATTTTTTGTCTGTAACACAACAATTCAAAATGTATCACATTATTGTCAGCATTCTTCAAAATTATTTCCCTAATTCTGCGGATTGGTTGTGGAACTTGTTGACCTCAAAATTTTAACTATCAATTATAATTGTAGTTATAAGTATGATATTTGACGATTTGTTAAATTTTGTAAAACTAGAACTTGGGTAACGCTATGTAAGAACAGCTTATTTAGTTCAACAGTATGTTGTACGTTGGCGTATAATATAATTTGATTTATGTATAAAATTAGACATTGGAAGTTGAAAAAATGTCATTGTACCAAAATAGATGTGAAAATAATTCTAAATTTAAAAAAAAATATTTTATGCTTCTTGTTATTCTTTAGACATTTTGGATTTATTGAGTTCAATCTAATCTAAAGTTAGTTACCTATATTTTATTAGGTACCTATTAAAAAGTGAAAACAATATTAAATCAAATACATAATATGTATTATTGTAAATGTGCATTTTTAATAGTGTTTCATAAATTAAGTAGATATAGGTTTTTCTAACACTTACCAATTGTCATTATTTTGTTTTTTGTAAATAACTTATAATTGGTTGCTTTATTTTTTGTTTCAGAATAAGTGAAAACATTAAAAAAATAAAATTAGATTTTCACTGAAAAACTATTTTTTTTGCAATGGAACAGGATATGAAAACAGCATTGGCTGTATCTTTAATACAGAGTAAACCTGATGACATAGATATTGTGGATTATGTTGTTAACATCCAGACTAAAATAATGAATGAAGAAAATGAGCGATTTGTTGAGGTATTTATGAAAAAAAATTTTATATTGATACATATAAATACTGAATATTTATTTTATTTTATTGTCTCAATATTTATCACTTACCAACTCTCACAAATTCTTTAAGTATATTTTTAAAACTAAGTTTTGAGTTGTTACTTTAAAAATAATAAGAATTAACCCATGCTACTACATACTAACTGGTTACTTAACTTCATTTGAGACTTGAAATATGTCTACATATATTTAAATTATTATAATTTTAAATTATTATAATTCTAACAACCGTTCTGTTTGTTTTATTGTTAATATTATTGCTATAACAATATATTGATGTAAGTAACATATATTGATTCAACCAAACTTGTTTCCGTTTATTAAGTTTAAAAATTTTATTTATTTTTATTGGTAAGGTAGGTAAATTGTTCAATTATAATTATTTGTTAAGCAACAAAACATTTAAAGTTTTTGATCTTTGGACGTTAAAGAACAGGCATAATATTCAAATAAATTAACAGTTTTAATTTTTTATTCTGCATTAAACATAAACTTTTCTTTACATATTGTTAATTTGTAGATAGGTAGATATGTAGGCTACAAGATTTGTTCTGTATTATGCAATAATAATTAAAATTTTACTTTAACTTTTACATTTACATTTACACTACATTACCAAAGCCCTATCTGTAGGTAATCTCTTGCCTATCTTAAGTTCTTAACTAGTAATATATTGATTATTTGTAGTTTGATTAAAAATTAAACTTCAAATGTGTATTTAGTATTGATGATGGTAACATTGTTATCAAAATACGTATTTATTTAAATAAAAGTTAATTTTTTTGTGGCAGAATGATTTGCTTAGTTCACTATAAACCACAAGTGCTCTAACTTTTTAGTTTTTAAAAAATAGTTATCATGTTATTAATGTATGTATAGGTATATTTTTATTTTATTCTACAGTATATGTCAAATTTTATTGTAACTTATAATGTATTTTTTAACTTTGAAAACATAACAAACTAACATTTTACATGAACAATTTTTAATTTTTGTTCACAGTTTAGTTATATTGTATAGATAGATATTATGTAAAAAACTATTACATTATACTTTTGTATACATGTATTATAATAATTAACATTTTTGGTAAAACATAGAAGATATTATTTGTATGATTCAATTTTCCTAGGAATTTTTATGTGAATCCGATTCAACCAATTATGATTTGCCAGAAGATACAAACGATAATACGTCTTTGTCGTTGCCTTTTCTTGATTTACAGAACTTAGAAAATATGTGTAAGTGCCTCAATATAAATATTAGTAAATACATATTTATTTTCTTGTAGATTAGGTAAGGATAGATTTTTAGATTTTTTTGAATAATACATTTTAGATGTTATTAACGTACGTTTCTTTCAATATCCAATGCTTATAGTAAATTTTTCTTGTTTTCATGATAAGTATACTTACTATATTACACTATATAATAAACAAAAATATATTCATTCAGTTTTTTGTTTAGGTAATGGTAATTTTAAAATATCTATGTAAAATTTAAATTATAGTTACTAACGCTTATTTTATAATTGTTCAAATTTAAGTTTTATTTTTTTTTTAAATAATTTATAACAATTTAATTTGATGAAAATGTAACAAAATTGTTTATACTAGACGGATGTATTGAGACGCCAGATAAAGATATTTCCTTGGAGTGTAAAATGACTTCGTCCAATAATCAGTGTGGAAGTTCATCAGATGAAAAACCAAGTGAATGTTTGGTTCAACCTTTAATAACCATGAAAATTTTAAGCGGAATCACTGATTTACCAATTGATTCTGGTTATGACACAAACGACTGGTGTACGAATCACT
>CM029361.1:6154669-6260502 GCA_017140985.1 Hormaphis cornu
GAGACTATGCGGTTTTTAGCAGAGATTTTCTATTGTAATTTGTAAATTATCGGAATTTCAACTAAAACCATCGTATAAAATATGTATTTATAATTTGTAAATATGTATGTAATAAGTCCTACAATAATATTTATAATGGTCTTCGACGCTGACATTTTACCATATTTTATTCTATAGCCGACAAACGCGGTACCACTAGAGAGCTGTCATAGCCGTCGCCCGTTCGTCAATATTCGGTTCTGGGTGGTCATTGTTATCGGACGTACCACGGTTATGAGAACACTATTCCTAAAAACCCAATCGTGTTCATATAGTATAGTGTATGCCATAGGCGTAGGGTGAAAAAATTTTTTGGGGGGGGCTGTAGCCCTCCTAGAGTTAACCGTCTATAAAATTGTGGGTAGCTCCGCCCAATTTTAGGGGGGCTATTTTCCAAACTGGGGGGGGGGGGGGCTAAGCCCCCCCCCCTAGCCCCCCCTAAATACGCCTATGGTGTATGCGCACTACACACACGTATCGTTGCTGTCAAATCTATTATTGTTTAATCATGAAATAGAAATTGGCTTGAAATCGTGACGTTTTAAGTACAGATACAAATATCGATATAAATAATATTGTGGTTGCATTTAGTTGTATACTAGAATAAGTATTCGTTGATAATGTCATGGAAATTAGCAATTTAACCTAATGACTGGAGTTTCAGTAGGTTCTAAAGTTTATATTGATTGTAATTAAATTATCGCAGGAACTGAAAAGAGCCGGAAACGCCGGGTTTGGACAGCTAGTATTGGCGGATACAGAACCCGACTTGGTCTCTTCGCGATAGCGATAATTATAACGATAATTATATTCGCGATAACGATAACAATAATGACGTTCGCCGACAGCATATTATTATGTTATAAAGCTATCTCAAACGAGTATTATTATTATTATTATAATCAAAGTGTACATAAATTTATTTCCAAACTACGTTAATGTTAAAAATATCAAATAAAAACTTAAAATTTTCTAACTATAGTCGGTGCCCCACCTTTTGAAAGTTTTTGACGAGGCGATCGCTTGGAAGATCGTGATATCACTATATAACGATATGACTACTGAAGAGTGAAGTCATAGAGTAACTGAGTCATATTATACTGAGTCAATTTATATTTTTTTTTTTAACATCTTTAAAATATATTATGATTTAGTTGAATATAGTGTCTGATACAACAACTGTATTAACAACGGACTGCCCACCGTGCAGAAGTTAATATAAAAGATGAAACATCTACTAGGTAAAATTGATTTTAAAAAAAATACAGATTTTATATAAAATAGAAAAATGATAAAAAAAAGCCGGGCAAGTGGACAATGTCACTTTGCTGTACAGTAATTGAATCACGGATCGATGACGTTGCTAAACTAAATGGGTAGGTGTTATATATTTACTCTTTACTTTTTTCTTACTTGACACCTAGTTAAAAAAAAAATGTATTTTAATAATATTGCGCAGATAAGAATTGTTTCCCAGCCCAAGCTTTGCTTAGTGCAATCTAATTTTTACTAAATTTTCTATAATATACAATGTATCCTCCGCGAGTTGCCGCGACTGCCTCGTAGTTTTTGCGTTTGGTTTCCCCGCAAAAAGACGATACTATTTTTTGTTAAGACGCCATTTTTGTTGTCGACTTTGCCGTCGACACGAACGGCATCGAGTCGATATACATTTTAGTTTTCGGCCGCGAAGCGTACGTTGTCCGCACTGTGACCAAACCTCGGTTGAAAAAAAATATATCGTCATGTTGGTCGTCCGCCGGCGGCTTGGCCCGTTCGTCAACCGCCCCTCCCCCCCACTCCGTTGCACCGTCGCAGACGCAGACGCCGTTCGAGACGCGCGCAACACGTACACGGTGTTGGCCATTCATTCGTTCCGCGACGGTAAACAACGACAATTAACGAAAATAGAATATCGAACAATATTTAATTGCGTTTTCAGTCCAAGGTGTCTATTTTCCATTGTTGTCGTCAATTACGAGGTCCGCGACAGCGAGCGATAGCGTCATCGAAATAAATTACCGCAACACAATAGCGTTGTTAGAGCCAGCCACGGCCGTCCCGTTTACTACCGGTTTCGGAGCGAAAACTTCATTCAAGGTAATATAATATTATCGCACATCGTTAGTAGTTGGTGTTGTTATTATAATTGTCATCGTAGGTAATGGGCTTCGTTATCTTCGTTTTTGCCGCGAAAAGGTGTCAACAATGCCGGATCTTCTCCGTGTTGACACACGTACCCATGCGCACGTCTGGTCAAAGTCGATTTTTTCTGTTAATAATTATTATAATAACTCGTTCAATAATACGTACTGTCGATAAACGATGTTTTCGTAAACAACTATTGTACGATGTAATTATATTAACGGTTATCGACTGATTGTAGTTGTTAAAATAATATTTGCGGTCCGTAATATTTTGTCTCGTACGATTTTTCCGACGACGTTCGTGTCCTCCAGACGGCAGCCGCCGCCGCCGCCGCCGCCGCCGCCGGTTGTTTCAAGGTCGGCCGCTCAGCGGACTCGAAGGAAACGAAAAACTAAAAACTCTTCTCCTTCAAAAATTTTTTTTAGTATTTTCTCTCTAGCTTCAAACATTTTCATTAAATTTTTTTACTTTTCCCCATAATTTTCGTAACTGGGTTTTATCATAATAAGGCACTCTCCAAATAATATTCAAGTAACAAAATCAAGAGATAATGAAACATATTACTTAGAAAAATTATTAGGTACAATGTTCTATTGTAGTTAAAATATTGACACCGGTCCAATGTGCGACATACGCATATACATTTTCGGTCCAATATGCGACCTACAATGGTTGACCTATACTGCATTTTTAATAGTTATTATAGATATTAATTCATTTATGATTTATCCTTTAAATTTATTCTTCTTGTCCTAATTTATGTGTAATTAATGACTTATGTGACAAAAGCATCTTTCATGTTTGATAAAAATTCGTCAAATATAGTTTCCCTATTTGGGTGGAGGGATCTCCACCACTCCTCTTTAAGTTGTATATTGTGTCTATTTTACACATTTTCTTTAATTTTTTTTATGCAAAATAGGTATAAATTTTATTAGATACTAAAAACGATTCGCATTTAATTTTTTAAAAATCTGTAAAACATAATATCCGTAACATATGCATTTGTCTGCGGTAGACGCAAAATCTCAGAAATGGGAAATAAAACCGAAAAAAAAGTTAAAAAAACTATTGCGTTCGGATGTTTGTATTTTGCATCCCCGAGAATTTGGCCTGGAGGCGTTGTTGATGCGAGAGGGATGGATGACGTTTCAATGACGATTTTTGTGTTTGGTTTAGACGAACCGTTCAAAAAATCTGTTCATTTAATCGTTATTTTTTATGAGCACTCAATAGTAATATTTGTTTTCAAACGTACTTTACTCTGTGAGAAGAACAACAAAATTATTGTTTAGATGCAGTAATACCTTTTTAGCAAATAGTTGTCTGTCAGGACCGGTTTTGAGTGGGCGAGACCGGCTGTCGAGCCTCCTCTGTAGTCTGTGTTTAGTGTTTACTAATAATTAGGTTTTTTATTTTAAATCAATAAAGTATAATCATAGAACCATTTATAACGTAATCAACGAAATTATTCGTCAGTTTAAAATCGTATAGTCAAAATTATTAAAGTTAATTTTATTTCATTTGAGTTAATCATTGACAAAATTTCGAATTGAAACACATGAGTTTGACGTCGAATTTGACTGACGAATAATGATTCAAAAGTAAATATGTGTTAAGTATGTATCTATAATAATAATTATGTTTTATTTAAAATATACTATTTAGCAGCATACTTATTGATCATTGGACAATAATGCCAATTTTGTTTACTTGATCTAAGCAAAAAATAAAAGAAGAAGTATCAGTCTTAATTTGAACACAGCACAAAAAACTGTTTTTACAGACGGTTTAAATAAAAAGGTCATATACCTACTCAAATTTGTTTACCAATGAACCCAGTCTGGTCAAGTTGTGTACCACCTACCTCAATCAATTCATAATTTAAAACTCAAGTTAACCCTTTACTTGTGTAAACTGTAATTTTGTGTGTAATCAGATTGAACAGCTTTAATGTTGTTGATTTTCTTATGGACATTAAACATGAACGATATTTTTGGTGTTCCTAACTTACCTGAACTAAGTACTTATACAAATTATTCAACGTAGCTCTTTACTACAAAAATTCAGTTTTATTCTGAGTTTCATTGTGATTTGCTGTAGTTTCTTTGAAATGATTTGTCTCAAAATTTCAATTAAATATGCTTTTTAGTTTTTATTTACAACTATGATTAAAATGTTACCTACCTATCTTTTTTTATTGAGCAATTAATCAAACTTTTGTTTATTTTGAAACTATTATTATATTATTTTCATTAACTATTATTATTTTTTTTTTTTTTTTTGTTCCATTGTAAAAATCAAGGGATGTTTTTATATTTTGAAGTTTCAAATGACTTACTTATGTGAAATGGTAGGTAAATAATATCTAAGTTAGTATAGATGCAATTGATTAAGAACTTATTTTTTATTATTATTTATAATTAAGAAATCACCTAGTTGAATGTTTCTTTTCAAGTTTTCATAAGAATCTGTGTATTGTATTTTCATTTATTTCCAGTAACTGTATTTTATAACTTAAATTCAAGTGTTTTTAGTGTAATACCTAGGTATAAAATTAATACATTATACACATTGGACAGTGTCATTATATAGAGTAGTTATTTTGGTTGAGTATATTTTAAACAAAATTTCATGGTACTGAACAACTTATGTTTTGTGATGTCTGATTGAGTAATAGGTATCTTAAAACTTTTTATGAGTAGATAGAACCGTGTTAAGTATGAAATTCTATGTAACGATAAATAGAAATGTATCACACCCATTTGTATAATACAGTCAAAACAAGTTTTTTTGATAATTTCATGTTAATTATGCATACTTTTCTGCCAATTTAGTCTAGTAGAAATATCAAAATAAAATTGAATCATGTATGAATGTAATACCGATCACAAGCAGTAAAATTAGGTATCTACTATATTTATGAAGATAGATAGCAGAGTCATAACAAAAATAGTAATAATAAACTTAAACCCTTAGCTTTTATTTTGTTAGTTATCTGTGACCTACACGTTGATAATTAGTGTTTTTTATTTACTTCTTGCATAAATCCAACATCCTATATTCACCCATCTGAGTCAATATCCCTTAATTCTATACGGGCTTCCCTTAACTTAGATTCTCTTGTTAATGGACGAAAATATACAGACATGTGCTTTCTATCTAAACTAGTAAATGGCGTTATATCTTGTCCAGAACTATTAAGTCTAAAAGCTTCTATGTTTTTACATTTTATTCACGTTCTTGTCTCACATTTAAAATCCCGTTTCATCGAACTTCTTACAGCATTAATAACACTATTGATCGAATAGCAAGAGAGTGCATAAATTGAAAAAATTTGATTTGTTTATTATGAATGATTTGTATTCCTTAAAGCACTGTTTTTAGCAGCCTTATGCAAATTTCTAAAATTATCTTTATATTTTGTAAATGTATTTTAATATTATGTACATAATCTATACAACTATTGTACTTGTATCTTTGTTCTAACAATGTTATTATTATATACTTTATTGTCACTGTACTTGAGCCCACCTGGGCATTTATACCAAATAAATAAAATCACTATTTTAATAATTTTAGCATATTATGTTTTATGGTTGTTATATATTTATAATTTTTTTTAAAATTTTTTATATACATTATGTTTTAATGATTGGTACCTACACACATTGTTTGCTAACAATTGTTGTTTATTTTTTATTGTTTTAGATACTAATTAACATGAATATTTCTAATACTCGCTCAAAGAAGCCCAATAATGCATTGGTTGGTGTTGTAAAAATGGGATATTTAAAAAAGAATAAAAGTTTGAGAAAAAAGTTTTTTGTACTTCGGGAAGCAACCCCTGATGGTGCGCCTGCACGCCTTGAATACTATGTCAATAGAAATCAATGGAAAAATAACACGTCACCTAAATAGTATGGATAGTTAAATTGTGTTTTAATGAAATTATATTAATTTCTTTTAAATGTTTTTTTTATAGTGTAACAGTATTAAAAACCTGCTTTAAAATCGACAAACAAAATGCAGATTCAAGGATTAAAAAACCTTCAATAAGGTTATACACATGTGAAAAATACTTTTTTATATTATTTGATTCCGAGCAAGAACTTGATGAGTGGTTGAATCTTATGTTGGTTTTACGCGTCACTGAAGAATTTAGATCTGGTGATTTTGCGAAAGAATGTATTGGTAATTACTCAATTTTATTGGTTTTTGTTTGTAACATTAAGTAATATAGACAATATATCTTTTCAGAAAATATATGGTACATTACTGTACTGAAAAAAGATTTAGGATTTAATCCAAGATTAAAGGTAATGACAGGATTTTCTCAGTCTGAAAAAAAATTTACTATCATGAAGTATCCAATAAAATCTATGGACGATCAAGATACTATTGACATAATGGTAAATAATAAATTGATAGCAACACAAATAGTAGCTGTATGTATATAATTTGAATTATTGTTTATTTTGAAATCAATTTCTTTGTTCCATTTAGTTAACAAGTATTCGACATTCTGGATATTTTGGTACATATTTTTATTTTGAAGTTGGACCATGTTCTCCAATTGGTCCTGGTTATATTTGGATAGATATTTGGAATCCTGATGTTGCTAAAAGTTTACATGATTTTATAATGGGTAGATGTGCATCAAATAAAAATTATAAAACTAACATAAAAATGAAATCATCAACTTTTAATGGTAAATGTTTTATTTTTTTAGTTATAGTAATATAAGTAATTAGTAGTATTTTTATTAATATTTGTTAACATTTTTGACAAAAATAACCTTATGTTAAACTACATGATTCTTTTTTAAAATCTTTGACAAATGGTAGTGTTTGATTATTATTCACCTTGTTATATTTATATTTAAATTATTTTCTACAGTATCTAAAATATCATATTAATTGTTGGTATAGACTATAGAAAGTTTTAATATGATTAATTAGTTTATTTGTTTAATCTTTCTTTTAAAAATTTAATTTTTTGTTATCTTTCTTTAATAGAAACCTATATTTTTCCTAGTTTACTTATATATTACAATTTATATAATTTGTTCTTTCAAAAAATAAAATAAAGACTTATTTATGAGTTATAAAATGTTTAGAAATATATTTTACATTTTGAATCTACTTTTTAGAGAAGTAAAGTGTAACATTGTTAAAATAATCATTTAAGAAAACTATTAAAGTAAATTTATAATTTGTTTTCTTGAAAGTACTCTTGTATTATAATTATAAAATGACACAATATTTTTTTATACTTTTATAATATACTTAGGTATGTACCATACATGTTAGATTTTTAACATTGATATATTCTTATGATATATTTTTTTAAGTTTCTTAAAAATGTATAAAAATGTTTTACATTTCTAATTTTTGTATTTTTAGGATTAACTAGGAAGTATCTTGAGGACAACCCATTGCGAAAGCGTACTGTAAGTGAAAATACAACTTCATCAACACGTTCCCCTCATGGGATTTTATCTCCAAAACAAACTTTTCATAATGGTCGTGACAATGCTTCTGCCTTATCATCAGCATCAGGGTATGCCACTTGTACAATATATACTTAAATATAACAAAATAATAAACAGTAACTTATGTTAACTTTGGTTTCACAGCTCTGGAATTACTTTTTTCAATTCTCTCTTTTCAAAATCATCAGAAATTACTGATAGTCTTTCTTCTCTTTGTATTGGAAAATACCAACAACCTATAGCACTTACAGAAAAACCAGGAGATTTTGTTTCGTTTACCCCTCTTGATAGAGGTAATTTATATTATTATTATAATTTATAACCCATTAAATTCATATTGATCATTGTTAATTGTTATATTAATCGAAACTTAGAGAGTTGAGAATTGATATTACTTTATACATGTAAACCATATAAAATTACAATTAACTGCAAGTATTTAAAATTTCCTAAAAAATAGTATTTGTAAAATTTTTGTCATAATGAGAAAAATGTATCACAATTGTTTAAGGCTTAAAATGAACTTAATGGGTTGATGTAAAGTTTTTTTTAAAAATTCTATACATTATATTCTTTGTTTTTTTAGAAGAAAATATAATGAGACAAACTATGGATCATAATGTTCATAATATTAATTTGATTAGCAATGATTTCATTGGCTATAGACCCAGTTCTTCTCAGGTTTGTTGGTTTTAATTTTATATTTTTAATTTTATTAATCATTGCTTAAGTATTGTACTGTATGTGACACAATCAGTTTCTTACATTCCCCCCTCTAGAATTAGGTACTTTTTGAACTCATATTTTGCAAGATAAAAATTTTTCTTGATCAAGTTTGGAAATTAAATATTTTATTGTTGTACACGTTTTATGCTTAGTGCTGATTGATTTGCTTTGGTATAAAAACATTTTATTTTATACTTTTTTCAGAAATTGTACTTTAATAAGTTTTATTTAAAAATTATTAGATACTTTTATCCATCCGAGTTGATAAATACTGATTAATTTATATTAAAATAGTATCTACAGCCTAGTTTGGTTTTTGAAAAATTACTTTATTCATGTTATTTTGTTTTCTTTTTTCAAAATTTTAGTAAAGAAACCAGTGTCCTGTATAAATAGATGTCGTTTAGATCAATACTATTTTATGTTATTTAAAAATTTTAAGTTTTATGGTTTTATACTTAATGAATGACTGCTAGTTAACATTTTAAAACTTAAACTATTATTGACATTAGTAAATGATATCCATTAAATAAAACATTAAATCACAATTTTTTTTAGAGCAATTTGTTTTGTGACTCAAGCAGTCTTCATGATTCACCTATCAGCGTAGATGATCAAGCATGTGCTCCATTTCATTCTGGTTAGTAATTAATAAATTCTTAATTTAATATAGATGTCTAAAAAAATATAATAATTTGTATGAACTAGGTGTGTTTGAGACAATATCCCCACCTGATGGGTACCTACCTATGAAACCCAGCTACACTCTTTGCAATCACGTGTCAAAGGGCATTTGGAACAGTACTAAACAAAGTAATTTTTATAACTATTTTAGCTAAATTTGTATTTACTAACAATTTTTAAACGTAGTTTTTGAAATTGAATTCAAATATTTTTTTGATAGGTTAGCAGTTTCATTTTTGTAATTTTCAGTTTGATTTTTGTCTAAAAGTTACTTATTTTTAACACTTAAATAATATTGTTCTTTGTGAGTGTAAATACTCAAATCTTATATATATATATATTGTTTTATGTTTGATATTATCAGATAATATAATTACCAATTTGATTAAAAAACGATTGACATTTCTAAAATTCCATATCATTTCTTTCTCTATTTCCAAAACAACAAAATAATATTATGCATACTTAATTAAGAAATTCTTCATTACATTATACACCAATGTTTTTACATCATACTGATGACATGAGATCATGGTGGACTTTTTGCATCTGCATATCTTGTCTTACAAGCTTCTTGATTTGGGTATCAATTTGTATGCAAATTTTAAAATTATTATTATACTTGGTAGCCAAAATTTTAACCGTTCATTTTTACAACTTACGGTATCACAAAAAAAAAAAATATATTATTTAATATTGATAAGAAAAATTGAGTTTTCTTTACTAATGTAAAATAAAATTGCCAAACTGGTTTTAATTTTTGTTCATATTTATTCTAGTTTTAACTTTTCCATAATTTCAGAGTAATAATAATTATCACCAACAGAAGGTAATTAGTTTTTGCCTTTATTTAAAACAGTTGTAAATTAGTTTTGTCTTAATGTAAAAAAAAAAAATGGTAAAATAAAATAAAATATTTTTTTTTAACTCATGATTGTAGCTCCTGATTGTCAAATATCCTTATATTTTATAACTAAATAATTTTATAAGAAGCTACGTGAGACATACATAAGAGGACTTCCCTCTTTCACCCACTTGTCCATTGGAATAAACACTTAATTTCCCAGTTTTTTGTTGATAGCAACTAGCAACTAGTAACTGCATAATTTTAAAAACAGAACAATGAGACCAAATGCGTCTTGAAAATTCCCACAAATCTGTTTAAGAAAAAATGTTTCATTGTTCAAATAGTTTAAAAAGAAAATTGATAAAAACTAATAACATTTTTATTCCTGAAACATCATTGTCTATAATTTCAAGAATAATACTTATTACACAATTTATTTATCATTTACCTTAAATATTCAGGGAATGAGAGGGTTAAACAATAAATTAAATTAAAGAAAATAATATGTTTAGTAATACATTCATCAATTCATGTTTGAAATGTAACAAAAATCAATTGATAAAATTTAAAAATATTACTAATTTGGCAATTTCATTTTACATTAGTTGAGATAACTAAATATTTTTTATCAATATTAAATAATAATTATTTTTTATTGTAATACAAAATGAACGGTTCAAATTTTGGTTACCAATAATAACAATAATTTTAAAAATTTATGTCTGAGTCAGAAACCTTGTTGAACAAAATCTGCAAAGGTAGAAAGTTCACGAGAATTAGTATTATGCAAAAACATGAGTGTTTAATGAAATGAAAGATTTCTTTGTTTAGCATGCAAAATAACTTGTTCTTTTGGAGACATGAAAAAAATATAGAGATAAAATAAAATAATAACTATTTATAAAAATAAATTTATACATATATATTTAATTAAAATATTTGCTAAGAAGCTACACAAAACAAACAAAAGAGGGTTTAATTTTTGAAGTATAAATTAAATCAATAAAAATAATTACATGTTTAATATATATATCAACTCATGTTTGAAATGTAACATCTATGTCTTATTAGATGTTTTTTCATACTTAAATAAAACAATACTAGTACTGTGCTTTTATTACATGTTAAATAATATCTTCTACTTTTTTGTCAAACTAAAATTATCTGGGAAATTTATTAAAAAAATCATTATTCTACTTTGCACATTAATAATTAACTTTTGGTGAATGTTTTTAAAATTAAATTTTTAGTTTAATTTTTTTTATAATCTAACCTACATTCAGTACTATTGTTTGAATATTATTATTTTGAAATTATCCATAGACAAATATTTCAAAATGTATTTACATTTATTTTACTGTTACATCTTAAGTACTAGAGTCCTATTTTTTTATTTTGAAGCTAATTCAGTATGACACTGGTTTTTTACAGATTTAATGTTTCTTGTTTTTTTTTTTTAGCTGTTATTTTTCTGTCATTTTGTTGTTAGTTTCAACCCACTGCAAGTTGCAATATCTTATACAATATTGTAAAGATTTTTTTATAGTTTTAGACTCATACGATACACCTAAAATGGAATCCCCTGATGATAATGTTCCCATGGCTCCTGTAGACGCATTTTCTGATCATGTACCTATGGATGGTGGTAAACTGAGGTCAATAAAATCTGGGACTCCTTCTACAGATGCTCGCTTTTCTCATATACATTTGGAAAAAGTTACTGCTTATCTTAGTACATCCAAAGAGAAAGTACCTAACATAAGAACTACTAGAACTCATTCTGTTGGTTCTGAATCTGATGGTTTTAGAGAAAAAATTGAGAGGTACTATAAAAGTATACTATAAAAGTACTCAGAAAAACATAACCATTTTTTAATTTTTTAGAATTTCTGCTCGTCGACAATTAAGACCACGTGCATTAACAGTTGGTAGCCATAGCAGACCTTCTAGATTAAGCAGTCCTAATGACCAGTCCGGTTTGACAAGTATGTCCCAACAAAGTAGTTGTGGTGATCATATGGAAATCGATTATAGTTCTAATTCAAAATGTCGACGTCACTATGTAGCAACTTCTCACGCCTTATCTGGCCGGCCTCCAACGAACATATTATATCCTTCTTCGAATGTTTCACATACTTATAAGTCTTTTGGTCATTTTTGCTTACCTACAGGACACTCAACAACTTTTAAAAGAGTTTTGGAGGTATCCAGTGTTGATCCTGATGATGATTATGTAGAAATGAAACCAGGCGTAGGATTGATCCCAAGTACAAGGTATGTTTTACGTTAATATTATATTTTTATTATTATATTATACAATATTATATTTTAATTTTTAAAACAAATTTTGTTTTCGGATACAAACAATATCACCCACTTTATACACGCCTTCTGTTGTATAGGTACTGAAAATATTTAAATATTCTAGAAAACAGATACATGTAGTGTGTTATATTAGTTTATAAAAGTTTATACTGCTATTTTTATAATGCAAACTACAATTGCTTATGAAATGTCAATCTACAGCATTAAAATAAGTAATTGGTTTAAATGAAAAATAGATTCATACTTAAACCGATATTATGCAAATAAAAAATAAAAAACATTTAAACATTGTAAACATTTTGAACACAATTTTTTGAATCTTACAGTTTTATTTTCTATTTGTAGCACAAACATGGCGTTAGAAAACGCAACTAGACCACCTGTAAGGGAAGCAGAAATAGGTTCGATTTCGGTTAAGCAAATGGTTGAAGACCTGAATAGAAAGTTAAACAGCGCTACTTCAGGTCAAAACAACCAACAAAAATGACTAAAGACACAAATGACTAAAAAAAGCTTGCTGACTATGAAATAACCGCATGGTCAGGAAAATATATTGGTCAGACCAATATTATCGGATGTTTTTTTTCTGATGTTTGGTGGATCTGGTGTTTGACCGACTATTATTGCTGCATAATATGACATCGTCAAACCCATTTTCAATCTTAAAACTTGATTTTTTTACTCGATTAACAATTATAATAATGTAATGTGTTTATTGTTTGTATTAAAAAACAAATAATTTTAATGTTGCATTTGTGTTCACTGGTAGAATAATTTCATCTCATTCCTAAACAACCAGTTGTGTATTTTATTTTATTTTTTTTTTTTGTGTATGTTTATATTTATTTTTTAATGTATTTTTAATGTACGTTTCATGTGTTTTTTAAAGTAAAATTTTTAAATGTCAACTGTACACGCGTATATTATAATGTTTGATTTATTACGTATAAAATAAAAAAGTTTTAAACATTTTTTTCTTAGCATTATTGTGCGCAGGAGTGATAACTCTTTGAATATTAATTTAATCCTTGTATAAGAATTAAAGCACATTTAAATTATATGCATATAGTTAGCCTAGTGTATCAGAAAGCGTTTGGACATCACTGTCATGAGTGAAAAACATGAGCGATTGATCATAACTCCCATTCAATTATTATGCATACCTAGTCGATAACCGATAAATATTAAAAGTTTGTATAAAATCAATTACGTGCACTACAATATAAACTTATGCAATTTCACAAAATATCCTAGAATAACTATTACCACCTTCCTATAATTTACAAACAATTTAATCATGTACCTTACTGGTGAAATCTGGACCTCAATGTTAAGTAACTTTTATTATAATATTATGATTTATTGGTCATCGTATCCAATTTAAAAGTAAAAAAAAAAAAAATGGAATACATTGTTTTTGGTGCGGAAAAATATAACTATTGTAGCTACAAATTTGATTTATCCAACAATAGAGAAAAGTTATATCGATTATTAAAATTTTTTTTTTTTTAAATTACCTACTGTAAGATAACATTTTCTAGGTAGGGAACGAAAAATTAATAAACATACCTACTGTTATAAAACATTAGTTTTGCAATGTAAAATCCCATTCGTACCCAAACGCGCTTCTGACATTTTCCAAACATCTACACAAACTACTCAAATACTCAAATACCTACTCGGTAAATCAATAATGCGTTGCATACCTATTACTCATCGACAATGTGTATTTAATCATTTGCGTAAGTAACACCAGTAGAATATTGTCAGGATTATGCACAGTAAATATTGTTAACATTTAAACTCATAAAACAAATATAACGACTTCACTGTGTTGGGTAGGGCTGGGCAAGTTAACAACTTGCGTTTTTAACTCGTCAAGTTAAAAACTGTCTAATATTTTTCATTTTTAAATTTATTAAACTAAAAGTTAACTATCCGAAAAATTAACTTAAACGTAAATATATTTTTTTTTTTTTTTTTTACTGAATAAATCAACTCGGGTATTTTTGATATTATGATCAATATAGGGTACATAAAACGAGTGTTAAAAAGTTATAATAAATCACCATATATTTTCGATGTCGGCATATTGCAAATTCGTCTCAAAGTTAATTCAGTTTAATTGTTTATTACTATTATTGTGACGAGAGGTTAATTTACACAAATATTCAAAAATGTAACGTTAAATTGTGTTTTCTACAATATTCATAATGCGTATTCAAGGTTTTAATTTTTTAACCGGACGATGTATCTTCTTACAAAACTCTGCTGGATAAGGCATTCTCTCTGAAACAAAATGGAAAAAAATAATAATTTTCTTCAGTGTAATGATGAATTGACAAATGGTGCTTATCATTACAAATTTGAACGTATTGCATATCAAGAGTATATTAATAGTTTTCTTCTAATCTTATTCATACACTGTAAAGAATCGAATTTTTTTTTTAAATGTAACGTACTATCTGTCGTGAAATTCGTGGCAATACCATCTATGTAGGTCCGTGCAAAATCTATAACACGAATTTAGTAATTACTACTATAAGAAGTCTTTGTATACTCTGTAATTAATTAGTCACAGGTAACGGAGCTCAATTTAGTTCAGTTTTTAAAGATATTAAAAGTTCATCTGCAAGGCTGGGCAATAGATAACAACTATTTTTAACTCGTTAAGTTAAGTTATACGAAAAGACAAAAAGTTGATTTTTTTTCATAAATTTATTAAATTAAAAAATAACTATCATACAAAAAAAAAATTAACTGAACTTGAAGTAAAGATGGTTTTGTACCTAGTATGACGTTGCCTCCACGTCAATTTTTTTTTTTTTTGGAATTTCCTTTTGAAATAGTCTTCTAACAAATACTTTTTTTTTTTTAAAAAAATGAGTTTTAAAAAAAATATTTTCAATTGCTACAGATTAACTTAAAGTCAACGCGTTAAATTAAAACAGAATTAACTTAGAAAGTTAAAAGTTACTTAATTAAAATAAACTTAACTTTTTAACGTAATTTTAACTTAAAATGAGCTCAGTAAATGCTCAGCCTTGTTTATTTGTATAAAATAATTTTGTATTAGTTTACAATTTTCGTTATTTTTCATATAACATAACTCAACTACGTTCGTTACACCTATAGGAATTCTAAAAATTTTGAAAAATGCATAACACAAAAACGTGATATTCCAGTAGACTAGATTATGAACAATGAATTTTTCGTTTCAAAACCTATTGTGTATGAAATTTTGACTCCGTAGCGCACGTTTTTTTAAAGTTTTGTGACGTTTTAAATCCTTTTTTTCCCCATCAAAGTGTAAAAATTACGAGGAAAAATTTCTTATGACGTTTTTATAATAGTTAAATTTTGCATTTTGATGATGGTGCGGACAATTTTGCAGTATTTATAGTTGTTTTCGCACATTATTAAAAAAGTAATCAACATATCAGAAAAAAGAGTGTCGAATAAAATAAACTTAAAAGCCAAATACCAAACTCTTTTATGGTATTCAACATGAATATCGGATCAATTTTTCTAGACGAAAGCGTAATCACAAAAATGAATATTTCAAATTTTTCGCCGTACACAATTTTGAAAATTATTTTGGTTTTTTGCGAAGGACACATTAAATAAATCAAAATCACAAGAAACCCGTCAAATACAGTACCAAATACTTCAATCTTCTAAGTGATATATAACATTTTACGATTTTTCAATTATGCATAAATATGAGTAAATTGGTAAAAGTTAAAATTTTAAATAATGTTTAATTTATAATTGTATAAAGAAAACTCAACAGCAGTAAAAGAATTTGATTCTATAATCAATTGTTAAAAAATAATGCCTTCCATAAATAATTATAATGTTTGAACTCTATTTCATAAAAACTTACTTAACTCTTTTGGAATATCTTTAAAAACTTAAATACATAGCAACATAAATATTTCATTAAAATATCATTTTATTTTTTCAAGGATATGATCGTTCATTGTACTCGTATGTATGATATTCAGAATAAGAACAAAAACTGGTCTTAAATAATTTTATCAAAGAGATTTTATAATCAAATAAAACTAAATAAGTTTAACAATATTAGTTTTAAGAATAGACTGATCTGTCTATTAATTTTTTTCTCTAAATTTTAACACTTATTTAAAGCTATAATAATAATTTATTTTTAATATCGTGGCTAAAGGTTTAATAGTAGTATCTAACCATATTCTATAATTGGTTATATGTTCTAAATAGGCAAGTTTAAATTTAAAATGTTTATCTGTTTACTTTAGTGTAAAACATAGTTTTTTTCTTAGGCGTCATAGCTATAGTGTCCATTAATTCAAATACTATAATATAATGACACGTTTTCTTTGAACAATTTTGTTTAAATTCTTTTTGTTTATTATTATGAGAGTAAAGTGTAGAAATTTAAAATACAAATTACAAGTGACATTGTTTTATTCGTACATACCCACGTTCTTATATATTGCATCTATCACTTCAGTGAGTTTGTCTACAAGTATTTAAAAAAGTATAATTTCATCGATTAGTAGTCGATATTCAATTATACTTCAATCGACTTTTCTTACATTGATCATCTAAAAACTCTATTTCACACAGATTTCAGTTAAAAATGCTATGCGTGAAGTTTTTCAATTTTTTTTTATTTATTATAAGTATACCTCAACAGATCATTCTTTTACCGTTGACAAAATGTTTTAAAATGAAACTACAGTGCTTTTTCTACGTACATGTGGCCAGCCCTCCCCTTCTTTTCCCAAAATAAAAATTTCTTATACCAATAATTAGCTTTTTCTTTTGTATGACGTGTTAGTTAAAATGTTTTTACATATTGTTTGATTTAAATAGGCTTTTTATTATGGTTCAAGCTACTATAGTGTACCTATATTGAACCAGTTCTGTAGAATTTTAAAAATATTTAAATTTAAAATTGTCTAAAATAATGCCTCTATGTTAAAAAAAAAAAGTGCTTAGACACTTAAGAAGTTCATACTTAAATAATTGTCCAAATAAATTTAGATTTTTACGTCTTGTTTAAATTAATATTCTTCAGATGTGCCCCCATATGCATAAATCCCAAAGATTTCTGAAACTTTTTAGTCACTTTCTAAAAATGGAACATTCAATGTCTCGTTATTTTATTAACAAGTTTAAAATGATTTTCACATTTCAATAAAATTAAAGATTCCCAATAATCTTAAAAAGTTTTTATCAATAATGAATGTCCCGAAGTTTTCATAATTGTTTAGCTCATTCTCGATACCTACAGTAATTATTAAATAATTAACAATAATTCATAATACATTTTTTAAACCAAAGATAGCTATCATTTTTCGTTTGTTTTTGAAGCAACAAAAAGTTACCGAGCAAATTCTATACAATTTTTGTGCGCGACAATGTTGTATAATGTTTTTTAATCACAAATTTAAACCAATGTGCAAATTTGTTTTGTATTTTTAATACGTCTTATAGTGTTTTGATCTACATAAAATGAAAACAAAATAACTTTTTTTTTAAATATTTCATAGCTCTATTTATTAAGCCAAAATGTAATCGAAGAATATTTAAATTTAAAGAAAACTAACAGGTTTGCATAAAGAATATATGATGGACATTGTTTACGCAGGTACATCAACAGCGAACAATTAGTTTTTATTGGTAGCTAAACATTTTGCTTCTTAAATTCAAAAACATGAACACCAACAGTCAAATGTTAAAAGTGTACAACAAAAAGTATTGAAAACATAAAAATTGGTCAAAAACAACTAACTAAAAAATTATTTTCACATAATAATAACAAAATAACGTAGCTCACCTTTGCCTACCATAGGCATGTATCTCTGTAAGTGATCTGTTATGATAGACAAATAAAATTACATTACGGATTCGGGACATTAACAATAGTGACAAAAATGTAGTAACTATGAAAAAATTGGTATGGCTCAAATTTCCGGTGTGAATTTTGTTGAAGTAGGCAGCGATTACGGTTCGGAGTAGGTTCCATTTTTGGGTGAGTCTTTCGTAAGTAAGTTGCAGTATCGTAAAAAATTAAAAAAATTGTAATAAAAAAACTGAGCAAAATTAAGGATTTACTTACCTGTACAATCTAAAATTAAATATCCATAATTCGTTGTAATTTTAATTCATAAATTAATATGTCATCAAGCCACTTAAATTTTATTAATTTGACTAAATACTTGATCAGTGTCTTTACCACCGTAGAATAATCCGATTCGAATGTTTAATATTATCATAAAAAAATATTAGAACAAAAAATAACTCGCCACGATTCGTGAAATTTGTATAAGAATCATGTTTTTACCACTTAGAATAACTTTTTTGTCTTTTCCGGTGAAACTATATTGTATAACGCAAATCCTAATTGTGATCATGCAAATTCATGCTAATGCCTGGTAAATAATAAATAATGGCATAAAAAAAAAAAGTTTAAAATGGATTGGGCTAGTAAAAATGATTTGGCCTCTACACATACTAAAATCCTATAAATATAGACGTATAAAACAATTAAATCAATTAAATAATCATGGACGACACGAGAATGGGCATTGTAATAACAATAGAATCCAGTTGGTCTTGATGAAATCATTGATTTAATTAATTTGATCATATCTTATTTAATTTGCGCAAGTTCTGAGACGCGTAAAATAATACTTTCTCGATGTTATGAAATCAATAAGAATTTATATGTTCGATGTGATTTTTAAACGATAAAGTGTCTGTTCCAATAACTTTTGGAAAATGTCGAGTAGGTACCTAATTATTAAAATTTGAAAATTTTTATTTTTCCGTTTCTGGATCATAACTTTAAGAAAAACTAACATTTTGATTAAGCTTCAGCTACGTAGAGCAAAAATTTATCTTTTAAGACGAGATATTGTTTGTTAAGTTCGGAATATTTCAATCACACTAAAAGCGTATTAAAAAAAAAAAAAACTTAATTCTTTGCTGCGCTCTTCTTATGTCTAAAAATTTACGTCGAATTGTAGATTACACAGTGTTAATTAATATTGTATCTCATGCATATAACGTCTGATGATTTGGTCGTTTGGAAATTGATTCTAATTATGATTTACCAACGATTTCTCACAGTATTAAATGTAGACCATCGTGTATCACCCATTGACTTACACTGAAATTGTATAGATTCCATTCTCGACCAACACCCGGTTTAATGTATAGATGTTACCGACATCTATCAACAAAGTTTATAACTCATTAAATAACCATTTTAATTAAACTGTTGTTGCTGTTGTGTTTTTCTACACACAAAAAACGTATATTTTCAATAAACAAATAAAATACACTTATCTCGATCAGTTCTAACATTTCAAACCACTTGTGACTATTACTGTCGAGTTTCAAAAAAGTTCAATACAATATCTTTTACTAGATAACATAATTTGTTTTTAATTTTTCTATATTTTGCTTCGTAAAAATGTGAAGGCTTTGAATGAATTGATACATTAAATGTGATGTATTTATGCCTAGAACAATTTTTGCTTTTCAATAACATAATGAAAACAAAAACTTTTTTTTTTCTTTATTTGGAAATTCCTATTAGAAGAAGTCCCTTTTTTTTACATCCTACAAACCAATGTAAATTTGAATTTTGGCCCAATTTTATTCGCTAAGTGTTTTCGGAAATTTTTAAGGAGTTTTTAACTGTAAAAACAATCGTGTTTCCTAAAATTTTATAAAAGATTCATGCTCAAAATTCATAACTTTTTTTTTCAAATTTTATTTAATTTTTACAAACCTGAATTTATAAAGTTACTGCAGTACGATACCGGATCTTCAATGTTGCTTCCTTTAAAAATACAACCAAAAGTTATAAAATTTAAATTTATTTTCTTTCAATTAAGTGAAAACATTTTTAAATTCCGCTTGGTTCACTAGGTTTGACGATGTACATTAATGTATTAAATTTATTCCAAGCAAAGATAAATCAATACTGTCGAAATACAATTCTTATCAAACTAATGTCGGTGAAATGATCAAATAATATTGAAATTTCAAAATTCAGTTTGTTATTCCTATTGCCCAAAAACGGTTGAATTTGTATGCATTTTTTACGTATTCGAATAATAACGTATAAATATTTCGATTTATTCGAATTTGTTTTGGATGACCAAAAAACTATGCAATCGACAAAATGATAGTAGGTACCTAATGCGTAAACGTCTGAAAACCGAACCGAAACTGTGAAAACATTATGGTTAAATAACTACGTAAAAAAAAAAAAGGGTTGTTATAGTTCCATATTCGTACGGCGTTTGTACTTTATTTATTTTATTATTGCGTAAAAATTTCGAAACGTATGAATAATTTTTGGACAATCTATTACCCCAAAAATAAAAATAAATGGAATGAAAGTAACGAAGTAACGATATTAATGTAAAATTATCAAGAAAAATTTTTAAAAAGCTACGGTTCATTTTCATTCACGTTTGTTTAAAGTTTACAATGTTTAGCAAGTTTTTTTATACAAATTAAACTCTTAATAATCAGTAGGTTATAAGTACATTTGTTAAGTTAAATATTAGTGTAACGTTTAAAAGCAAATCATTAGAAATTAGTACCGATTATTATGAAAGGAAGTATATGATTCTCATAGTATTCCTTTGCGTTATCTAAAAATACAAAATATGCATAATACACTTTGTTATTGCTTAGTGAATTTAAATTTGATTTTTATAAGTTAAAGGATATAATAAACATAATATTGTTTTCGAATACTATTTAATATGACTAATACCTAAAAGATTACTAACCATTTTTAAATAAGCGCTCTGAAAGATGATAAAAATAAAAATTTTACGTTTTAATGAATATAATTGCGTAAAATCATAAACATTTTTAGGTTTTCCGTTAGTCATTTGATTTCAAGTTCAAAGTATTGAAACTTTAATCTGATTTAAAATTTTTTTTGAGATTCTGAGCATGGCGATTTTGTTTTTATAATGATGTTTTTTGTTTTCTGTGGTTATATTTTCGGGTAAAAAGAGTGGCACAAACGTTAATATTAATGTCGTACCATAGAAAAGTTTTGGGAAAAAGACAACGATAATGGTACTTTAATTTGAACTGGTACTAAGTTGCTACTACTTGGTACTAAGTTGAAGCGTTTAGTTGAATTTTGGATTATTCGTTGGTTAATGGTCCGAAAACGGTAATGTTTTCAAAAATTCTGCGTCAAACGACGTAAAATTCTTCATACAAGTATACAATCTATAATCTACTCCTTTTTTTTTGTTTATTTAGTATGGTTAATAAGTTAAGAAAACTGGTTTTATTTTGTTGCTTTTATTTTTTTACTTAAATCTTTAAAAAAATCGTTCAAATGCATTGAAATTCAAAAGTATTATTGGAACGGATGAAGTTCATGTGTCATTTTAGGGTTTAGAACAGTTTTGAAAATGTTTAAGATAAGCACATATAAGTACAGGATTTCATAATTTTTAATATTTTTAAAGTTTTTAATCGTAAAATACGCGTTACATTTATATGTAAAAGTTGAAAATATATTTTACAAGCACCTTGAAATAATATTCTGTATTATTATGTTTATAACAAGTTTTGAAAATCTGTAAGTACACTTCTAACTCTCTGGTGAATTGCTATTTATTATACTATGTTATTTTTATTCCGCGTCAACCGATTTAAAAATCATTTGTTAAACTGAATGAAAGAAAATCGTTGCAGTACTTTTAAACGCTTTCAATCATTATTGAGTTGAATATAGAAATTTAAATTTTTACGTATTTTACCTAGGTACCTATTTGACTTATTGACCTCACTTATTACACAGAATCATTGTTTTCGCGAGCTATACCACTACTTTCAAAGACAAGTCTTACGTTATGTACAGCTTAGGTATATTAGAACAATTTACTGCCAGAAAAGTATTTACAGAAAGGCAATTTGTAAATAATTTTAATTAATATAATTAAAATTTTAATTAATCAATAATTTTTCATTAATTTAACTCACCGTTTGGATCGTTTGATACTCCTAAAAAGTCATTGGTTTATCTCTCATGTATAGACTATTGACACTCATATATTTACATTGAAATAAAGTACATAAAATTCTAATAAATGTTTAAATATGTTAATTTTGTTACATTACATATGTCTGTAGATACTACAATTATTTCGACCATTGTTGACGAAGACGTGATTTACTTCATAGATAACGTATATTGGATACTTAGTCCAGATTTAAAATTTTGTTTGAGCTAATTTATAATTTAGCTTCCTCTGATTTATGAAGTTAAGCAACCCAAAGTAATTTGTAAAAAAAAACTTGTGGTCGGTGGAGCGATAATATGAGTGTAGAGCCTCCCAGACTCCCAAACTATGTTGATTCACGAGGTTTTATGAAAAAAAAAAAAACAGCCGATCTGTCATACAAACACAAGTTGTATTAATTTTTTTATATGACTGACAGTCATAGATTCGCGCTGAAGATGAAACAACATGGTTGTAAAATTACGTATACGCAATTAAAAAGTGTATTATTTTGTGATTCGGGTATTTTATTTTGATTATAAAATAGTCACAAGTTCTCAAGTATAATTTAGTATTAACACGATTCGATCTAATCAATCATAAAAATAAAAAACCTTTGTGATTTATGTGTTTACTCACGCAAATTAAGGAACGCTTCTTTTGCGTAGTTTTTACGTTTTAAAGTTTTCTTATCGAGTACTAAAAAATTTTTTAAAAAATGTGTACAACAAGTTAAAGTTTTCAATACTTATTAAATAAATTTTCAATCTAAATTATTATTTAGAATGTGAAAAAACAAGAAAAAAGTTGGAAATATTGTACTTTCTCATTCACAGGCTCATTTACTTCTGCCGCGGTTATTCAGCCAGTATAAACGTATAATAAAATTACTAAAAAATGAAAAGTTTTCTTCAACACAACATAATATATTAGATCGAACATTAACTGCCAGTTTCTGCAGTTCCAGTGTATCTTTACAGTTTTACACGATCCAATTCATCCGGTTTTTTTAAACCTTGCATCTTTGATTCCTCTTAAAATAAACTCTTGAAATTGTGCACATTGGTTGAATCTAATTAGGTCAAGACACTGTGTACATTTTAACTGTTAATATTAGGCTATTTTAAAAGGAGAGAGCTGAGAGTGAGTTTTTAAAAGTTTTCCTTTTTGTTAGGTACCACTGACTGGGTCACTATCCACCTGAATGAGAAAGAAAAATGAAAGAACACGTCCTGGGACTAAAATATTCATTTTTTTTTTACTACACACTTTATACTAAAATTAATCGTGAAATTTGGCGCTGAGGTGTAGCCTAACCTTATGGTGTAAGTAAAAGGAACTGGAAAAAATCTATAGTTAAAATTTTCTCAAAATTAGTAACACTTTTTTGTGTGATTTTTAATGCGCAAAAACCATGAGGGCATTTTCCATAGAGTATGTAAAAACGGGAAATTGGACACACTAGTACCTATATCTTATATTATTATTTGTTACCAAATACTTATATACCAAAATTTATCAATGACAGAGAATTAAATGTATAAAAAAAATAAGTTTATAAAAAATGCTCTATTTTAGATTCTGAGCTTTTTTACAATACTCGTTTACTTATATAGAAAACGTATACAAACACTTGGCAAATGAAAATAGTTGGTATCATATCAGTATCTTCTTACTTGGGAGTTATACATAAGTGGTAAAAAACAAAAAGTTTGAAAAAAAGAAAAAGGTTCCAAACCCTTCCCAAAAAAGTGAGCCTACGAACCAGTGAATAACTGTGGCGGAATCTATTTTACGTGTATTTCAGAAATTTGTCAAGTGTTTAGCAATATAAGTAAATGAGTGTTAATCATGAAAGTATCAGTGTATACATTGAGGTTACAGACTAATAAAAAAACAGAACTAGACTTAGCCAAAATGTAGTTATCACTACTTTGGTAGGCCAAAATTTTTGGCGGGAAATCTGGAACTTAGGCCTTTTATTCGAGCCTTAGATTTTTCGTTGAGATACTATACTTACCGGAAAAATCATGTTTTATGTCTCCTAAAACAAATAGTCGTTAAACATAATATATATTGTAGAATAGATGTCGAATAATAACAAGCTTATGACACCGCCCTAAAATAAAAAGTCTTATCACGTTTTATTTCTGATGACAAACCGTTAAATCAAGTGGTATAGATTTGTGAATAATTATGAAATTTGACAAATTTAACGTCCATTTTATTTGTTGCGACATATTTCTCTAACAGAGAAGTGAGATAGAGAGAGCCAGTTGCAGCTGGCCTGGACCAAAATGCAATACAAACTAAATCTTTTTACCTAGGTAATATGCATTTCTTAACAATCAATATATTATTAATTTATAATATGTTAAATAAAAGATTTCAATAACCTAACTTAAAATGTGTATTCGAATAATTACTCCGTAATCATATTATAGAGTTTCCCGAAGTTAATAATTTTATTTATTTCATTTACTAACGCCACTAGGGCATACATTACAAGTGTAGCATACAACAATAAAAGAAAATGACAAATTCAATAACAACGCTTAATAAATTACAATATTTCACACTAAGCATACGGAACATAACGAGAGACAAAGATAAATTTACAAACAAAATGAACAAAAACAAAGACCAAAGATGTTAATCTAATTTAGATAATATTTTGGATAAAGTATTATGGAAACAATCGATATTGTTTACGTTATTTATTGTACGTAAAGCCGCCTAACGGTCATAGATTGCACATCTAACTGATGCCCACAACGAAAATTAAGCAAATTTAAAATAACATTTTTTAATCTTATTCAGCCTATCCATAGAAAAGTTTTCATAAGGTGCCCAAACAATTGATCAATATTCAAGAACTGCGCGTGCTAAAGATACGTATAAAAGTTATAATGTTTGAAAAACCGTCTGAATTACGAGAAATAAAATTAAGTATTCGTGAAGCTTTTTATTACTTAGTCTACATGATCATAACACGAAAAATTTGAAGAAAATGTGACTACTAAATCTTTAATAATAGGTACGGAAGTAAGAGGTATGGAATTAACGTTATATGGAAAATTGTGGCAGCGACGAAAACAAGAAAAAGTTATATTTAGCTACAGTTTTCAACATTTATTTGAACACCATTAAAGTTATTTAAAAATTTTTGAAGTTGTTCTAAGACTGGGCAACATCATTGATGAAAACATTAATCAACCAAGGTTAAAAAAGTTGTATTGAGCGTTTGAATCTTAAAATAAATTCCCTCAGTTTTAAAAATAATTCCATACATTCTAACTTTTAACTGCTTCAAGTGGGTATCCGTAAAATGAACGGTCTTGCAAATATATAAGTTCATTTATGTCGGTTGGTTGAGTTCACAACTTTATTACATTTACTATGAATTCAATTATTTTTCAATCATAATAATATATGTTATTTTTATCTTTTTTTTTCGATATATATACATATATATACATATATACTTATAGGTACTACATGGCGTTAAATATTTGTCGTTATATTACTTCCAACTGATTTTATAAACATTTTTCTCACTTATAAATATTTTTATTCCTACACATTTTACATTGGAACATTAGTCCCGCAATAAAGATTAGTAGGTATTGTTATTATTACAAAAAATGGTCAGTAACATACTTATACACTTTCTTTGATCTAAAAAAAAAAAAAAAAAGTCAAACAAAATGCATTAATTTACAGCATATTATGTATATTTTATTTATTTGTTGGTATACCTACTATAATGACAATATTATGGAATAATGATGATTTTTGTAGTCGGTAGTTACTAAGGGGATGACAAATTAATTTTTTTCCAAAAAAAAAAAAACAAATTTAACAATAGCAGCTATTATAATATCTAGATTTATCAATCATTCATCGGCCAGGGATCGCCCTTATATATTAAGAATATCTTTCCCGCTGAACATTCTCTAAAAGGGCATCATTCTCGTACGATATTCTACATTTTGGTTCTGTGCATTTTTGTTTTATCAAACTAAAACTAGAAATTAAAAATCGCTTACAAAAATAACGATTCGGAGTGAGCTCAGTGATTCGATCGATAGAGAATTAATAAGAAATCAATCACAAAGTTTAGTTTATTAATCTAAATAACGTGTGAAAATGTCCTACCATTTGGACCATTATTTTAAGTTATCGCGTTTTTAGTACGTCTATCAACTGCACAACAGTGCGTAATTTCATTGTTATCATAATCAAAATTACACCGTTTTTCAATATTTTATTTATACGCTTTCCGAATCTACTGGGCGGATTTTTTTTTAAACATTTTTATTCGGATGGCTAATTTTGTTTTACATAACATTTGTAATTTTCAAATCTTAAAAAACAAATTACTGTGGGTATAACTTTAAAGTTTAAACAACTAAATATAAAAATTGTGACTGCGGATTTTCGAAATTATTTAGTATCATGCGTATTTACATGTTTAGAACCTTTTAATAAATTTTCAAAACGTTTTGTGGAAAATTTTTTTATCAAACAAAGATTACAAAAAAAAATTGTAATTTTCAAACATTTCAAAGTTTTATACTTAGCTCAAAAATGTTCAAAATTTCTTGAACATTGTATTAGACCTGTGTCTTATTAATTTTAATATTGTGTGAAAGTTTCAGCTTATTCCGGTCATTATTGTGCAGTTGTGGCTAAATATCCAAATCAATTGTGTCAAAAACACGTTTGCCGTAAATTTTAACGTTTTTTCCCTAATTTTTTGCTTAGTTTTTTTATAGTAACTTTTTAATTTTACAGACGCTTTAGTCTATGACCTCTCAAAGTACCATCTGTGTCTATATACCTATCATTAGAGTTACTGATGTTAAAAGTCTGAGCATTATTGAAGATGTTATCGTGATTACATAGTGATAAAAAAAAAAAAAAATTAAAAAAATTACTCAAAACTTACTAGATAACAGTACAAAACTGTCACAAAATTAATTGTACGTATACAATTTTTTATTAATGTACGTTTCATTTTAATATAAACATTCTTTACGCTAGCCATTATATTATGAACAAAATTTTTACTAAAATATCCAATAGTTTTTTGAAAAATAATACCAGCTTAATTAAGTTTAAACGTGTTTTTGTAATATTCATTTTAAATTTGTATTTCCTTTCTCTTACCGTTCCATAATATTATTAACTAGGTACCGATTTATTCTAAGAAAATATCAAAAAAAAAATTCAAATATTTATATATATTTGTCACCCAGTGAAAATGTCTTAAAAATTGCACCGTTTTGGTAGGGAGCACCGAAATCACATCCCGGGTTAGGAATAATGTCCCGTTAATGCCACGGGGCGTGCTCGCGGGGAGGAGGGCGAGGCTGTCATATCTTCTCGAAAAACTTTTTTGTTTCCGTCTGTTGGTAAACGGTAACGTATGTACCTATATAATGTTATTTGAACATTTTTTATTTTTGAAAAACTTAATAAAGTAAAAATTTTTGGAATATCGTTTTCGTGTATATATAGACTTTATTCACGGCGAATTCTAAATCTCAAACGCACATCATTAATCAATCTGTACGTTTGGCGAGGGAAACGTCTATATTCCTATGATATGCGTGTTCAAGGAAAAAATTTTTATCGTTACTTAACATTTGTAATTTTTTTTATTCCAATCATAGCAAAGAATATAATAGTTGGTTACCGTGGGTATAATTATTGTATAAAGGGTGTAATTTTACAGCTTAATGAGTATACCTACTACTTAATGAAATATACCTAACAAAAAAAAAAAAAAAAAAACAACACTACTTCATTAGCTATTTGAAGTGAAAAGCGAATTAGTAGAAAATAATACATTTTACACATTTAAATGTAGGCACATAGTATAGAAATCGTAAAAAAAACTTCAATATATACGTAATATGTAATAAAAAAATTATGAAGCAACATTCTTTGAAGCTCAAAAGCTGATTGTCAGTTATTTTTTAACGAAGTGTATTGTTAAACTTTTTTTTAACTTAGGTAAAGTTAGGTCTAGTTCACCCATAGGAATTATTTGTTAAAAAAAAAAATCTATTATGTAGAAAAACAATAATAAATACTGTTCAATTCTAATATTCTTTATATATAAGGAAGTCTATAGCATATTACCTGGCGAAGTTTTAAAGCAAAAACAATTTTGAATTAGATGAATCTCTACTAAAAATATTATGAACAAATTTAATTTATAAAAAATCATGTTTGTCGAATTTTAAGGGGATTTAAATGTATGAAACCAGAGTGACAAACATATGCAGAATGGAACAGTTTTACGTTTACACACATTTTGAATAAAATGAAAGACGTTTGTACTTAGTAAACACATCTGGTGTTCAATATTATCAAAAGATAAACTTAATAAGTAGTAACAAATGTTCTTTTGTACTCATATAGATTGTTGAACAATACGATAACATTTTCTTAAATTGGAAATTTAAATTTTTTTTTTTTAAATGAATACCTACTTAAGCCATAAAGTGTAATATAAATGATATATGTACCTAATTGAAATAAGTTACTAGGCATTACTCAATAGCAATATTTATCTAAGAAACTAGTTGATAAAATTTATCCTCAGGCTCTTTTATTGTAAGATTCCACCAAATTCATAGAAACAATAATTGTTTGATGAGCAAAAAAATGAAAGTCAAATCTTTGAGTGGCACTAATAAATCATTGAGCTCAGTTTACTTAGTACAATTTGTCTAGAAATAATAATAAAATTAATAAAAGTAAAATAACTTGTAGTTATGTATTAAACCTCATATTGATTATAAAAAAAAAAAAAAATTGTATAAACTGCAGTTAAAATGAAATAAAAAAAGTAATAGATGAATCTCACAAAAAAATTTAAAGTTTAATTTTTTTAGAAAACTGATGTTATCGATTGAAAATAAATACAGTCTTAAATTACTTTACAAATTAATTTTCCTTAAATTGATATAAAATATTAGTTTAAACAAATACATAATTTTAACAGCTCGAGCAAACTGTTTTAACACTGTCATCAATACAGAACGTAAAATTTTTAAATATTTAATCTATGATACTATAAACAAAAAAATACTTTTCTTTTTTTCTGTAATAGGTTTCATTTTTTTTTTTTTTTTACTTATTACAGATTATAAAAATAAAATGTAAGTTTTAGATACGGTTATAAATGTGCACTATTCATGAGATGTAAGATTACTGCATATTAATTTATTAGAAACGAATCTTTTATTATTTATATACATCAACCTAAAATCCTCTTAAACTTATAGACTGGGATGCGTTTCGAGGTAAAATCATTTTGACTTTTATAAATTTTCAGCAGTATAATAATGAAATTTTTTTTTCCCTGTTTGAAAACAATGCGGTTAACAATATTTACATAATCAATTAAAATAAAACCAACACAACAAAATAACAACTATATAGTACATCTATTTGTACCTAATTTCAAAAATTTAAATTGTATGTGATTTATTAATTTTTTTATCCTAATAATATACAAAATAGAAATATGGTCTTAAAATATATCTATCTTATTTATGTTTACCTTATACAGTATAATTATTTCTGCTAAATATTCTACCAAAATATCTTTAAATACATTCATAAAAATAATATTGAATTCTTTCAATTTTTTTTTTTTAAAGACTAATCCTAAGTCAGTGCTCAAGTTTAGTACTACTTAAGTTTACATTTTTAATCCAATTTCCAAAATCGAAATTTGTCAAAAATTATTATTCCCTATTAAAAATAACAAGAAGTACATAAAAAAAATTTTTGAATAAGTTTTGTTAATAATATTTTATTATTGAACTTTTGTTGCAATAAAACTAGGAGCAAAATTTTGTAGAGCATAAAATTGTTCACCAAGAGGTTGGCAAGATTTTCCCAAAATATTCAAACTATTTTCATAAAGATGTAAGCTTAAACATTTGATTTTATGAACTGGATCCGGTTTTGGCTTTTGTCTTAACATCTGGAATGGTTCATTTTTTTCACACGTTATTTTTTCCAATCTAGGCTTTGCGTTTTTGAAGAAATAGTTGTAAAACTGTTTCATAACTAGGGTGCATAATTTTTTTTACATGATCAGAACTAGAGAGTTAAAATTTTTAATCAATAAAAATACATTTGGTAGAAGTGACAAAACCGGTTTAGTTACTGGTGAATTAAATGGAGTCTTTGACAGGCTTGAATTTGGGCTGCTCCTAATAATAATATAGTCCAAAACACTGACACAATGGGATAAATGATTTTTATTTTCCTGAAACAAATCAGATTCTAGATAGATTGGTGGTCTATCTAAGCCTAAATACATTAATAATCCTTCAGGATTTCCAGACACAAAGTTTTGTATTTTTTGCCACATTAACTGACAAGGTTCTAAAATACGTGTAAGATGTTAGATTTATTATTTATTTAGAGGAATTTTACGAGCAAAGAGTTGATTTTTTGACAAAATGACCTATAGTAAAAATTAACAAAAAGAACGAAATCTATGCTTTGTTGGAATTATGTTTTCAAAAAATTAATTTTAAAGTTGTTTACAAGTGTTTGAATAACGTAATAGTTAACATAATTAAATTATAAATACTTCATTTTAAACTGAATTTTTCGAAAAAATAATCCCAACAAAGCATAAATTATGTTCTTTTTGTTAATTTTTAGTATTAGTAACTTTATCAAAAAATCAACTGTTTGCTCATAAAATCGGAGATACAGAACGTGATTTTACCTATATTGCGTGTGGTCATATTTATGTATTATTTATGACAAGTTAAAAATATTAAGTCATTCCCTGTACATACTCAAATATAATTTTATATAATTCATATACTACTCAGAAATTTGTATTGATGTTCCTTTACCAAATTAGAAAGGGTATGGTAAAATAATTTTTTTAAAAAAAGGGTGACTCAGTCCCGTCCGTCAAGTGTCCCCCAAATAAAGCACTGGTAATAATGATTAACACAACTATTACTTACAAAAAAAAAAAAAAAAAAAAAACAATCAAACCTCAATACATATATTTATTAATTATTTATAAAAAAAAAACAGGCAATTGGATTAGAAATTAATTGTTGATATCGAGATAGTAATAATGAGTAACAACAACAACAATAAACGCTCATAACCGTCAACCTTTAAGAATTATATAGATTAAAAAGAGATAATAATCTCTCATAGTTTATTGTGTAACGTAAAGTCTATTTTAAAATATTTCAATGTTTAACATGAAAATATATTCTTAATACTATGATTTTTTTTATGTCTGTGGAAACATAATACTTCGATATCTAAATCTACAAAAATCTCCTGGTCGCTGCATTCTAGCTAAAAAAATGTTGGGAAAAAAAAAACCAAGTGGGTACATTTTGTACTGTTCTGATTGTTTATTATTTATAGCCAATTAGGTATGTTTATCATTTATGAATTTCAGTACATATCTAGTATAAACACCTAATTATAATGAATACTCTTTCAATTGTCAACACATATTTGTTAAAGTAATTAGTATTTTCATCAAACGCATCGTTTGAAATTTTCATTTAGAAATTAATTAATTTATAAACTTAATTTTTAAGTGTTTCGAAAACAAACCAATAAAAACATTGATAAACTTATTTATAATTATTTAACTAATTTATCATATCCTGTTGCTTATCCTAATTGGTTTTTAATTAATAGCATTAATAAGTAGTTACACGATAAAATAAAAAATCAGAAAATTAATAGTCATTTCAGATACTTAGCGACGAGCTAGAAGAAATGCTCCGATTTTCAAAGTCAGTAACTTTTCTAAAAGGAATCCGGTGGAACTGTGGTTGAAGTTTTTTTTGAAACTTTATTACTTTTGAGTTTTACACAAGAAAAAAAAAATCGAGAATTTTACAGAGAAAAATTTGAAAATTTCAGGTTTTTAATGACGTTTTCGGGTACCTAGTAGAAGTGCTCCGATCGTTACGTTGAATACCACACAAAAGTTGGGATTTTCGCTTTAAATTCTATTTTATATGAATCATTGTTTGATATTTTGATTACCTATTTTCTGAGTTATGTGTCGAAAACGATGAAAATAAAAAAATCGCTAAATCCTGAGTGAGAACTCAGAACGGCTATACCTATTAAGCTATCGTTATAAAAAATTATTCCCCATCGTTTTCAAACTTTTGTGTACTAAATCAATGTAATAAGTTATAAAAGATTAAAATATTTTTTAGATTAGACTAGATAGCTTGCTCGGAATCGTTTTTTTCGAATGCAATGATTTATCGTTACTTTTAGACAACAAAATATATAATACAAATAAACCGCAACATTTAAACCAATAACCCGCCCAAAGAGTAGTCGTTACTGCACTTTTTTTTGTATTGAAACAAATTGAGTTTTAATGAAACCAAAAATGTGTTAGGTAAATGTATAGTTAGGTATTATATTATTTTGTGATTTGAATATAATAATTATTAGAAAATTATTGTACACACTGTTTTACTATGACACGACTTACTGTTAACAAGAAATTTTTTGGCGACTTCCAGTAAGTAATCATGGGCAAATTCTTGAACATAATATAATACGTACATCCGTCACATTTATTAAAAGTAGTGATTAAAATTAAACAAAGTTAAATCGAATGATATTATCTAGGTATATATTTTTTGCCAAAAGGAAATTCCGTTCTCTATAGAAATCATCGTTTTTAAAACTATCCCAGCTAGAGCGATACCGTTTGTAAAGTATTCCTAGCGGTGCCACAATACGTGGTGGATTTCGTGTTGAAATTTAAAATTCACAGGCATTTTGGCGGCTGCGAGATTCCCGGTTCGATAATTATGTAAATCAATCGATGATTTGTACTTAATGTTCTCACAATAAACTTTTATTTTGTGCAAATCGTTTTGCATAGGGGTTTTCTAATTGATTGTGTTCCTTATTTCGGTCTCATATCGGGAACAAGGTGCCCTTCTGAAGAGTAGAGGTCCATTTGGGTCATACCGAGTCCTTGCAGGCGAGAGAGTGGAAGTCAAAGGCCTGTGAAATTTGGATGTTGGTACTAATTTTACTACCTATAGAAATGAGAATGATTTTGACTTAATTCGTTTTTTTTTTTGTTAAGAAATGAACTTAAATGATACTTGTCTAATGTTTTTAACTTATAATGTAAAAAAAAAAAAAAACAAATTTCAATTCTTTACGAGTCAGCAGAACTTTTCCCGCAAATCGCGTGTTTTGAGGCACTACTTTTGACTTAACAATATTTTTGACAATAATTCTATGCTCACTATTGGTTTTAAAAATAAAATATTTGTGTAACACTCTAACAGTACTTTTATTTAACTAGGTAGCTTACTTTGAGGTTATATATTGTAATCAATTTTTGAAAACTTACTATCAGTTATTGGAATTTCTTTAATGACTAAAGTACAAAAAATACCCAACGTTTCATAAAATATTTTCGGTAGCCAATATTGTAAGTGGAATGCATAATATTGTTTTACCTAGCTATAAATGCTTTTTTTTTTTTAGTTAAAAATGTCTTGACATTCGTAGTTATAAAAAAAGCAAAATTATGGATACTTAAAAATATATTACATTCAGCAGTATTTGTGTGTTATCAAAGTATTATTCAACTTTGAATTGTTATTTGATCCTTAAGAGGACGCGGCAGTTTTTAAAGGGTTTTGTTAGGGTGAATTTTGCTCGAAAAATATTCGAAAAAGTCTTTTAAGAGTCTTTTAAAAAGTCTTGTTTTTTCTATATAGATATTAAAAAAAAAAAACGATTTACTCTTATCGATAAAGTTTAGCTATCTGCATTTTTATTTTCAAACACCGTTATAATTGTTATAATGTCACAGCCGTTAGCCGTAGTTCGTATTGGCCAACAGTTCATATTATTATGCTTGTGGTAGGTTTTATTAAAAAAATATTAAATTTTTTGAAGGATTATAACTTGAAGACTGCTGTTTCGTTTAGTGAAGAGTATAATATACTTCCTCAGTAATCATTTGATTTATATTAAACTTATTACGAGTATTATCCTTTTAATGTTCAAATGATTCGAGTAGAATTAAATAACTGAAAAGGACGATAAACCATCAGAAATCATTCAACATATTATTAATTTATAAAAGCATACTCACCATAAACATAATACAAAAATTAAAACTTAATTGAATATTTTGCATGATTCGTACAAAAATATCAGCACGCTGTATAGGTACGTACCTATGTTATAATATATAGTTCTTAGCACTTTCATGCGGTGTTCTATAATTTTTTTAAAAATAATAAAATTATTATGTCAATTTATGCTAATTAACTTTCATTGTAACTGGTAAAAAAAAAATTAATTTCTTAATTTGGACGGTGCTGGCGAGACGTACGTCCCAAAGTTACATGGCAGAGAATTTTCATTAAAAAAATTGTTTTTAAAAATTAGAGCTGCAAACTAAGTACTTTTCACAACATGGCATATTTTTCCTTGTTTTTATATACAATTATAAAATACGTTTGTGAACTTGTTTAGTTATGATCATTTAGTTTGAGAGGAAAAGCTGATGTCCAGCTACTTTTACATGGGTATAGTATATAAAAATTATGCATTGCTTATTATAAACTATTATTCAAAGTATAATATTTTTTATAGGAAAAATTTGCAAAACCGTTGTTGAAAATATGGCTCCCCTAACTTATAAGTTCTGAAGCTGATAATATAATATGTATTGTAATAATAATTGTAATATGATATTATAATTTGTAAGGTATCGATAGCCATTACAGGATCTATCAGAATATACTCATATAATATATATATTTTTTTTTCAAAGTGGACTATCTAACCAGAAACAAATACAATTTAATATAATTTTACAAATAAGTAATTCCTAAATTTATAACTGCACGTGTCATAAAAATTCAAATTTGAGCTGAGAACAAGAAAAAAACCGAGATCAGTCTAGGTCGCGTGAGTAGTTTAATGGAGTAACTACCACGCTTTGGGTGGGTCACTGGTTTGGAAATTTTAATTCAAACGTGCTATTTATGATATCTGAAAGCAATGATTAATCATTGCCTTTAAAAAAAATATTCTGAGCGAGCTCAGTTATCTAGTATAGGTGCGTCCTGGTAAAAACTAAATTTATCGATAAAAATTGTCCGACAATTATATCCGCGTATAAAAAAAAATATGAATTTAAATGACGTGTAAAATTTTTACTACGTAATAGCCAATTATCGATTAGAATGGTATCGGTTTCAATTCGATTGGGCAAATACTCGCCGCTCCAGACAAATACTCCCACTGGCTTTTTGGTATAAATTTGTGTGTTTTCAAACTATTACCTACTCGCAAAATGTGTGTGTACGATTCAAAAATTTGTTTGAAAAAATATATAATTTAAAGCCAAAATTTCAACTTTTTGTAGTACTCAAAGTTAAGATCGAAGCTTTCTTTCTACACGAAAACGGCATCACAAACATGAAAATTTCGAATTTTCGCAGTAAAATTCTCAATTTGTTTTCGGTTTTTGGCGTGTTTCTCAAAAAGTAAGAAAAATTAAAAAAAATCTAGGATCAAAATATCACCGCAGTCAAAAAATCTATCAGGAAAATGACTGATTTTACAATTTGGAGCATTCCTTCCAAACGAAAACGTCATCACAAATCAAAAAATTTCAAACTTTTCGCCGTAAAATTCTACAAAATTCCCAATTGTTTTTTGATTTTTGGGATATAACTCAAAAAGTAGTCAAAATTAAAAAAAAAGTTTCAACCAAAGTACCGCCGGAGTCCACATACCTATCAGCAGAGGTGTACTGACATTAATAATCTGAGCATTCAACCCAAAAAGTTGTTGACGAAAAAAATTAAAAAACATCATTGTAAAAACAATACATTATTTGCTGCGCTCAGAATTTAAAAAACATCATTGTACAATAATACATATGGCTACCCCGAGAATTGAAAATAAATTTATAGTATCAATACATTTCATTATATGAGTAGGGTACATCATATATAAACTGTAGAGTCATTAATTTACCTTTACCCAGCATAGGAACGTACGCCATTAATTGAACTGAAGGACAGAGAAATACGATTTATTTAATTTAATATTTCAGATATTCTATGCCAATTATGGTAAAAAAAAAAAGAAGAAATTCGTGTAAATATAAAATTAAACAACTGACTTACACATACAACCTGTAGGAATGTACATACAATTATAATAAAATAAAATGAGATTAGTAAATTTTTCAAAGCCGGCAAGCAAACAATAATTATTTTAACTCGTATTTTATAGTCATTTGCAATCCAGAGATGTAAATAAATAATGTCACGAGGAAAAGAAGTAACAATATTATTATAATAATAAGCATTATTTCACATTATTTTCGTGCTAGACACACAACTTTTATTTGAAATCATTCGACAGCTTTTGTATATTAAAAACTAACTTCGACACGAGTTTGATGGCGTATTTGCAATCAGGTACGATTAAACAGTTTTTAAAAATTGATTCTTACAATTTTTGTTTAAATATTTTTGAACATTGAGCATTGCCAAAATGTCGGAGGGGGGTTTATATAGGGAAGAAATGTAAATAAAATTTAATATTTTTATTTTAAGATATCTAATTTCAGTATACTAATAAGAAATTCTCTAAGTAGGGATACACGGATAGTATATGGAAGAAGATCATGAAAACAATACAATAAAATTACCCACTGTTGCGCAGTTGACACTTAAATCGATATAACTCCAAAATTTAAGATTCAAATAGTTGTCCGACTGATTCTAAACTTGCACGCGTTGTTTAGATTGATTTTCTTTTGACGTACGTACCTACAGTTTTTGTAATATTCTAGCAATTTTTAGGCATGATTTAAAAAGAGAACGCGTTTAATAATGCGGTGTTTTTTGATTTTTTTCATGGGTTGTTTTGGTGATAACTTTGAAACACTTTTCTCATTCAGTTGTAATTAAAAATTTCGACAATATTAATCAATTTTAACATTATTGTCGATTTATCCTAATAGATTCTAATGATAATAAAGTTATCATCATATCTACTGCAGTTCTACAACATTTTATAAAAACATTAATTGCAGTGTCTATATTTTTTTTGTTTTGTATAATATTTAAATATTCTGAAATTGCTATGACCAAAATATATTTTTTAAGTAAACCAAGCTCTGCTCAGAATCGTTATTTTCATAAAAATTTATAATTGATTTTAAATTAAATATGGAACTTCTAATCACATATTTTAAAGCACTGACATCTTATGAGGTGGGCACTCTCTCTTTTCTTTTTTTAGAAATTGTGTTTTTTTTAGAAATAAGAGATTTGAGACTTCTGGACATACTTTTTAAGTACATTACTTCCCCGTAGGTATAAAACGGGACGTCTGGTCACTCCAGTAACTAAGATAGCTCATACCAATGAAGTCTTAAATTGCTAATGTTTGTAATTAACTTTGTTTTAGATCAAATTAATACAAATTGTAATTAATATTTTATTTATAACTATTAGTAGGTAATTTCAAAATTATAAAATGTATCAAACGATTTATAAATTAATTACGAATATCTTCCAAGTATGCCTTAATTTCATAATAAATGCCCAATCAAAATTTGGTCAATATTGACTTAAAATTATTATCCATATAAAGTTAAAATAGATAGGTACTGTATATACTGATATGATTTGAAACTTACGGCCATTATCTGTAATATTTAAAAAAAATTTATACAACTTTAGAGTTTGCGCCTTCTATTAAATACCTAGTCGGTTAAAAGCGAAAAAATTAGTGGGTAGGCACAATAATTAATGACACATTTTTTCAGTAAAATATAATTACGTAGTGTAAAACGAATTATCAAAATTAATTTACTATTTACTACTATTACCTACTACCTAATACTATTATTTCGAACTTTATTTTTGTGTTATATGTTCATATTCTTTTTTATTTTCAGTTAAAATACCACCATCGAAAAATTCTCTCTCTACTGCAGAAATCCGATCACTACACACGTCATAGAATATTTCTATGTTACAAGTTTGCTAAGTGTGCACACTCTAGTACATTATCTACCTATTTTGTTTGATGTTTACAATATTTCTACGGAAGTGAGAATCAGTTTAATCTATAAATATTGGAAATAAAAATAAAATTGAATGTTTAGAAGTTTGCACCCAAAACCTATATTATATCAGCTACGAATTACGATGCATAAAAAACATAATAATTATGTGATTAAATAATAAGAAAATCCAAAAAAATTGAGTTAACAAATTTTTTATAGTATACATTATAATTTTCAATTTGAAATCTGCATCTGAATTTTGAAAATTATAAACTATTACTGGTTTCTATGATACTGCCGTCATCACCTAAAAACAATTCAACGTTTTTTATATTCAACTTATCAAATTTAAACAATTTCAAAATGAAATGTAATAAATTACAACCAACTCTTTTGAGTTAGATAGAATAGTTATGTAGGTAATACGATGCAATACTACCTATAAATTTCTATGCTGCGCAAAAATTATTTCAATCGGTTGAAAATAAAATTAATTTTATTTAATTTTGTTGATTCTACGACTTACAAGACAGGAGAACTTTTACCGTGAAGATAATGTACTGTCCATTTAAGATGTTCGTAATGTGATAGAAATAGCCTATATTTTTCTACTCAATAAAATATACCCGGAACCAAAACCTTGAAATACATTTAAAGTTTAGTTTGAAGTCCTTGTTTCTTGATAATCATAACACAAGTGGAACGTAAAATAATACAAGGGAAAAAATTACTATAGTTACTTAAAAATAAATTTAGAAACATCACAGTTATGATATAAATTATTATGTTAAACGATTGATTGGGTCATACCTATAAGAATTCTAAAAAGAATAATATGGATTTTTAATGGACGACAAGGGCCCTTCCTACTTTTCATTTTAGTTTGATTCAATAAACAATAGAAGTGTTGTCGCCAACCTGACACATTTGTTTTTAAATTAGTGGCCACTGCTTCAAAAAACATATATCTCTTTTTTTTTTAAGATGGCAAACATATTATTGTTTAAATTACCGTCTAGAAAGACGAACAGATTTTAGTCGCTAGTCAAAAGACCACAGATTTTCACTGTATAATTATGGTCATTGGTATTTTGTTTTTTATAATGATGGTAATCATTAATGTTTACAATGAAAATGGAAATTTTGACATTCTCGCACTGAAACAACGTGAACGATTACAAAATGTTTGGTCTTTAATTGCGCGTTTTCGGTGTGACGTAAAGAGATCGACCATCTGAGTGGTAAAGCCTTCAACATTTTCATAAGAAAGTTCATTACGATTGTACATTAATTACGGTTTATAAAATATTATTTAATGTAGATAATGAATAAATACCAGTCATGATACCAATATCATCTAAAATGGAATTAGTAAAGGTGAATTTAGTAAATATACTAAATACTATTACGTACGAAAAATGTCCAACAATTATTATTGTTTGTTTAATTTCGATTAAGCGAAGTATAAATTAAAAATTGTATAAGTTTTTTTGTGCTGCCATGCGTAAAGACTGGAATACACCTTCAATTCGGAAATTTAGGTATTCAGGAAAAAGAAAAAAACAAAATTATCGATCTTCTAACAATACGTTCAACGCTGTGCCCAGAATTGAAAAATGTGATTAATTGTGTGGTTTTCACACCATATAAAAAAATAAGTTGTAAAAGTTTGAAACCTTAAAATATACCTATGGAAACCACATAATTTTAAAAACTCTAAATCCAATGTCCAATATTTTGGCAATATATTTTTGTAATGATCAGATCATTATTAATTGTACTACCTTATAATTTTACTAAAAATACTGATGGTATTCAAATCGGTAATATTTAATTTTTTAAATTTTATAATATTCATCTATTTGAAAATTATTTTTAAACTGACATTAATTTATAATGCACGCAGTGGGTACGTGTAATAGGCTAGACCAAAGGGTCTTTTATGTGAAATACTAAAAAAATAATGAAAAATAAATGCCCAAAACAAACAAAGACCTGTACAAAATGTACCCATTTTGACAAATTTCCGTTCACATATTTATACTTGTACGTGTGTGTGTGTGTGTGTAAATTTATATTATGAAGGCGATATTCAAATATATCAACACATTTTTGTAGCTCTTAAAATGATTACCTGTTTGAAAAAATTAGCCATATAGTAATTAACTTATGGAAGATTTTTCACAATTTTTAAACTATGATTTAGAAAAAATGTTTAGATTATTACGAACCACTGTCATTCGATTGATTGCAGAAAGTAATTGGATCTTTGACCGAGTCGTCTTTAAATTTTGGGATAAAAAACATCAATTAACAAATTTTAAATACCTAATATAGTTTAATAATTGTTCTTATATTGTAGCTAATAAAGTAGGTTGATGAGAAGTTTTGTTACCTTTCTTTTTAAGTACGTTTTTTATAATAATAAGTAGTGTATAATACCTAAAATATCTTTTTAATCTATGAAAAAAAATAACACCCGTCCACTATTTTGAATTTCATTGCATTATTTTTAGTTTCACGAGTTTCTGTGCACATTATACGTACAAATTTATTAAAAGATACCAATATATTTTAACAAAATTATACGATTTTGTGTAAATACTGTTAACTCTTTTTATTGATATTTTCAAGATCATTTGTCAGTATGCTCACAAGTTTTTTAATGACGTTTTTTTTTTATATTTTACTTCATAACTATTGTAATCAAGGGTCATATCTCAAAAAAATATAAATGAATTTAAAAAAAATGTACATCTATGACACATTGTTGATAAAGAAATTTACAAGCGTATTAATACAGAATATCATTTACCAATTTCTATAAAATTAAATATACTTGTTAAATAGTACACCATTGCATCATCTAAAAGTAAAAGATTTAAGATTTTTTCGTCTTTATTTGCTACATTAAAATGTTGTGGTTAAATGACAAATTAATAATAAACTGAATAGATTATTATAAAAATTGTTAGATATTAGCACAAAAAAATTATTTACTGCTGGTAAAAGTATGTTCTAAAAATAATGAATACCACAATAATTAATATCGTTTTTGGGTAACGGCACAATAGCAATGAGAAAAAACATTTTGCGAATCGATTTACACAATAATAATAAAAGTAATCAAACAAATAGAAGTCGTAAAAGTGAACTAAAAAAAAGATATGAGAATAATAAAAACTTATATTAACTTACTGGTAGGAACATTCGATATTCCTAAAAAGTTATTAATATTAAAAAAAAAAAATACACATTTTGCCTGGTTAGGATTCCAAGCGCAATATACGAGTAGAATTAATATTAATCTGATAAGTATTGTTTTTTTCTGGCACCACTTTTCTAAAAAGTAAAACTGCTGCAAGTTTGTTCTTCATATTTGCTGCACAGGCTAATTTGTTATAACTTAAGCCAAGTCCATACCCATTTTATAATCATATGATGTCAAAATTGTTTACAGATTTACTTACTCAAATTGAGGAACGCTTGTTTGGCGTAGAATTTAAGAGTATAGATCTTTACATTGTCAGCTAGAGCACAAGGTTTTAAAATTAAACTTTTATTATTAAGGACACAACAACCGCTACTTACCCGAAAAATCGTGTTTTATTTCATCTGCAGAATAAATTATAAATATAAAATACTATTGTCAGACAATATTAACTTGAATAAAATAAAGCATGACAATAGTGTTAAAAACAATGATGGATATTTGAAGTGTTGTAGAAAAAAATGGCAAGTATTGATGTTATTTTGTATACAAATTTATAATTTATAGTTAATGATCAGTAGCTTACTTATACATTTATTTTGCTCTAAAAACAAAAATAAACTGTTTACCATATCGATAGAACTTTATTTCTACTACTATCTAGTATAGAAAGATTTAATATAAAATAATTTAATTTAAAAACAATTTTATTTTTAGAACTCTGTTTTATTTAATGATTTTGATGAATAAATGACGTATTCAATATATTTACACGTTGATCACAATGAGATCTAAAACGAAATAATTCTTTTGTTACCTTATCGTATCAATTGCCTTTGTTTGAAACTTAGATAGTCGGAATTCTTTACAAAGTTTTTTTCATAAGCTTGAAGGAAAATTAAGAGGCACTGATTTATTTGTATTTTATTTATTTTTATTAATATTCAAATATTTTATCAGCTAATTGATCAAATAATTTACTCAAGTTGCTTCAACTTAGCCATTTTTGAACATAAAAGCTCATTCGACCACTTAAGTTCATTTAAAAAAATTGTGTTGCTTATGGGTATAATGCATTGATAAAGGAGCAGTCTATTATTCCAAACGATGCTTTTTTAAATAAGACAAAATAACAAATTCACATATAATGTGTTAAGACATAGCTATTGAGTGTTTCCGCTTTTTGTGTTCACACTTTATACTTAAATTTAAGTATAAATAGAACAAACAAGATTATAAACTAATTAAAGGTAAATACTTCAGTCAAATTCTAACTCTATTATGAATCTTTCAAAACAATGACCGACGACCCGTTCATTCTCCAAAACACAGCTGTTTTTCTAGTTGCAGTCATTTATTTGGTATTTTCCAATAAACAAAAAAAAAAAAATTGATACCAACAAGTTCAGTTTAAACATATCAAATAGCAACTAAAATTGTTTTTGATTCATTGGCTTAGGGAAAATTACTCAGTTTTTTTTTTTTACAAAATCATTCTAGAAATTATAATAGCCATAAGATACTAATTTATCTAAGTAAGAAAAAGTAATGGTTACACTTTGAGTTTATTCTCTTAAAGCTGGAGGCTGTAAGACTTGTGAATGAAACACTAAAAATAATTGTGTTTTTATTTAACTGATATACCTATATGGTTTATAATCTATTGAATTGGTTAATGCAAATTGTAATCTATTACGAATGATCATGTACTAACATCAGGCAAATTATTTAGTTGTTCCTTTCATAGAAAACATCCATATTTAAAAAATAGAAATTTAGTTTTTAAAAGACAATAGATACAAAAAAGAATATAAACCCTATTTTAAATGTGGAAATCACATTTTGCATTAATTTGTATCGTTTATACATTTTAAGTTATAAACTATAAAAATATTCATTTTCTTCAAAAATAATAAATTCAATGAAATTTCGAATTTTTATATTCTATCTAAATATTTTTAAATTAAATTAAAATTTTAAAGACAAATAGATATTATCAGAAAGTTTCAAGAATAAAGAAGCTTATAAATTAATTGTTTGTGTTATAATTTTTGATCATACAATTTAAAAAAATGCTCCAAATAAAGATATCATGTCTTCACTCAAACATATTTCCCTGAAGGCATTAAAGATTATTAAAAGTAATTATAATCTACTATACGATAAAAATTGTTAAAAAAAAAAAAAAACTATAAGAAGACAAAACAAGTTTTTTTGATATGTAAAATTAAAACAACTTACTCTCAAAATGAAAAAAAAATATAATTTAAAAATATAAATAGGGACGATTTATTTATAATAAACCAAATTATGTCTCAATAAGTCAATAAATTTTAAACAAATAAAAAAGTATTTGAAATATAATTCTCAAAATTACAACTTCATTAGGTTTTAAAATCTAATAAATAATTTTCATTCTTATAATAATATTAAAAAAAAAACAATTTTAAATTTTTATAAGAAGTGTTTTTATTAGGATTCCATTATTCAGATCATTATAGTTAATACGAATTCAGAATTTCACTTTGTTTCAATTCAATAAGAGAATAGAGAGTGTTCCATAGTAAAGCAATAATTGTAGTAAATTTATATAATAATATAAAATAATGCTACCTGGCGTGGGTACAAAGCCAAAACTTGATTGCATTAGACAAAACACAAGGAAAAAAATCAAACAAAAATGTATTTTACAAAAAACCATGTTCATAAATTGTTAATGAATTTAAGAGTATGTAAACCATATAAGTGATCAGAAATACTGCGAATAAAACACTAACATTTTTTGCTTTTGTTGTTTGTAGAACTAAATATGTTCTGTCACAAGTAGATACGTGTAATTGTGTAAACTTCATAAGGAATAAAAATAGTAAATATTAATTCAGTACGAAGATTATTATCTTTTATTGAAAACAATTAAATTGATAAAAAAATAAATGATTACATGTATTGCCAACTTAGTTATAAATGGTTTGAATAAGAAATAAAAATGCATAGGTATTTAAAATATGCTCAATATCAATGAAGACTGAATAGAAACAAAACTAAAAAACTCACATTCTGCTTAAAGTAACTAATATTAGTTTGGGTGTTGGACATTATTTTAGGGATGTTGTTCTTTCCGAGCGATTTCTTAAATAAATCAATTTTATGTTACGAGTATATTGTCCCTGCCAGTTGCACAGATATTCTTTTTCACAAAACTTTTTCTTGTAATACAGAATGAAGTAATATCATTTTTATATATTATATTATAATGATAATTATTAGGTATATAATATGTACTGATGACATACATTAAATGAATAATCACTGCCCGATAGAAATAATTTTTTACATTAAAAATTTTAAATAATAATAATTGTAAAAATTATTACCACGATAGTTGGTAGGTACAATATGCCAACCAGAATATAAATTGTCAAACAGATTTGATTTATCGTCAGTGTTATTATTACATCAATGGATTAAATCATGGGACGTACCTAGCATTTTTATAAAATATATAATATTGATATAAAATTATTTGTAAAAATGATTGTATTATTTTTATATAATATCGTTTGGTCACCGCATTCTTGAGTTTACTAATTTCAATAAAAGTCACAAAGGTAATATTCTATTATAATATTATATTACACGTGAATACTCCCAATACTAGACTATAGTTGTTCTATAGAACATAGATAACTAAAGGTATATTTTCCTGTTCTATGTTTTAAATATTAATTATTATATAATATTATTTTATAATTATTCCGGAAATGATAATTTGATTGAAACTTTTTTGAAATTTTAATTTTTTTTTGTTACGATTTATAAACAAGAAAATCCCTATATTTGAATTTTTCAGTGTTCCAAAAACTTAAAATGTCCACACATCATCAAGAAGAGTGATATATTATATTTATACAAATATTTTTGTTATTAATGGCTATTTGTTTGTTATGTGATCAAAATACTTATTAGTTAACATAATTTTGTTTTGTTCTCATAACTCTTCTGTAGTATCTAGTATGCAAATTATTAATTTTGTTCTTTCCTTTTTTTTGTTGTAGCAATAACTTTTTCAATAATGAATAAAATTACTTCCTTGACATTTTGGAAATTGGTAAAGGTAAAAAAAATAATAGTAACAAAAAATGTCGCCAATATTTTTAGCTTTTTAATAATAGAACTACAAAATTTACAATTTGTAAAGCAAATCAGAACATTAACTCATTAAAATTAAAATTAAGTTAGTTAACTTGTTAATTTTTTTTTTTTATTAACTTTTTATAAAAAGCTAATTTTTTTTTATTTGACATTTTAAATATAAGTTAAACTGTAATAATTTAAAAAAAAAAAAGTATACTTAATATAAAGATAATGTCAAACAAAAATACGTTATATTTTTTTAAAAAGGAAAAAATGTCATACTAGGTATAAAACCATGCAAATTAATCTTTATTACTTTAATTATCTTTATTTTAAGTTAATTTAACTTTTAATTTAATAAATTTTAAAAATCAAAGAAATTAACTTAACTTTTTTTTTTTCAGTTAACAACACGTATGAACAGTGTGGATTAAATTTTTTTTTTAATAGATCACCACTAAAGTGATTCGCTTAAACCTTTCAAATAACTATAATCAGTGAGCCACAGCAGAGTCAAAGCCACCCAACCGATTACAAAGTTACCGGCTTTTCTAATGTCGGTTTTAACAGGAAATACTAGGAATATACTCCTTTACTTTGTTGCACATTCCTGGCATTGTAGTCATCATTATTTTGGTCAACATTTTCTACATCCATCGGTATATGGTAATGGACACGCATTTTGTGTAGAACAGCACAAGCATTCACAATTTTCCCTGCCATATCGGGTGCATACATCAGTACACATTGATAGGATAAGCATCTCCAAACACTTTTAAAAACACAAAAGAATCTTTAAACAGAATTTTTCGCCTTACAATGTTTTATTGTATATTTGAACTGCTTTGTACCTTTTCTATAATGTGGAAGCGGTGTCATAGGCCAAGGCTCTAATGGTCAGCCAGAATCGCCTAGCATAAAATGTATATAGGTATAAAACTAGAAGTAAGAAATCTGTTTTAAATAATTTTTTATAAACTTATTATTACCAATTAGCCAAGTATGACGTTTGCCCTGATTGTAATGGTATTCCATTGCACGTCAAATAGGTGAAGTGCTTCATCATATATATGAGTCATCTCTGGCTCCTGGATACCTAGCATTTATATTCAATATTTTTAGTTTCGGACTAACTTACTAAAAAAAAATAGGAAAATATTAATACAATTAATCATGAATAATATAAAATATTGAAAAATTTTTACATACTGCTTGAACATTCAATGAGTGGTTCCCATGGTGGCTTACATAAACTTCTTTATGAATTCAAGGAGCAAGAATGTTTATAAAAGTACAATCAACATCGCCTGTGATGCTTTACGATATTCTTCACAAGCTTCGTTTCTCTCTAAATTCGTCATAGGAAATATTATCCATTGTCTTAATAGCTTATTGTTTATACAGCATGAAAACACCTACTCACTGATGACTGACTAATATTTAAAACAAAATTATCACCAGAAGCATGTTGATAACTACCTTTGGCATACAAGTGAACTGCAGCTAATGCCTATATTAAACAAAATAAATATTGACTCAATACATTTTTGTACGCTATTCTATAAATATAAGGAATACTTAGTGATAGTGTTAAGAACAATAATAATAAATTAACTATGTTTTTGTTTTGTTTTTAGTAATAATATAATATAGATTACAATAAGATGTAATTTTGGTAAAAATTTACTTGAATTTCTACTGGGAGTCCAGAGTTGCGCTCCTGTTGAAGAAAAGGTCGAAGAGTATTTGTTAGGTCCATAGATAATTCAAGACTTAGACGAAATACATCTATAAAAATATTAAAGAACACAGTTTTTTATATAAAAAACACAGTTGTATAAAAGAATAATAATCATAAACGCGGTGAGTAGTTCCATTTTTGTTGATAACACTTATTATCGATAGCTTAACGAATCGAAAAATGTCAATAAGGTTGTTTATCAAGTTACAGAATAGAGCTCACGGCTTTAGATATAATAGTAATATCTAAAGCCGTGATAGAGCTACAGGCTACAGCTGCACGATTCTGTAATTCGAGCAGACCTCTTATCGACAAATTTCGGATCGTAGCTAACGAAACGACTGTTATTGAATAATCAAATCAATAGAGTGATTCTGTAATTGATGTTTAACAAATCGAAAAACTATAAAAAATGTTCGATGTATGTATGTGATTCGTATTGGATAGTAACGGAATGATCGTTAAACGTTATCAAATCATAAAATTGTAATCATTTATCATTATTATTACCCATAGAACATAGTGTATTCTATGTTATTAAACATTTTGTTTTAAAATTTATATAAACAGTGTAACATTAAATTCTTGTTACACGTTATTAATTTTCGAATGTTATTCCTCTTAAACGAGTTAAAATTGTTTTACAAGTGTGTTTTATATTTTAATATGGCTGTAAATTATCTTGGCTGGAAATTATTCGTGTTGAAGGTAAGGCTTAGGATGTTAGAAGGAAGAGTACTCAGAGACAGCCAAAATCTTTATGATTTACCAATAAATGAATTTTTGAACACGTTTCGAGTTATTCCGGAACTGGCTATGGACTTGACCAACATAATTCGCGACACACTTCAACGAGAACGTAGTTCAGGACTTCCAGTCAAAATTCAAGTAACTATATCTACCTACACGATTATAAATAAAAATATTTTACAATAACATTTTGTATTTTACATTTAAAAAGTTTTTAAATGTTACATAAGTATTAGGGGATTTAATATTTTGTACAAAATACATTTAAGTGTATTTTCAATATTTGATTAATTTATTTTTTATTTTTTAAATTTAGATGTTTGTGGTAATAAACTTTGATGCAAAAGGGAGTTATCAACAAGCTACAGAAGATAGTTTTATTGCAAATGTTAGCCAATCCTCAGTCAGCAGGTGCATTCATAGCGTAACTAATGCCATAAATCAAAAACTTTTAAAGCGTTGGATAGGTCTTCCCATGACAGTAATTGAAAGGCATCTTGATGCTTGTGAAAAGTTTTCAAATGCTCCACAAAAATTTGAAGGTGTAAATATTATTGCCCCTAAAAATCATGAATTATCATGGAAACTACTCTCTTAATGTCCAAGCGGTACGTCTAAAGAACCATACTAATTGAAAAACACAAATGATTAATTTAATTTAATTTTTAGATTGTTGAACCTGATCTGAAAATTCTGAATATCAACACCAGGTTCCCAGGTGCAAAAAATGATGCATATAATATATGGAGTATTTCTCCTATTAGAAGGGCTATGAAGTTCCATTACAATTGTGGCGAAAGACAAACATGGTTGATCGGTACTTATAATATTTATTATGCTTAAATAATTATTAAAACAAATTATATATCACCAATTTATAAATTATATATATATATATAATTATATTGCAATGTTTAAAACATTTATTATTATTTTTAGGCGATGCTGGTTATCCAATAGAGCCTTGGCTTTTAACACCATTCCCACATTATGTCGAAGGAACAAGATAATATCAATATACGAAAAAACATTGTAAGGCTAGAAACTGTATGGAGAGGTTTTTTGAAATTTTTTGGAGTATGTGAGGAGGTGCCTGTCATATCAGCGTGTGTTCATGTTGTATACACCAGAAATGGTAGTAAAGATAGCAAATGCATGCTCTGTTATTCACAACATGCGTATTTGCTATTGTTTCTTTATTCAACAGATCAAATATTATGTTGAACAAGCATATACTTATATATATATTTTAAATATTTTAAAAAATACAGATAATTAAAGTATTTAAAAATTATTATTATTTAATACAATTAATGAAAAAATGTACACTATATTCTTTTACATTTTACTATTTAATTTACTTGATACAATTGAGGCAGATAAAATGAACATAGCACTAGTTATTATAGGACATTAGTACAAAATTGTAAATACCTGTTGTGAAAATATTAGACAATTGTTTAAGTGTTATATTTTTGCCGGTTTCTGTTCAAAATTTCTTTTGAATTAATTTTTTGTTTGCGCGCATATCCATTAATTGTATGATTTCAGCCTTGTCTTGTGGCCTAATACGTCATTGATTTGGTAAATTATTGAACAAAATCTCATTTACATCATGGTTATGAAGCTCGGATATCTAACTTGTCACCAATTTGTCACCATCATCATTAATAGAAAGATAAATATAAGAAGGATTTTCTTGTTTCATTTTACTAAATAGTATAAATGGATTAGTTAGTTACTTACAATGACTTAATTTTCTTACAATGTAACTGTCTTATCTTGACAAGTATTTCTTTTCTTAATCTTTTCATTACTTGCATACTTGACAAAATAATATTTTAAACATTCTGGAGTATTTTCAAATCTTTTTGGATATTTTTTTTTAGCTACTGTTAAAGTCTTACAATCACGTATAATAAAATTTAGTAACTAAACTTTTTTGTACTCTGCTAAAACTTGCTCAAACGAACTAAATGTAGCAAATGTGTCTCCAACTTGTAAAGACATGTTTATTTAGGTAGGTACAAACAATTCACATGTTTATAAAAAAAAAGTGTAAAAAAGTATGTGGCTTAAGCCAGTGTACAATAGAATAGATTTTGTAGAATTTAAAATTGTATTTTTACTTGTTTATCCCATTCCCATATTTATGTGAAGGGGACTGACTCCTGAGTACAGCTAGTGTGTGTTCAATTAATTAATCCTAATATTATCTGCTATAAAACAGTTTGACCTATCTTTTTAAAAGGTATTATTTGTTCAAATGAATAAACAATAAATGATTATAATTATAATGGTATTTGCCATAAAATTGTGTTTATGTTTTATATCTTATAAAATTACAACCTGGAATAAATTGTAGTCTACAAGTTAAAGTAGAGAGGCTATATTAAGTTTAATGTTAACTTTACTATAAAGTTAGAGTATATGTACGCTTATATCTTAACACTACAAAATAGATTGAAATTTCAAATAATTAATTTTTACGTTTTAATTTAAAGTAAAGCCTACTTTACAGATTTAATCTGCATTTTCTCAAGATTTATAAAATTATAAAAATAAAGTACATTTGTAAAAAAGTCTATTAATCTTCATTATCATTGTGGTTTAAGCCTATATAAACTGTGTTGTAATAGTATTTTTTTTTTTTTTTTTTGCCTATTTCCGGTCCTTGTAGATCCATTGAAATATCAGCAATATTAATGAACCTATACTTCCTTAAATTAAACGTTTATGGTTTGAATTTACCTCATGTATACGTGAAACGTAGTGCACAAAAATTATCAATCGGTTATTAGATTGATAATTGTTTGGAGTGGGTGAATGTATAACCATTTAGTCACCGGTAGAAAAGAAAAAAACACAAATAATTATCAGTTGAGAATCGACGAATTTTTTCAATGAAGTTTAATATTTGTCAAAATATAGATCGAAACAAGGTACTTTATCTATTAAGTAGTTGAACTGTTTAAATTTAGGTATATTTTTGTACAAGTATTATGTATATAAATAAGGTAATAATTTTTTTTTTTCAAATATAAGTATTTGATTTTAACTACCTTTCTATTTTTTTTTTTTTTTTCACTATTTTTTACAACACTGAAATAACTAGATCTACTCTATAACACGCCGTTTATGAATATAAAAATAAAATCAACTTTATTCGTATAAACCCTAGTGCCTACCACACAATTTGTAATAGGAATACGCTTCAGTAGGTATTTTCGTAAAACAAAATAATATTTATATTTTATAATAATACGATCACTGGGCTCTTTTAAAAATTATTTATTTTTTACAAAATATTTTTATAATTTAATTTCTGGAAAACAATTCAAATTCAAAAGCTCTCTTTCTTGGTTTAACAGTCAGTCCCATTTTTCAATGTTTAGGAGGTACTTTACGAGCGTTTTCACCTTCTAACCATTGTATTTTTTTTAGCATTTTTTCGAGTTACCGACTCATTATACTATAGTAGATTCTCACAAGTCGCCGTAATAACTTTACTTTTGAAAACAAGTCACTCGTCAAAGAGTAGGATTATATGCATAATATTATATCAACTGATATCTTGGGTAGAAAGAAGCGTTTAAATTTTGGCGGTGTAAATACTTTCAGGAAAACATGCCACAAGACACGGTGCGGCGACGAAGATTCAGCAGTTGGACAACCTGACTAACGGAACAAAGGATTTTGGCGTAGCAGCGGACCGCGGCCGACGCGCCGAGTCCGACGGCGATATATCATTCATTTTTCTACTTGCGACCATCTGAAAACGACGATCATCCGACGTTCGACAAAATAAAATCCACACTCCGAATTAAAAAACAGGTATGTTTTACATTTTTCTGAAGCAATATCATTGAATCAACTATTGTTATTGAAACACGTTACCCTCGATTCGATAAAATTGTCAATATTATAGGAAAACGACGTGAAAATGTTCGGGTACTTAAGTGCAATATTACAAATCGACAAAACACGTGTACCTGCCGTTTGTGTAAGTGCTCGTCGTGAATCAGAATTAGTTGCACCCACTACCTAGTCGAGTATTTGATCGCGATCGATTTGCTTGAAGTTGTCGATGGTTTTAATTTTCTTATTAAATTTTCAATCAATATTGTTCATTTAAACTGCTACGTTGAGGTACCCACGACCCTCGCACGGGATGGTTGGTTAGGTCGGACACGATTTCGTTATACAATTACTCGTAATTTTTCTAAGTTATTAAAGAGATACTAAAATTTAAAATGTATTGCAGATAATGATTTCATTGTGAAAGTGGCCGTTTAGGTAAATGATAAAAGATTTTGTTACCATATAATTTTAGTGTATGACAAGTTGTTTCAAACAACGTTGGTTGTTATTTACTATAATTTTTTTTTATCTTGTCCAATCAATCATAATTAAATAAAATAATTATCAAAAATTTCCGCCTATTAATTTTATCTGATCAGTGGTAATTAATTTATATTTTTTACATTTGATCACAACTAATTCCATAATGGCTAATATGTGTTTGTTTTTAAAATTGTTTTTAAGTGGTCATGTTTATTAGAATATTTGTACTCTTGTTATACTATAATTAAATTATAATAATTATACTTCTTATAATAGAATATCTATGCTCTCGTAATAACTGGTGTTTAAAATTAAGTTAACGTATGAACTCCTGAAAAGCGTGAGACCTTTGGGCTTGATTCCTGGCCGGCGCAGATTTTTCAACTGTTTTTCGTACACTTATGTACTGCAAGTAACATATCAATGCCATTATGTTTCAGAATAGACCATGAAGTATTCCATTGTCATTATTTTAGTAGCAACAGCAATCGCTGTTACTAACTGTGCGCCGTCAACGGAACAAGAAAAAGATTTTGAGAAATTTTTACAGTTTGTGAAAAATGCTTGTCAAGAAAAAACAATAAGTAATTTATTATTGTATACTACATTATTAGCGTGTAAATATCATTACATAATATATTTTATTATTTTTAGATTATAAACTTTTGGAAGATATTATGAAAGACCCTAATTTTAATATAAGATTTATAGCTGAAAATTCAGAAAAAGCAGCAGTGCGGATCCAAATGATGATATGTCCAGAACAAAAGTAAGTACCTAATTAATTATAATATGATTTATGTTAATTATAGATTGGCACTTGTTTATTTTAATTTGCACTTAAGTTATTAGAGTTATCTATTGGACGGTGGGTACGGTAGGATAACATAAACAGTGGTATGTTGGTTGGTAATAAAGAATTATATTCCACTTTTTTTCTCTTGATGATTTTTATGCTTACATCTATTAACTAGTTGTAAATTATATCTTTCAAATTGATAACCATTACTCATTAATTTGAACTATTGTTTTCACTATGATTGTTAATTTTAAATCAAGTGTAGAGTAGATACTAGAATTCCTTAGTGGAAGGTAGGTAGGTAAATAATTAAAAAAAAAAAATTAATTATTGTTTTGGTAAGTAAAAACATAAATACATTTTTTGATCAATAAATGTTTCTAACTTAAAAAAAAAGTTCCTTTGTTTCAATATTGAAAGATTTTCTGTAGGAATATTGATCAAAATTCTGACAAAGGTACTGATTTAATTATATTTATTTAATTTAACCATCAGAAAATGTTAGTGCTTATCGCAATATTAAATTAGTATATTATACTTAAAAAAATGTTGTTTATATTGTGAATTTATTATTCTTGCAAGAAATATGTAATAAAACTAAATAAGTTACTACAAAAAAAAAAAATACTGTTTGAAATTTTGGTTGACGTTTGAAATTCATCCGGTATAAAGAAAATTAATTTAAATTATGTGTAAAAATTTCAAACTATTTGGACCATTATTTGAGGAGTTAATACGATCTTAGTATCAATTGCACAATAGTGGGTAATTTCATTGTTATAAACCTAATTACACCATTCTTCAATACTTTTTTTGTACGCGTTCGAAATCTATTGGGCAGATTTTTTGGAAATGTGTTTATTCAGATAGAAAATTTTGTTTTACATAATATATATTAATTTCAATTTTTAAGAATAAATTTGTGCGAGTAAAAAGATTTTTAAAAAACAAGTTAAAGGTGTGATTAATTTTCCATTTTTAATGGACTAAAAAAAAGATTGTGACAATGGATTTTTAAAATGTTTTTGCAGCATATGTATACATGTTGTTTGTTAACCTTGCGTTAAAGTTTAAAAACTTTTTGTCAAAAGTTAAATTTTTAAAGTTTTATACTTACTTAGCTCAAAATTTTTCAAAATCTCTATTTTACCTATTTCAATATTTTGTGAAAGTTTCAGCTAGTTTTGTCTATTATTGTGAAAGTTTTGGCCAAAAAACAAAATCGATTGTGTCAAGAAACACGACAGCAATAATTTTTAAAGTTTTTGGTCAAATTTGACCTAGTATTGAGAGTGCAACTTATTTAATTTTAAATTTTCAAATTTGAGACCCCTCAAAGTGCATTTAGAGTCTATAAAGACCTTTCATTAGAGAGGTATTGGACGTAAAATTGGAGCATTCCTTTTACCCTTAAAGTTGTTTACAGAGAAAAAAAACAAAAATCATTATTTGCTGGTGCTCAGAATCTAATTAACAGTTAACACCCCCTTTAGTTTGGGATACAATATTGTCTTTTTTTTGACCAATTCTTCTAATACAATGATTACTTTAAACATAAAATAATTTTTAAACTTTTAAATTTATTAGGTACGTTGCGTATTCATTATGAATAACTAATGTCTTTGTTAAAATATTCATATTGTATTGTAGTATTATGTTTGTAATGATCTAATTGTTTTTTCAGGTCTATTGAACAAGAACTTCCCCAAATTAATTCTAAGGCTACAAAATACACTAGCGCTACCGTTCAAACAACTCTTCCTCCAGAAAGTTTTAGATATAGGAATGTAGCAGTTTCTGATCACACTATCCAAGATATAAAACCTAGACAAATAGATTCGGTTGATATCCCTAACACTGATGTACCTCAATGTAAAAAAGGATCGATCATATTGGAATTGCTTTGCAAGTAAATGCAAAATTTTATATTTGTGTCACGATACTAATACCAAAATTTTAAATTAAAATATTACAAATATTTCAATTATTTTAGATTCAAAGGGTTTTTCGCTGACATGGTATCCAGGAAAGTGGATTATTTGCTTCAATGTTTGCGCGCAATACTTGCCTAACAAGTTTCAACAAACAATTTTACTTCAGACCTACAGTATGATTGCTAATCGTAGCATTTTTTTTGAAATACATACATATTTTTTTTTAAATTTAATAAATTTAATACTAAATTTTTCTGGAAAAAAACAATTCAAATAAATAATGATTTATTTAATTAAAGGTATTAATAATTAATGGTATAATGTCTTATAATACAAACGCTTAGTGACTATAATAAATAGTTTATACTTTTTAGTTAAGTACTGTAAGAAATAATTCTTTTTTTATTATTTTACACATAAGATAATTTTTTTTAATTAATTAAAATAAATATAATAAAGATATAGCTGTAAGTAATTAATTGTAATCAAGTAATTAAAATGTTTTTTTAAATATTATATACCTACTTGGATAATACATAATTTTAATGTAAAAAACTAGTTAAGTTAAGTTTTATTTAATAAATTGGTGTTGGGCTAATATGACTTTGTTATTATGACTTATATGTAACAATTTAATTTGGTTAATACATAATTTTAATGTAAAAACTAATAAGTTTTATTTAATAAACTGGTGTTGGGCAAATGCGACTTTGTTATTGTGACTTATATGTAATAATTTAATTTGTGTAAAAACTCAATTTTAGGTGTGTTAAAAAATCAAATTTCGCCTTATGCGTTTTTAAGAGTTAAGTTTGTGTATTTTTGTGTACACTTGAACAGATAAAAAGTTTTGAATTTAATGAAGTAAATTTTTCAATTAGGTACACAAATATTTACTGTTGATACAATTAAGTTTTATAAAGATATATCATTAAACAAGATAAATTTTGTTAACATATATATATGTTATTGTTCAGAGAACCGGGTCACAGAATGGATTCTACATTTGAATTTGGTTTTGATTCAAAATAGTGCCTATGATTTTATTATAAAACTGATTGTCTCCAGTCTCTGAAGTCTCGCGTACAAACTAAAAATGTATTAAATAATTTCCAGCCGGATTCTGGTTGCCTTTAAATAAATATCTTTTTTCAAATGAAAAATTTTATTAACTTTTTAATAAAAATATTTTTTTTTTTTTTTGAATCTGGTGCTAGATCCGATTTCAGCTCTTGGACTGAACTACATTCTCACTATTACACACTAACACAAAATATACTCGAGATAATTATCTTTCTCTGGTTGCCTTGATTTAATTATTTCTCATTATGTTATTATGTTTGATAGTGTCTTTTTACAGGGTTAGGTTTATAATGTTGTTGAAAAATAGGTATCTAATTTTAAAATACAGTTAAGCCTATCAATTGTGAATTTATAATGATATACTGTGTGTAATTACTGAAATTCAACTTAATCTAACTTAATGTAATTCATGTTACTTTATAGAAAACAAAAGATATTGTACAACAATTTGTAACGGTTACTATTAGTATGGTAGTTATGTTTTTTTATTGACTGTCAAAATTTAACATTTTCATCGCCTCTTTTTTTTTTTGGAAACAGATTGTTCTTTAAATACGGTTGAACAAACACAATTATTTACATACGTAATTTAACACTGTATCGAACAAATAATATTTTTACTCGGATCCTTTTATGAGCAAAAATGTATGGAAACAGGTATAAACACACTAAAGCCTAAGGCACCTATATACAATTTTTTCAATCTCGATAAATGTGTATTTTTATGTTTTAACACAATTTTTGTTCAAACAAAGAACTACCCCGATGTATTTTCTATATTAGTTTTCACTCGGTGTTTGTACAGACAGTAGTAATATAAGTTATACCGCAGGTCAGTGCTTAACCGTATTACACATAATAACATCATTTTCACAATAATATTATGTATATATGTCCGGTCCGTGTTTTGCGTAATATACTATCCGTTGTGCAAGAATGCGGTTCAGTGTACTTGTGTTCGTGACGCACGTTACAGAATTTAAAATTGGTCAGCCATGCGATGTCTCTCTCTCTCTCTCTCTCTCTCTCTCTCTCTCTCTCTCTCTCTCTCTCGAGGCATTCACTTCTTTTTATATTTCAGTAGAGAAACGATCGACAAAGACGTTTGTCGCATGTTATACGCGGGTACAGTTTTCCGATTCGAAAGGGGCAAACCCCCCATCGTATTACAATTGTTCAAAGACCTATCGTTAGAGGTGTTGGAAGTAAAATTCCTCCACCCTCAAAAGCGTTCACAAAAAAAATTAGAAAAAAACATCATTGTAAAAACAATACGTACAGAATCTAAAAAAACTATTATTTTTTTTACTGTCGCCCAGTCCGGTTGAATACGGGGTATAAGATACGAAGAAAAAAAAAAGAAACCATATAAAAAGTACGATAATATATATCGATTCTGAAAAACAACATAATATTTTTCGTTTTCCCGCCCGTCGTCGTTGCAGTTGCACGCACTGTCGGCAAGTGTGTTTATCTACGGGTAAGCGGTAACGTCGTCGAACACAGATCGGTGGCAGCGGCGTCTCTTTTTTTTTTTTTCGGTCCACGCCGGGTTTTGATTGGACGCCAACGCCGCCGCCGCCGCCGCAGCCGCCGCCGACCGATTTCCCATAATCCTGTTCGCCATTTGTGTGCGTGTTGTTTCCGTCAAATTATACAGTGTCGTTGTTTATAATTTATAATATTTTCTAAATAAAATAAAAACTACACCGCGTTTCTCCGTTTCGCCGCGGGAGGTTTCTGTTTTTTTCCTCGTGAACAACTACGACCGATAACATGTTGGACGTGTTCGGCGACGCGAAGGGGCTGCTCAAGATCGACGGCGTGTGCATCGACAACAACGCGTTCCGTCTGAACACCAAGGTGACCGCGGCCGTTCTGGTCGCGCTCTCGCTGCTGGTGTCCGCGCGCCAATACGTCGGTGACCCGATCGACTGCATCGTGGACGGCGGCGTGCCGCCGCACGTCATCGACTCGTACTGTTGGCTGTACTCGACGTTCACCGTGCCGGAGGGGGACCGGGCCGGGCGCGTGGGCACGGACGTCGTCCAGCCCGGCGTCTCGCCGCACGTGGACGGCGAGGACGAGGTGATGCACCACCGGTACTATCAGTGGGTGTGCTTCGCGCTGCTGTTCCAGGCCGCGTGCTTCTATCTGCCCGGGTACGCGTGGAAGGCGTTGGAGAACGGACGCATCGAGGCGCTGGCGTGCGACGCGAACCGTCCGATGGCCAACGACGCGGACAGGTCGTCGCACAAAACGCTGTTGGTCAAGTACATGACGTCGCACCTGCACGCCCACGGCGTGTACGCGGCGCGGTTTTTCGCGTGCGAGCTGCTCGCCCTTGTCAACCCCGTAGTGCAGATCATCTTCGTCGACTACTTCCTGGACGGCGAGTTCACCACGTACGGCATGGACGCGCTGAGCTTCACCGAACTGGACCAGGGAGACCGGGTGGACCCCATGGCCCGGGTGTTCCCCAAAGTGACCAAGTGCACGTTCCACAAGTACGGCCCGTCCGGCACGATCCAGAAGCTGGACAGCCTGTGCGTGTTGCCGTTGAACGTGGTCAACGAAAAGATCTACGTTTTCCTGTGGTTCTGGTTTTGGTTGGTCGCCGCGTTCGGCGTCCTAAACATGGTGTACCGCGTCGCCGTCCTGACCGTGCCGCGTTTCCGGCTGCTGTTGCTGCGATCCAGATCGCGCATGTCCCCCGTGCACGAACTGGAGACCATTGTCGACAGGTGCGAGATCGGCGATTGGTTCTTGTTGCACCAACTGAGCAAGAACGTCGACGAGTTGGTTTTCCAGGAGTTCCTGTCCGCGCTGGCCAGGAAATGGAATAACGACGACAACGACGACGACCAGAGCGAGTACGAGTTCGTGTAACGCGTGACGGTCGTCCGCGTTCACCGAGGAAATCGAAACATTGTTAGGGAAAAAAACCGACCGTTCAAATTACAAAAAAAAAAGCTCCAATTTTGACAATTCTATACGTACTAAAATAAAATAGGTGTTGATAAAATTTTTTAACATTCCGTTACCTACTATTATTGAAAGGTATTTTTCTTTTATTTTATCATTATATTTTTTTAAATTGGTTTCCGTTATCTTCATTACCGAAGAACACTGGATTTGTTCAGTCAGGTAATCTTAACTGAATTTTTTACTGCCTGGATAGCTGGTACTGTCTATTACTGACAAGTTCAGGGCATCTCTACTTTTATTAATCTGCTTTTACTTGTTAATTGTATTTAAAAAAAAAAATAATTATTCGTGCGTTGTTTTCTCACGCCCGCCTACATCATTACGTACAAAATATGTTTGGTTTTTGGGTATGTACTCCGAAGTGCTTGAATTATGAAACATTGATACATTTGAACGATATTATAACTGTTTTGCAATGTGTATGGTACACATTTTATTCTGTTAAAGTTCTAATTGTTCCGTAGAATTACATTTGGGGTTTCAAACTAACGATATACAGCTAACTAACTGAACGATATAAAATTTCTACTATAATAATTGTTTAGAATAACGTTTGTGACAACTATTTATCTCACATACTGTGAATTGTCTATAATTTTTTAAACGTTTCCAAGTTAAGTTTCATGTGTTCAAACAAAAAACTGAACAAAAATTTTTCAATACCTTCCTGTATAAAAATTTAACTGTGCAAAAAATTATTTTTTTCTCTCAAAACATTAAAATACATACAACTTTGGTCCTCGTGTTTACCTTGAATTGATTTCTATCAATGCGTCATGAAACATTTTATATTATGTAATGCTTATTGGATTGTACCTAGATAAATAATTATTTTTCATTATTATTTCAGATTTAGTTTTAATTTGTATTGATTTTTTTTTATGACTGTTCATATTATGTTTTATACATTAATTTACATTCTATATCGATAGTGGTATTTTTTCTATTAATTATTTTTCCAATCAAAAATTGTGAACTTTTAAGAGTGTTCGATTAGTATCATAAATGTAAATATTAATTTTTGGTATCTGTATTTTTGATTTGCAAAATAAAAAAAATTTATTGAATCATTTAAAATTTTTGTTTTATTATTGTTTTTTTATTTCTTACTTCCTATGTAAATGTTTTAGTGTGTGTGAACAAACAACTAGTTAACTAGTACGTACCTATTGAATATGCTCTTTTTATGAAGTCATGATTTGTTAAAGTTGCTTATAAAATTCATAAATAACATAATATATTCAACAATTAAATATGTTTGAAATGGTGTAATGTGATACACACATATACCAACTTATCACAACTGCTTTTTAATTGCTTATTGTTAGTATTATGATGTTTACCGATACAGGGATAGAAGTGAATTGTAAATAGAAAAATAATATTGTTGTCGCTTTTAGTCATTTTGACTATTTTATATTGAAAAAAAAAACAAAAATTTATAATAATTTTAAAATGTGTTGAATAATTAAAATTGCGTGGATCAAAATGACATAATATTTTAAAAAATTTTTTTGAAATTTGCATTTCCTTTATTCTGTGCTATCAATATCATCAAATTAGTTATATATTTGTCAACTAGATTATTTCTATTCAACTGCTGGTGATATATTTTTTTATGGTTACAGGCCAACTTTGTAAAAAAAACAGTCAACTCTAGAATTTTCTTAATTAAACCCAAGTAATTAATGTAACAATATTTATCAAAAAAATTTTTTTTTTCAAGTATAACGTTTTACAAAAAATATTTTATGGACGTTAAGTTGTTAATGTAAGTAATTTAATAATTGGTTAATAATTTTAACTTCAAAAGAGTTTTCTGTATTTCACTAAACACAATCAACTTCTCTTCAATTTAATAAGCTAAAAAGGGAGTTATTTTTTAGAAAATAGGTTTTGCGAGAGTCATGAATCGGTAAAATGTTTGTGGAACTATAAAAATTATGCGAGTAAATGCAATAAACAAAACATCTCATTTAAATACACTTAAACTTTTTTTAAGTTTAACTCTAAGGGATTGAGCTAGTACTTTCACTTAAACTTCACCACAATAATATTGTTTATATATATATATAGTGAAATAAATTTTCATTATAAGGATCAACAAATGAAAATTGTAAAGAGTTAAGGTTTTTGCCTATAAGGTAGTTATACAAAAAAAATAGCGTTTATGTTCAAAATCAAACAATTAAAACAGACCATTTACATAAGGATAATATTTATTAAAAGATTATTTAGAAAATATGAATTTTTAGTTAATTATACCAACAAATCTTTTAGACAGGCATCTGTAAATTTTTTAGTACCAATTTATGTGACTTTATATTGACTTGTGCGTCGTCAAACTCGGCTTATACTTATTTTATTACACTGCTGATGATGAAGTGTTCGGAATACTGTGTCATACTCTTTGAATTAAATAAATATTACCTCTGTTTTTTATTTCACTTAAACCGGCATATCTTGCTAACCTAAAATATAATACTATGCGCCTATGCCTTTTGATTTTAAAAGAAATACTATAACATGTAAAGCAATAACATGTTAAGAGCTTATTTTATAAATATATATTTTTAGAACTGAATAATGATGTGTTTTAATATTGTATCTACATTGTAAATTGTTGAACTATTATCGATTGATAACTTTGATTGCTTAAAAATTTTATCATTTTAATTTATTTATGATGAATTTGCTACATTATTAAACTATAAACTTTTTCTTTATTTTTTCTGTTGTAAATAATTATGTATTTGATGTTACTTATAAGAAATAATCACATTGTATATTTATCTGTGTAAAATGTCATTCTCCTCACCTCCACTAACACAAACTTAAAGCATATAGAAGTATAAGCATTATATTTTGATTTTAATCAAAAAAATTTTTAAATAGGCAAAATTTGTGATACCTAACATTGTTTAGGTTTACATTTATAGGACAAGCTAAATTATACGTTGGTTGGAACAATAACAAAAAAAAACCTTATTTCACTTTTCAAATCAAATGTATCATTTTTTTTTTTATTACAGTACACTCCATCCCTGCTTTGATCCAGACATAGTTTGTCAAAACCGAGATCAAAACTAGTCCTTAATTAAGAAGTTATTATTTACATTATAACCGCATCAGAAAAATTATTCTTAAATCTCAGGTAGATTTTTGTACACTTACAAATTTTGAAACCAAATATGGACTTGTTTTAAGATGATTGAAAAATGAATTAGGTAACTAAACTAAAATTTCTTATACAAATACTTTGTAAAAACAACTTTTCGCCTAGAAGTACTTAACATTTTATTTTCATCACACTGTAATTAATATTCTCACTATAATATTATATTCTTCCTAATACAATTACCAACACTTAGAGTAAAAATGTTGGAACTAAATGCTTGTAATTTGTAACACTATACTAGAACAAATAAGAAAGTGAAAAGAATTTTCCAACATCATTTTAATGTGTTTAGTAAAAATGTTTGTACTAAAAAATAATTTTGATTGAAAACTAACTATACCTAAACCATACATTTGATATAATTCCAATGAAAACAAATTAGGTGCAATAAATTTTAGTTTTAAACAAGTTTAATAGATAGGTAGGTACCTAAAAATAAAAATATTATTGACTTATTTCCAATTCAAAATTGATGAAAAAAAAAAAAAGTTATAATTTTAAAATTTTAGGAAATAAGGAACATACGTAATGAATAATTCAAAAAACAGGACAAAAGTGTTGTTTTGAAAATTTTGTCAAGACATCAGGACCCTTTATTGGAATACGATTCTGTAAAATACGGGACGTATATGTAATCTCTATATGCTGATGGTTAAGCTTGTAAACAATTAATAATAATATAATTGTTCAAAATAGAAATGTGTAATGATTTTAATATTAAACTTGAGCATAACATTTATGTATGGATTTTTTAAAATGTTTGACGTTACGTATAACACATAAACAACTATGTGAAATATAGAAAGATTGTTTCTTAACTAAAATATAAAATAAAAACAGAAAAAGAAGTTGATGCCTGGAGAGACATCGCATGACTAACCAATTTTAAATTCATAATATACATTATAGGTACAATATACATCTGTTACTTATGATTTGATTTTGGACAAAATTGCGTTAAAACACAAAAATAAATGTTTAAAATTGAAAAATTGTATACTTTAAGTCAACTCATATATGTTTGCACTTATACTTATTTCCATAACATATTGTAGATAAGATGATACATGTGAAATATGTGGTTCTGCATTTAGTCAAGCTGCACATTTAAAAAATCATGCAAATGTACATATAGATGAAAAACCACATCATTGTGATATTTGTGGAATAAGCTTCAGAAATGGAATCACATTAAAAAGACACAGAAAAATACATGAAAAATATGCTGAACAACAGAGTGACGCTACTGCTGTTGAAACAATTACACCTCCATGACAAGAATTAAAACCCATGAATGGGCAAACCAAAATAAAATAATGTATATGTAATGCTGATTTGAGTGTAGAAAAGTATGATGCAGTAAACAACATTCTTACCAATATACTATAGAGGTTAACGTAGAAGTTGATCAACAGAGTCAACATGAACATAAGAATCAGAAACCACACATCTTAGATTGTATTTATAAACAGTAATAATTTACCACAAAGCATCACATCAGTCTAACTTCACACCAACAAATAATTACTCTTAGTTTTTCAAGTTTTACCTAATGTTATTATTCTATAAAAAAAGTAGTATACATAAGTTATTGTAATCCTTAAAGAACTAATTTATAAACTATTAATGTACAAAAAAATTAATAACATTCATAACAATATATTTTATTTGGCTCGTTACATTGATGTTATTATACCAGTCACAAACATTCTGCAGCCAAGATATTCAGTGTGTTCTTCCCACACTTCTTTTTCCTTTGATTTTTTCTTTAATATAAGCTGGGGTATTTTGTATCATTGATTATTCTTCATTATATGTCCCATGTATTCTATCTTCCGATATTTTATTGTTGTTAAAAGTTCTTTCTCTTTTTCCATCCTTTCTAGTACACTTTGATTGATGATCCAATCTGTTAAAATACCTGTAATTTAAGAATTTTAGAAAGTACTTGTATCTATATATAGGTACCTAACTACTTGCTAAGCTACAATGTCGACTATCTGGACATTCTGATTATTTTGCCACCAATTATTGTTTAATGTGTGTTTTATTTTATAAACAGTTATTTTCTCTTACAAACAGATAACGTCATAAATGCGTCTGCTTTAATATAAATTATCTTATTAGAAAAAAAAAAAAAAAAGGAAAGAAGAATTTATAGAAAGAAATAAAATATCCTAATACTTAAAAGTATTTAATTTTTAACACAGATACTTTTGAAGTATGGAAAATACCTCTTCCATATACTTTTCAAAGTATTAAAATACGTATATAAGTTTTTGTAAAGTGTTTGAGTACTCAAATTAATTAATTTAAATACTTTACGCGACTGTCATTATATTTTATTGTACTCCTTATAACTAGTAGATTATTTAGTTATTTTAAAATACATGTTACTTAACTATCTACACAGCATTAGTTATTTCCAAAATAGTGCAATTTCACTGATATATGTCCCAGAAAATTAATTTAAAAAATATACATACAAAAAGATATGGGGAGAAAATTTCAAGAAAAACAGATTACTTTAATAATATAAAAATAACTAAAAAATATGCAATATTTCATTTTTATTAAATTTTAAGTACGCTAACTAAATGTAAATATGCATTCATCAATATCAAACATATATTACCAATAATGGTTTTCAACTTTCATATATTTTAAGAAAACCTAAGTAAATTATTCAATTAAAGCACAAAAACTCTCTTACACGCCAAACCGAGCATATTATTATGAGTACGGTATGAACAACGCTAGCAGAATAAATGAATAACAGTTACTTTTCTTTAAGTCACTAAGGAAAAAAGTAAATAGTTTATTTGTTACTCACTATCAGTAATAACTTGATTAAGTTTTTTTCTAAATGTTATACTTTGTAATTGCCATCATAAATTAACATATTATGTATATATAACTGTGTCAAAAACAATATTACAATGAGATATTTGTATGATTTTATCCAAATAGTTAAATGTTCATTATGGTGTAATATATTTTTTAAATACTAACTAATAAAAATAGCTAGGTAGAACTATATTAGATGTAATTTTTTATTATTAATGAAAAGGTGAAACATTTAGTTACTGATAGGTACATACATACACAAATTAATTTGTTAAGTTTAAAGTTACCTACGAGTATAAGCAAGATAAAGTACCTTTTAGGTAACTTATTGATTTTAGTACATTTTTTTGTAACCATATTAATGATCTGACAAAGTAAATTGTGTATAGTTAAATCAAGTTTAAATGGCTTTGATAAGCCTAGAAATTATGTGAAATACACTAATGGTAAGACACTTGGTATATTAAAACAGTAAGATATTAACTAATTTTTGTATGTACTACAGTAGTTGATGAGGGGAAAATTTACACTGCGCATACATTTACATAATTTTTAATTCACAAAATGTAAAACATACGAAAAGTATCATGTTCAAATAATTTTTTTTTTGTATATTAAATTACCAAATTTAAATTTTTTAAATGCATGTTTGGAAGGATTTTCATCATCACAGTTGTAAAGTGTTCATCAGTCATTTTAGTCTTCGGTATTGATGTAACAGTGTCTTGCAAACGTGTTTGCACCCGCATGATCCAAAGTGGAATTCCTAAAATGGAATAAAAATTAAAAATATTAATTACAATAATAATTCTGTTTGTTGAAACAAAAAACAAAATTATACTTTTTATATTATAGACATAAGAGTTCACTGTACACCTAAGACACATATAAGAAAATAAAATATAATAACATAATACTATTTGCATGAAAAGAAAAAAAAATCAATACAAAATTCGTACAGACCTTTGGATTTTCGTGCATAAATCAACAGTTAAGACGACTGACTGATGCACACCGAAGGCGATGATTTCGCCACAGAACAAATAAATTAAGTTATATGGTAAGTTTACCTGGTAATATGTCGCAGAAATGCAGACAAATAATGTCACTCTGCACGTTTCATAGTCTTGGATGGGGGGAATCGATGATATCACGGTTATCATGCAAAAGAAACGATAATCGGGAAAAGGAGATTGTACATTGTTTTGTTATTAAACCCCTGCCGAGGTTTATACAAAATACGATTAAACTCTTTCAGCCAAAACTGTATAGTCATGTTATGTTTACATAACCATAAAACAGCGTACAGTAATCAGAAAAGAGAACGTACCACTGAATAAATAGATAGCACAGATTAGTTCTGCGCGTCGCCACTTACGATCGTCGTTTAAAGTACACAACGATTTAATTTTTTGTTAAATTATGCTTTTTTTGTTTTGTTGTAAGACACCGAGGCGCGAGTCAAGTTTATAAAAATTTCTAATATCGTATAAACATCGAATTAAGTTGTACCGTGTAAACTTCACCGCGGCGTCAGACGTCAATTCGATTCCATCTTAGTACCCGCGGTGTAAACTAACACCCACCGCTTATTAAATTGTAACCATTTCCATTTAGATTACCATTCCGATCCTTTGGCCCTTATACTCCATTTTACGGTAAGTACCTGTTCTACTTCGTACGTCTCGTACGTGTTGGAATTCAAATTTTTTCCTTTTTGTCATTGAAAAGGAACGTGTACGTTTCATTTTTATAATTTTTAGTTTTCCGTTTCGCCGACCACCCCGAGCCTTAGCTCGCGGTACTCGCGCGTAAGCCCATATCGATTTTTGTGTTTTCTGTGACGATGGACAACAGCAACGCCAGACGACCGTCAGAGGACGGGGATGTCGACGGACGTCAACCGCTGAACAAACGGAAAAAGTTCTGCGTGACCCGCATACAGCCGGCAACTATGTCGGACATCAAAGAACATGTTAGCCTGTTGAATTTGCCCGACGAACTTATCCTGCACATACTTCGATTTCTCTCAAACGATTTTCTGGTCAACTTGGCGCGGTGAGTATGCCTACAGGCGGACAGTGGTGGACTGACAATTTTAGGCCCGGGTTGCAAAATTTGTTGAGGTCCTTTAAGACATAATGCAGGGATAATATACCTACCAACTCGTACTTGTAGGCCACAGTATATAAATTGGGGATACAAAAATATAAATTGAGTACCAAAACATAAATACGGCCTAGAGCAATTTTGTTTTGGCACCCCAGGTCAGTAAGCCCTTGCATGCGGATCAAACGATTCAATGCTGCGCATTAATTGTGGTTGTAGTAACTACTTTTTGGTTTTGTTGCAGAGTACATCCAACGTTGTGCAGGATAAGCAAAGACTCGAGGCTTTGGAAACGTGTCCGTTTCCAAATGTTTGACAAAGCTATGGAGGACACGTATTTGAGTTTTCTTCAAAACTCAACCACCCATTTAGACATTAAAGGTTGCGAGGTTCCAAATAACAACACTCCTGTTTCCTTTGACTTTTTATTACAGCTGAAACAAGTGTGCCAAAATTTAACACATTTAAGTATCAGCAATCACGTGTTTAACACCAAGAACGTAAGTGAAATTCTGAGTTTTGATAACTAGATAGGCGGCACCTATTATAAAACTCAATGTAGGTATCAACTTACCAAGATAGATTTTCAAAACTTGTGATTATATTTTCTAAATTGTGGTCAAAATTATTTGTCTGTAGTTTTTATAGGTCTGCAACAGTTCGATTAATTTTCTAAGCAAACAATTAAATTATTGGTTGACTTCACAAGTCTTAGATTATGATGTGATGATGACATTTATTCAAAATTCGCTGTTTTTTTCATCTTGTGCAAGATTAGTCTCGTACACTCTTATATTGTATAGCAGTAAAATTTGGTTGAGTTTAATATAGGTGCACAAAGAAACATGAAATATCTATCAAATTATTACTATTGTTTTGTTAAATTTGCTTGCCATTAGTAGCCACTATCCACAATTAAAATATACTTTTGACAGTAATTTTTTGTGTCGTTTACAAATTTTTTCTTTGTGGCTTCCTGTTTACAAAATAAACTATTCCCAATATTGATCTGCATCTTATAGGCTGAGTAATGGAGCTAGTAATAGTGTTCACTTGTTAGCTAAGTAAACATATTTTGTTTGTTTAAAACTTAAATGGCATTAAATCTATTCTTTCAAGTAAGAATGTATGGCAATTGTTTTAGTAGTTGTGACAAAATACACAACACAAAATACAAATACATATATTATGGTAAAAATGAAAAAATTAAAAACAGATTTTATGAAAAAATAAGTGAAGGAAATATTTTAATAATTTTAATCTTTTTTGAATCTATAAACAACTTTCAAATTTTGCTTCTATGTTAATTTTACTCATTTCAATGACATATAAACATTTCAATTTATTTGGAGCACTTTTTGATTTTATTTTCAGTATGTAATAGGCTACAAGATGTATTTAGACTGTCTTTTTTCTGCATTTATCTCTCTGAGTCACTGATGGTTTTCCAAATAAAAGCAATGACGGTTTCATTTTATCAATGTGTATCTATTTAATATTTTACATTATTATCCATCAGTCTATTATTTAGGTAATTATAGTTTATAGTTCTGCTATACCTTGAATCATTTAAATAATACTCACCCTTCATGACATTTCAAGTTTTAAGTTATGCATTTTATCTACCTAATAATTTTTATTATTGTTATTATTTTTAATAAGTATTTTTCATTTGTTTGTTTCCTTATGGTACCTACTTTTTTTATAAATATATTAGAATTCGTGTTTTTACATTAAAAATATTGTTATTATTATTATTTATGCATCGACTGTGGTTAACCTATAGATATTTGAAATTTGAATTACAGATAAATGATGTGTTTTACCCACAAAAATTGAAATCGCTGAAATTTGAGCATACAGTTGTAGACCGTTGTATTAATTCATCTAATTACAACTTTGAATTCAATATACCCAGCCTTATACTATTTTGGCGGTTATTAAGTATTGAATCATGTTCAAATCTAGAGGTATTATTATTTATTACTTATTGTTTTTTATACTTTATCAAATTTATACCTTTCTTCATGTACCTCTAACATGTTACATGGATACCCCCATTTTACATCTGTCGCCCATTTTCAAATGTGCTTGTTAAAATTTGTACCTTATTTAATATCATAAAAAATGTATACATAGGATGTAACATTGAATTTCAATGATTGGGTTATTCCGATGTGCTTATATTCATTGAGTAAGCTGAAAAAATTAACTTACTTAAGTCTCCAAGGTTGCAGTCATCTTAAGAATTTAAGGCAATTTATAGTTGGTACCAAAAATATAGGATTCAAATGTTTAATGGTTAGTATTATACTTTTATAAGTAATATTATATATTCTGTAAACCTATAATATGTTTTTTATTTGAAAAATATTTCATATTCAAATATTCAATTTAAAGCCCAGCTCTAATAAATTGTCTCATGAAAATGTAATTACTATTAATTGTTAAGGGTATTTTATAAGCATCAATTTTTGTTCTCTGTTGCACGTACAAGTCATAGGAGTTTAACTATTTTAATTCCAATATACCAATCAATCTATTGATTAGCCAAGGACTTTGTAAACTTATTTGAACTTTTGAAGACTTTTGAACCTACGAGCCAACTTTTTGTTTCTTCCCATTTTTTTTTTAAATAAAAATAAAAAACATTTTTAGTTTGAATTGTAAAAATTCATAAAACAAAATAAAAAATATGGGTCATAGTATCAAAAGTAGACGTTTTGAAAAAATTCAAATCAGTTTACAGAATCCTAATTGCATTAATAGATTGATCATTATGCTTGTATTAAAAACCGTTCATATTCTTATGATTTACGTGTAACAGATAAAGAAAATTGATGCTTTGAATTCTTTTAACTATTCATTGCTGTAAATCAATAGTTTGAAATTTTCTAAACATTTTAAATAATTAAAAACTTTTCATTCAGAGTTTGATGTACTATTGATGACTATGATTTTATTTTAAATTAAAAATGATTATCAATTAGTTCAAAAATTTTTTTTTTTTAGACATTCGATTTGCGGTTGATACCAATAAATGACTCGGAACTTTTATTTATTCAAGAATTTAAAAATCTGAAACATATTCTTTTGGAGAGTCCTTCTTATATTGATCATGATAATGAAATTACTACTATTACTGATCGAGGTCTTGTTGGATTCTGCCGTGATAACTACAAAGTTCAAAATCGTGAAGCAAGGTAAACTTCATTGTTATAGGTCTTAGTTTTCTTTGAACTTAAAGTGCGTAGTTGATTGTTTAATTGTAATCTTTTAGATTTTATGTGTTTGGCTAGTGTTAGGCGACTATCAAATAAGAGTCTTAGGTATTTAGCTGTTTGGGATGAGGGGATTTGGATTCCATAAAGAGTGACATATTTTTAAAGTGAATGTAGTGTGATAGGATTTATGTTGATTGACTTTTAATCTCCAGTGTACCATTTTTCCATAAGATGTAGATGGTTTTGTAAATTTTTAGAAGGTAACAGGGGGTCTGCATTGATAGAAATTATTGTTTTGTCGTTTGCATATTCTGTGATTAGCGTATGAGGTGGAGTAGGTTGATCTGATGCGTAAATGTTGTACAGAATCGGAGAAAGTATACCGTCTTGAGAAACTCTTGCTTTTATAGGAGCTATGCTTGAGACAGAGAAGCCATAACACATTTGAAAGTTGCGGTCAGTTAAGTATGATTTTATGAGAAGGTAGTAGGAAGGGTGTAAAAATTGTTTAAATAGTTTAAATCGTAGACCATTATGACCATACCTTGTCGAACGCTTGTGAAATATCAAGGAAGACAAGTACAATATAGTATATATTATAAATAATATTCTTTATTTATTGGGCACCAACTATATTCAAATCATTTGATGGTACATTATTTAAACTAAGTATCAAAGTATATCAAAAAATCTAAAACTTAATGATTGAAAGTGCGTTTTTATTATAATTAAATTATTATTATTTATTTAATTAAGAATTACAAGTTTGAGTTATATACTCATACCTCTATACATACTTAAGTAATAAAAATTACATTCCACTGTTATTTTTTTTTCAGAAACGGCCCTTTGGAATATCGTTATTGCAATATAGAAAATCTGTATGTTCGAAATTATCCTAGAGTAACTGATCACTTTCTGAAACTAGCAGCCAATGCATGTCCGTCGTTGAAATTTTTGGATGTAACGGGTACTTCTTGTACAATGGAAGGAGTAGAAAAATTTAAAGCTGTTAGACCTAATGTCAAAATAAATTATTAATTCTAATGAAAATCTATTTCGACATAAGGTCTTACCAAAGAGTAAATTGAAGAGTGTATCGCAATATGAAATGTATCAACTAGCAAACTAAGAAGATACAATACAATTACCCAATCATATGTTAATTTGCTCATGTTGTCATGTTAATTTGCTCTTTGAGTAAATTAATATCTTTATTAAGTACTCTTGAATATTGAAAAAAGTTTGTTTTAGTAATGTTAATATTAGAAATTTTGATATTGCTTACATTTTTACACTTAACTCTTTAGTCTAAGGTAATATTAATGGATAAATATGTTATCCATATATTATATTTATTATCTTATAATATATTTTAAGTTATTTGCTCATTAATTGAATAATAAGTGTATACCTTAGTTGTATGCTCCCAACGTGGATCACTATTATTGCCAACAAAAACACCTTTTTGTTGTATTGTAACATTATTTTAATTAAACATAACATTATTTTAATTAAACAATGTAATTAAACAAGTAAAATTAAACAGTAAAATAACAATATTGTAATCTTGAGGTGCAACTTCTTCGGATACTACTAAATACTGGTGTCTGGTTGCCAGTGGCAAATTTAGAATTTCTATAAGGGGGAAATATGACTAAAAAATTTTTTCACCTTTCAAACAAAATACATGTGTAGTAGATACCGTATATACATTTTTAATATTATACATACCTTTGTGTATTAAATACAATATATTTTTAATAAATCTAAGTTAAACAATATGAAAAATTTATAAAATAAGGTCAAGTCTTCTAGGTTTTTTTTGGCTATTTTGTTAAAAATTTCTTTAACATCACATTTAATGTTGTTTTGGATGGATAGCAATGCAAGTCCATTTGACCTGTTCTAAAATTAAAACATTTATTAGACACAAAATATATTTCATAAATACTGAACTGTGAATAAATACCTCTTTCATCAGTGACATGCCCAGAAATTTACAAAGGGAGGGGATGTAAAAATATTTAATTTTAATATGCCATCCTTATATTATACCAAATATGGATACCTAGTAGAGAGACTTAAGAGAGCTTAACCACTTAAAACCACAAACAGCCCCAAAAATGTTTAATCTCAATTTAATCTTTTTGATATATTCAATTTTTTGATACATTTAACCTCAGTAAATTTGAATAGTACAATTTTTTTATAATCATGACATAATATCAACTGTACAATCTAAACTCAATAAATAAAATAAAATTTGCAACTTACTTAAAATAAATTTTAGTTATCTATATATATAAGTACATAGGTTCACATAAGTACTTATGTAACAAATATTAGTCAAAATTCAAAAATATAAAATTAAAGACTTTGACTTATTTTCTTAAACGATCTGAAAAACGTAGACACACAAATAGTTTAGTTGGACAAAGGCTGTAAGGTTGTTACTTTTTGATTTGTTCAGGGCGTCTCTGAAATATTTAAATAAGATTATATTTCTTGATTAAATGATTGCGTTTAGAAAGGTTAATACTGACTACTCTACATATGTATCCCAATTCATTTGAAAATCTTTTGTAGCATTTTGTACATCTGCTTATTTTTCGGTTTTGCTGACATCTTCAGTTTCTTCATGTTTATGTTAAATTGCTTGTCTTCTTTGAATTCTATCACTCAAAAGTTTTTTATAGCAATGAAATTCAGTGCTGCCCTAGACGTAAGTTTAAATTTAAGGAGTTCATAAACTAAAACTTCTCGAAAATGGTTGGGTTAGATAAAGTTTTGTTCAAACGTTTTGAGATTTATACTTTATTTGTGCATTTACAACAAATTTTTTCAAAATTATTTTAGTGGTTACCTTGTGATACCAAAAAATACTTTTTCTCATTACCGTCCATTTGTTGATAATTGGTTTGACAAATCTATTCCAGCTTTTCTAGAATTATAAAACAGTATAACATTGGGTTTAGTTGTATTGTTTTGGTTTATTCTTTCCTGCATTTGTAATATTCATTTGATGCTTAGTTGACGCGCGGTTTACGCCAGACTATATCCATAGAAATTATATTGGTTCTCTGTACAGTCATTTGTATTTGGAAATAACTGATGACGTGAACAGTAGTTTTTATGTGTTATAGTGTACACATTAAAACGCACTTACATAAAACACTTTAAATACTTTAGATGAAATTTTAACACATCTAATATAATGTTTTTCACAAATTGCATTGTGAAGTAACAAGTGTGTAAGTAACAATAACAATGATGGCATTAATCCAAAATCATTTAATTAATCATAACTTATTTTTTACATTTTAAATATGTATTATCCAAGTAGCTAATCTTAGATAGGTATCTTGTATTATATAATTATTATTATCTTATATTGTAACAGTTTTATTTTGTACTTGATTACAGTTTATATAGAATTATTTACAACTAAATACAAAATACAACATAGTCATAGAATCTTAGTTTAAAAAAAAATTGTAACATAATTTATAAAAAATTTGTGTTACATTATAAATTTACTTAAAAACATCAAAATAGACAGTAAAATGTTCAAACGATAATAATCAATAACTACAGCTATAACAAGTGAAAACCTCACGTAGGTATGTAACTACTTTAATAAACTTAAACCGTATTAATAATAAGACATGATTAATCAATACATCATTTACCTAACACAAATAATTAATAAAATATATAAATAAATAAGTAAACAAATTATTGTTGCATTAAATTTTGAAACGTAGAAGCATACCAAAATTGTTATCTTTGAGATGGATACGTCTTGGGGTCAATACTTGTACTTGTACAGGAGCCGAAAATTGTATAAAAGTATTAAATTTAAAAAGTGCTCGTTTAACTATTGGTAATGAATCCAATACAATAAGTCCCTTTTTTTTCTTTTTTAATTTAAATAAGATAGTACTTGAACACTATAGTCATTGAAATTTATTAAAGCCAAGTCTGAGTATTATCTGGTGAACAAACACTACTATAAAATTCAGTGTATTTATAACTGTCACTAGTATCAAAAGAAACATCATTTTCAGCTAAGTGAGGGTTCAAGTTAATTAATTTATATTCATTTACAAATAGTTGCTTGCAATGATAAAAGTCGGAATCGAAGTAACGACTATGGGAATAGTGGTTTAAATAAATTATTTAAAATTTTAAAGCAATGATAAATCATTGGCTTCGAAAAAACGATTCTGAGCGATAGCTCTGGATTTCCGAACTGCCACATTTTAGCGCGATAGTACAACGGGAAGTGAGATAAATGTTAGTTACAACTAATACGATTTGTGAATAAAAAAAAAACGCAACATTTTTTTAAAATTTTCAGTCATATATTCAATTACGTACTACCAACACTGTATAAAAAATTTAAAGCTTTTACTTTTTAACTTTTTATTGAACAAAATACACAGAAAAATTGACATTTTCAAAAATGTTCGGGCCGTTTTTGGCACATAACTAAGAAAATAATCAAAATATCATAAAATGCTCCAAATAATGTAAAATTTAAATCCATAACTTTTATGCGGTATTCAAAATAACGATTGGAGCACTCTTTTTACCCGGAAACGTCATTACAAACCTGAAAATTTCAAATGTTTAGCATTAAAGTTTTTGATTTATTTTTGGTTATTGGGGTAGAACTCAAAAAGTAAGCAAAAAAAAAAAATGCTTCAACCAAAGTCCCACTGGAGTTCATAGACCTTTCTTTAGAAATACTGATTTCGAAAATCGGAGCATTCCTTCTGTACAAAAAGTTGATGACCAAAAAAAATAACATCATTGAAAAAAATACATTCCTCGCGGAGATCGAAATCTAAAAATTACTTAAAAAAAAAAAAAAAAAAAAAACACCAGACTGCGTTAAAGAATATCAACTGAAAAGCTAAAAACATAAGCGTAGTATTATTTACAGAAATCATTTAAAATCATTACAATAAATTGACTGAATGATAGGAGAGATATATTGTTGCAGGCGGGGACAATCTCATAGTTATTCCAAAGTGGTGGTCTTTGTGAAAATCTGTTCATTTTTCAACAAGTATGACTTGTTATACGAATTATACGTATTATTATTGTATATTAATGATTCTTTGCATTTTAACTTGGCACAAATATGATAAGTAGTTCATTGCTTGCCTTCACCCGCAACAAAATACTTTCTAACATTCAGTTTATTTATTGTAATGATTTTAAATGATTTCTATAGATAACACTTAACTAATTGTTTTTAGCTTTTCAGTTGATATTATTTAACGAAGTCGGGGGAGTTTTTTTTTTTTTATATATAATATATACTACAGATCGTGTTTGCAAATCGTGTCTGTTGACATGGCAAAGGGATATTAACACATTTTTGGTACAGCCAAATCAACTAAAATCTAAAACGCGGGAGACTGCAGCGGAAAAGTCTGATTTTGATTCTGAAAAAAATATTTTAATTCTTCAACGTAACGCGTGTTCTAGAAATTTCCGGCATACCCACAATTTACTCCCTTTTTTTCGTTTCTTTTTCAGAATTTATCCCTCTAAGTTTTTTTAGTTTATTTTTATTAAATTTTTTTTTAATTTTATATTTAGTACTTTTATTGATAGTGTTATTTATTGTTAATAAGAAGCGCGTGTTAATTGTAAATAAAAAAGCCTGTATATAATAAATAGACAAAAAAGTATTGAATTATTAATTTTAATGGGTTTTTTTTTTTTATGATAAATTGCATGACGCAGGAAAGTATTTCTATAATTGTAAATCGTATTTTTCAATCGTCACTAAGTATACCATTTAAATATTTATTTAATGATTAAATGCCGTAAAATAATATAAATTTAGTGTACACAGAAATGAGCTCAATAGTTAAAATCAAAAATTAAAACATTTCTATGTTTGTTCATCATCCGACTGTTTAACTAGATTGATTATTATTCATAGAAAAGTATCATACATTTTTGAAACTAGACATGGCGTCGTCAAAAACAACTAATTTTATAATAATCGTTGTATTAATTACGATGATTTTTGAATTCTGTTCCGCTGCAGGTAAAATAAAATTATTTTTGATTTTTCACTAAAAATACACCTAAAACACTTGGGTCTGATACTAGTTTGGAGAGATTAAAATAAATATTTGAGCTTCTTATAAAACTTTGATATTTTTGAATTTTTAAAAATTTCAAACAAGGTTTCAAATATATAAATTTATATGCTATTAGCATATACTACTATATACTACTTTTTCAATCGTCTAAACTTGGACAATTGTTGAAAATTGCGTGATGAAAGTCGTACCTGTTACTTATTTTTGAAAAAACAATTGTAACTCATAAAAATTTGTTATTTAAGATTTGAAAGTTAACATCTAGTAAATCAAAATTTGCTATCTGCGTCAAAATATTTCTAACGAATTCGTTAATTTGTTTATGACAATGAAATTACGTACCTGGGTACGGTTGTTGGGTACAATTTTCGGAATTTTTACACCATTTTTCGGAAAATTAAAAAAACAGAACATTCTATTACTCCTTGGTATTTGACATTTTTTGATGAGTTTTTTCAGTACTAGTTTTATAGTAATTTTCTCATGCTAGTAAAATTAAGGTTTTATACAATTATAAAGATTTTAGAGTGATTTCACTCTTTTAACTCTACCAAATAATAAAAGATCCTAATAAAAAATTCTATTGTTACCGTACAATTTTTATAGGTAAACTGAGCTCACTCAGACTATTTGTTTTGTTAAGCAAATATTTTATTATCTACAATTATAATTTACAATTTCTAATAAAACCTTCCAAAATAGTGACCCGCTACTTCAAATTACACACTAGTTCTAGAATTATTCCGGTATTTTTAAGACTGATTATACATTTTTGGAATGTAAAATTGTATTAGATACCATGTATTTTTTTTTGACGAATTTGTATAGTTCAAATATTTAATTTAGTTAAATAAAATATGCTCAAATCTAATTATCATTATTCCTAACTCTTAAATTTCAAAAAGATAATATAAGGCAATCATAAAAAATATTTATATTAGGCTCTGAAGGTTCAACACAAACTGGCGCCAACAGTTCAAGTAATTATTATTATCATCTATTTATTAATTTTAGAAATTTAGATTCTGTAGGAGTATTCATCATAAATTTTGTTTTCATTTATAAATTGATTTCATCAGTTTCAAAATTTAAATATTTATTGTACATTAACCACCAAAAATTGCCATAACATTGCAAAACACTCCAAAAATAAACCTTTGTTTCTCCACTGTTTGTAAAACTTGTAACATGCATCAATAAAACAAGTATATGAGGTTTGTGAACGTTTCAAGTAATTTAAACCGAAATGTATTGTTATAAAAACTAAATTGAGTATCATAGCTCAATAAATAGAATAAACAATTTACAATTTGCAAATAACAATTAAAAATTTATAATTAACATTTTACAATTTACAATTCAATATTAACAGTTAATAATTGTTAATACTTGTAATTGTTTATTATACCTTATTAAAGTTTATTATTTTTTATAAACATTTAATATTGTTGATTTTAAATTTAGAATTTTAAATTGTAAATTGTTAATTTTCATCGTAAATTGTTACTCGTTAATTGTGAACTGTAATTTGTAAATTTTTAATTATTATTATTGAATTGTTAATTGTTAGTTAAAATTGTTAACTATTGTTTATGATTGTTAAATGTTAATAGTAAATTTTTAATAGGTTTTTGCAAATTTTAATTTAATAAATGTGAATTATAAATTGTTAATTGTAATTTTTTAATTGTTAATTATAAATTATTAATTGCTAATTGTTAGTTTCAAATTATTTACAATTAACAATTATTAACTTTTAATTTACAATTAAAAATTAAAAATTAACAATTTACAATTCGCTAATAATAAATAATAATTTATTATTAATATTTAAGTAACAATTAAAAATCACAATTAATAATAATGAACTATAATAAAGTATATTGAACAAAAATTAACAATTTTATACAAAAATATACAACAATAAACAATATTTAAAAAAATTTAACAATAATAAACAAAATTAAAAAATATTCAACAATTATAAAAATAATAATAAGATAGGTTAGGTACCTACCGGTTTTGTTTTATTTTGTAAAACATTTTTATCTTTTTTCATTAATTTTTATCATTTTTATATATCCACTTATAATTTGAAATCCAAGCAATTTGATTCATTCGAGGTATACCTCTAGAATTGATAAGTTTATTTTTTCTAAAGTTTTCAAATTTTTATGAAAATTTTTTTACTATGTTGTATTTGTAAAACTTAACTCTTAAGTATGCGTGAAATGTATTCAAAGCGAAAACCGAGCTCCGTTTAAAATTGTTATTTTTGTCGTCAAATTCTACTTGTTTACAAATTTTATTATAATTTATAACTAAACCTTACAATTAATCATAATGGCTCACGGCATTAAACTACACACGCGTTTAAGAATTTCAAGACTTTCTTCAAATTAACTACCTTTCTTTTGCGTTCTTCCTTCCCTCTTTTCTCTCTATTTTTAACTATACAAATTGATGAAAAAAATTGATATTGTTTTAAAGGTTTATCTATAAAGCACGGGCAATTCGTTAGCTTCTTACTTACCTATTACCTACACCCAACAAAATATACAAATATCCTGCAAATTTGTAAATATTCTAATTCTAGAACACGGGTGAAAACCGTCGGAAAAATCTTCTTAAAGTTTCACTTCAATCGGACAATAATATTTAAGGAGTTATTACAATTCGGGAGCAGTCGAATGAACAGTACTTACTGTGTGATTTCATTGTACTCCAGACGGATTTTTTATGATGACTAAAGATATGAAATTTTCTTTCATGTAACATGATGTAAATTGTAAATTGTAATCATGCATTTTATTACTTAGTATCAGAATCTGAAACTGAAATTCCAAGTGAGTGCAGTATATTTTTAAACGTTAATATTGCATTTTTTTTTTTTTTTTGTTTTGTATACAATTCATTTTTTTAACATACAAGAATATAATAATTTATAATAATTATTTCGAAAACAATTTAAGGTGGACTGAAAATACTTATTTCTGGCCAAGATTCATGTGTGTATAAAATGTTTTTTAATATATAATGCAAGTTGTACGTTACGTATTATTAAGGTCGAAGAATTCGCTCTTTGGAAATTAAATTGTTATTTTATGCTGCATTACAACAAACACCAAAGTGTTTAAAAAAGAGATATTTTAAAAATAAAAGCAATCTTGAAGGAGTATAGTTAGGTCATTGGCTGGAGTATATGAGTCGACGGATTGGAATCTGTAATTTTGTATTAATATTAATTATATTACTTTGTATGTAAGCTATTACAAAGGATTTATCCGAAAATTGTGATTTTAAGTTTTCTTGGTGAGTAAAATACTCAAAAGCTTTCAGCAATTAAAAAAAAAAGTTTACATACATCGTTTGAAGCTTGTGTTAAAATGTCGACTTTCAGTTTTTATTTTTTAATATGAAATTTGCGTGTTTTATTAAAAAAAAAAAACTTATAGATCATCGAATGTTTCAGAGTTATTTATTTACTTAGTCCAAAAATTTTTGATGGCGTTTGAATTATTTTTAATAAATTAACTGTGTGTAAAAATTTCAATAAATATAGAAAGAAGCGTATAATAGACGAAAACAAATGATAAAAAAATCTTTTAAGTTAATGTTTCGAGGTTTATTACTTGAATATAGAATTACACAACATTTAATGATTTTATATTTAGTATAAATTCGTAAATTGTCAAAAATGACAATGATCTTATTACAAAAATGTCAAATTGATTATGACATTGTACCATAGATACTTATTCTAACAATGGAAAAAATTCAAAGCGCTTTTAAAAATGTTTTTATTTTTGGTTTTAGATAATGATTTAAAAAATAAACGAAATTTATAAAAAAACTTTTATCAAACAGTTCACAATTTCGTGCCAATTATATATCAGAAATTAAACATTTTCCATACATTGACTAGTAGGTACATTTAAAAAGGGATTCTCGGTTGCAACGACGGACGTCCCAATAAGTGGTTCTAGTTTATTTATAAACACGCGGGAACGCTTAACTCATTTAAGTGGCCATTGGGACATTTATCGATCACTCTTTTGTCAAATAAAATGAGTTTTATTTTGCTTTGCTTTGATTTGAAGAAAAGCCTTTTATTCTACATACCAGGCGTGAAGTTTTTTCTTAGAGTATGATACTTAATATGAAATGTTTTTTAGAATTCGTATTCATTGAATCATATTGTGAAGTCATACTTTTAGATTCAGAAAATATAGACGATAGTAGATGATTTTGTGCGGAATCGAACAGTTTCGAAAATGTGAGATAAGAATGAGGAAGCTGATACGTGAAACAACGTTAGTATTAAGGTACGCTAGTATCGCTGATGGATAAATTTTTGTATCGTTAGGCATTTGGCTTTTTTAATTAAACCGTAAAAATTGTGAACATGGTTTTAGATGACAATTTGAAAACTATATAGGTAAAAACCCAAGAATATAACTCACAATTCACTTACTTTAAAACATAATAGACAAAGAACAGATTTTTGAAAGGAAATTGAGTACGTATTACTTTCATTTTATTCTAACTATAACTAAAGTTATGTAACTGCTAATGATGGTAGTTATCAATATTAAGGAAAAATATTCTTGATTGACATTAAGTATGTACATAGTAATAGTTTTGATCTTAAGGCGGTTGTGAGCGGCGTATTGTATTAGTGTTTTAGATCTAAATGCTTAGGAAAAATTAGTTTTTAATTGTTAACGATTTAGTTGTGATATGGAAGCTTGCATCCAGACACTAAGAAAATATTGAATAATTCCGAACCGAAATTCGATTTTCAAACTTTTATTTTATATATAGGGGAGAGTAGCCTATATTGGACCACCGCCTAATTTGGACCACTCGTTTATCTCGTTTGGTAATAATCAGAAATTATCAAAACATAATAATAAATGTGTATAAACACTTTCTTACGTCTTTGGAATTATCACACGTGCTCATTATCAGTAATTTCAATAATTATTCTATGTTTCATAGTAACCTCAAATTTAATGTTATTTTTTTTTAATTTTCGTAAGAGATTTATTGGGAAATGATTCGCGTAATGAAAAAAATGTTTTTATAACTTTTTATTAGAAATTTAGTTAAGTTTTATGTAGTTTTAGTTATTTGTTATTAATTTCGTTATTAAAAGGTACGTAATGATATATCATAAGTATAATAAAGTTGTTTATATTGGACCATTTAGTGTTGCCTAATTTGGACCACTTATTTTATTGCAGATTTTATTAAAAATAAATGTAATAATGTCAAAGAGGGGAAGTTATGGTAAATGGACTGAGGAGAAAGAAGAAAGATTGATGAAAATAGTACCCTGTGCTTTGGGAAAAAATAAAGCAAAAACCAAATCAATTAAATTTAAAAAAGAAAAGATTGAAAAACTCATTAAAAAAGAAAAGACTAGTAAAATTATGAAGAAAGATAAGACTGAAAAAAATGTACAAAAAGATAAGACTGAAAAAATTATGAAAAAAGAAAATACTGAAAAAATTATTCAAAATATAGAAATCCCCACCAAAAAAAGGAAAATTGAAAATGTACAATCGACATCAAAAGGGATAAGCAAATCAGACCATGGGAGTTGGTATTGCCCACTTTGCAAGGAAGCAAGACTGTTGGATATGATAATGTGTCAACAATGCGATGTATGGTTCCATGAAGACGGTTTAGGGATTCAGCTAGAAGATAATTTTTCATTATGTCATTGGTGTTCTGAGGTCAATAAGTAAAAATTGTGATTCCTATTACCTTTTATTTTAATTTTGTAAGTTTGTACACAGCTAAAGTATTTATTTTTTATTTATTTTAAGTTTATATATTATATTAAAAGGTTATTAAATAATATGTGATCATTATAAATAAATTAATATATCATTCGTTTTAATTTGAATTTAACATTATTTTATTATCAATACTCCTTGCGCGTTAAGATAGAGCCTTATCGATGGAGTGGAAACCAGTCGCCACAGACTTAAGATTATTTCTTAACGTATTTATTAGTATACTTATAAGTGGTCCAATTTAAGAACCGGGTGGTCCAATTTAGGAGACCAGTTGCTTATATTGGACCACATTGTAAATTTTAAAAAAATGAAAAAATTTCTAAGTTAAAATTAAATTAAAATGAACCTTGATGTGTCAAATTATAGTTTAGATGTTTATGTATTAGTTCAACGCAATTTTATTTTAATAAAATTGAATAATTTGCTGGAAAACTATAAAATGTCGAAAGTGGTCCAATATAGGCGACTCTCCCCTATATAGATAGATAAAATAATTTTAAATTGCACAACACAGTGTTTCTCAATATTACCAAGGTAATGAACAAACGATTTAGTGTGTTTTCTGAATAACCGATACACCCGAATTCAAATAGAGATAAGTCCCTAAAAAAACAGCGGTTGAGTAATTCCAAACTATAAATTATCCTGTATAAATTACAATGGTAGCTACATATTATGTTCATGTAATCTCAGCAAGTCGACAAGGTAAAAACGATACTCCGAAATAATTTTAGCGTTTGAACTATTAAAATAATCACAAGACATATTAAATATCATTACGACACTTTTACGCAGTATGAAAAATGAGAAAACGCAGATCTCACACAACATTTAAAATACGATATCATACATATTTTCGTTTATAATTATTGTAAAATGTGGGAAATTTCCTAAATTTCTTATCACAAAAATTAAAATTTTTTGATTTAAAGCTCAACAATATAATACAGCCTTACAAGTAAATTAACCAGCTGTAGTTGAAAAGCATAAAAAAATGTCTAATGAAATCCGTTTTAAAGTGAAAAATGAGCAACATTCGTCAAGGATTGGTATTTTTTTAGAACTATTGCACATCACACACAATTTACATACTGAAGATTTGAAAATTTAATTATATGTAACTAAAGCGATCCACTGACTAACTTGGTGCCGGATGACCGCTTGCACAATATCCATTATACGTGTATTACTTTGCACTCAGATCAGTGTTCGGAAAATTACCCCGGCTGATCTTACAAACATTTCATACCAACTTGTGAGAATTTCTTAATATGAATACTGTGTGACATTTTGTTATAAGTACTACAAATTATAGTAAAAATTAATGTAAACTGTGTGAAACTATATTTTTTTTCTAATTATACAAATTAATAATCGACAGAGTTGGCCAAGCCAAAATCCGGTAAGTTTCAAATCGTGTATGTTTCAGCAACAAGGTGGACGAAACCAATAAATAATTTTTTTTTTTCGATATCAAATAAAACTCATAAAACCAAAACAATGACTTGCACGAAGAAAATTAAGGTTTTGATTTTTAGAAATATATTTTACCCGATGTACTCGTCTGTATAAATGGTTATACGTCATAATATCGTGGGTTGAGATTACTTTTTATGCGCTCAACGCACATTGTGGTCCCCATAATAACATGAATAAAATAATGATTTATTTTTGCGTGATTCCGAGTTTGAAAATAAAACGGTCACGAGCTTTGCACGCGGGTCGATCGATAATATACTTTACATGGATATTTTATTTCACTTTTGTGTCTATATTGTATTGTTGTGGGCGTTACACGAGATTTACAGTTTAATTAATTATGACGAATTACCAATTTTCACAACCACTCTCATCATGTTCTGATTACAACTATTATTTACTGACTAATGCTTTACGTACATCAAGACTCTGATGACCAGCGTTGTGGCGTCACACGGTCCCTAGAGCACATTGTAAAATGCAATGTGTCGAATGCAATATTTCGTTTTTAACTTTATACTATATTATTTTATAAAAAAAATGTTCAACGGATTAAGTTCACGTTATGTACCTACAACACAATATGTTAACCCATATAACAAATAAACAAAGATTAAACTGTGCTAAAGAACCTTTTAAATCAAAAACAAAATAAAAATAAACACAGTACACTGCGAATCAACCTGCTGCTGTGGTATAGCGGTATATTACACATAATATAGTCTGACGCAAATTGTATTGACTTTTTTACAGAACCAATACCTATACCTTATCAAGGTAATCAGTTTGTTTGATTACAAATATTTAAAATTTTTTCAAAATTTTTCCTATCTATAAGCCTATGTTTAATGTACTATACCTATACCTTATTATAAGACATAAATTATAAACACGTTATGACACTTTCACACAGTTTGAAAAAATAAGAAAATACAGATTTCACCCAAAATTTAAATTGCACCATCCATATCATTTACGCTGATTTTACAATGTTGAAAATTTCATAAATTTTTTCATTAGTAGCTCAACAATTTAATACAATCTTACTTACAAATAAGTTAACCAGCCGCAGTTGAAAATCATATAATATGTACAACGAAAATATTATGATAACCGTTTTAAAGTAAAACATTTGTCGACAAATTGTCAAGAATCGGTATTTTTTAGAAACAAATTCTTATCACAATTTTCATACTTAAGATTTCAAAATGTTATTTGTTCCGTAAGAACCACAGATTAACTTGGTGCTGGAAGACCATTTGCACAGTATCATTATATAATATGTATCACTATGAACTCAGATCCGTGTTCGGAACTAACCAAACACTGTCAAATCCGTCAAAACCATCAGAAATTACCCCAGCTGACCCTACAAACATTTCATACCAACTCGTTAGATTAAACCAAGTACAAGTTTAAAAGTCCTAAGACACATAAGGTGTTATGGTCATAGCTATAAGTATCAAGTTAGACATCGTCGTTTATAGTAAATCGAATGAGGAATAAAAATTTTCTAGTATACAATTTTTGGTTGTACAAAATGTTGATAATTTTTGTTATAAAGCTGCCGGTCAATTCCATAACGTTGTTTTTTCCAAGAAAAATCTATCGTCGCATAAACTCAAACGAGTTAAATGTTTATACCTATTTAATGTCGCCATCAATTCGTGGGTCTAGTTTTAGAATGTCCTAGATCAGTTTTTCTAAATTGTCTTGGAGAGCGTTTTGATGGTTTCGTTGTTAATCATTTTCATTTTCACATTCCGTACTTGTGAAATTTACAGCTTGTTGTTTTGTTATGATATAGATACACACTTTTTATAGATTTAAATCTGTTTGTTTAAAAATAAACTATTTAAAGACAAGTGGAAAAAACCTGGACAGTATTAAAAGGTGGTATGCAGTGGCGTATACAGAATTTTCGTTGTTTATTTTTCGGGAAGGACTGACTAGAGAAAAATTTTGTGGTTTACATCGATCTCACCAGTAGGGAAAAAGGGAAAAAGTCCTAAATATTAAAAATTTTATCCTTGTTGGCAACGGCATTATCAAGGACAATGCCGAAAAAACAATATACTTTTGCAAGGCAAGTAAAAAAGGTCTTACTAGTCCATAAAAATTAATTAAACTCTTTTTCTTTTCGGTTAAAAATATATATGAAAGTAAATGAATTTGTGACCATAGATTACGTTAAATAAATAATGAATATGGACGAACCATGATTTTTTGTTATAAGTATAGTTTTCTACTTTTTATAATTACTCTTTTTATACTAACCCTGAAATAATTTATTTTTATTTTTTTTGGTTGACGTTTTTTTAAATAAAATATTTTATGTTATCGGAAATTTTGGGGTGGCCCTAACTTCCCTTTTAATACCTATTCCACAAGTTGCATGTACATAACATTTTAGTACTAAATTTTTTGTTAAGACATTTTAATCCTTCCAAAAAGTAAAAATCATAATATTAACTTTTTACGTTTTCTGGGTATAGGTATCTGTTAATTATTAACAAATCATTTGAAACAACTACTGTTTTTTTATGAAATATGATTGTATCATAATGCCACCCTATATATTTAATAATTTCAGCAAAAACCTTTTAATACCTACTAAAATACCATAAATATTCACATTGATAGTACTTTAAACCGTTTATTTTCTTGCATTTTGTTTCATTCTATCCAACTAATAAAAAAAAATAACCGATTGGTTTTATTTTATGATTTCAAATTTTCAAATTATTTTTTACTCCTAATCTTAAATAGTTCTTATTATTTATTTCTAAGACAAAAATAAACTTTAGTAAGTAGAGTAGCTCGACGTAATGCGTAGGGCACCAACTCAGAAATTAATATAGGTAGAGTAAAATTTAAAAATCCAAATGTTAAATTTAAAAATATTGTGATTCTGAATGAGTTCAGTGAATCAAAAACCTTAAAATGTTCTATTTGTAAATAAATTATGATAGAAAATAATGACATTTTCAAGACGGCCAAATTTCCAATTAATTCTAATAACGCATACAAATTAACAAAATTTATGTCAACCACTCTAGGAGGAGTAATTTTCAAAAACAAAAATTAACATGGTTATCGAATTTCCAGTTATATAAAAAAAAAAAAATTAACCGAATATCAATAAGTTTGCTAATTTAACAACAACTTATAAAATAGTAATTTTTAAAAATCGTGTTGAAATATTGACACTTAACTATTGAAACTTGTTTTTTTTTAGATAATTATATCCATCACAAAAGTAAACGGTCGAGTATGTATGTTTGTTATTAATACATCCGTCACTTAAAGTGTTAAAAAAAATAAAATAAAAAGAAAGAACAGGCTGTGGCTAAAGTAGGTTAAAATTGTAGTCAAGCCACTTGTTTTAATGGTGTAGCCATTTGTTTTATGGTAAATACATAAAAAAATACATAATTTGTACAAAGAATAATTTTGCGCAAATAACGATTCTAAAGGCTATTTAAATAAGAATTAAAAAATTTATGTTTCCCATAGTTTGTTTAAAAACGTTTAAATCGAATAATACAAGCAAATTGCATACTTATTCGTATGAAATGTTGATGTTTTAAGTTACAAATGCAAATATTAAACTTTTTTTGAAATAAAAATCAAAAACATTCGAAAATTAATGAGTTCTCGATTGAAAAACTAAAATTTTCATGTTAAATAATTTTACCACAATCACTGTACATTCTAATATCGTGTTAATTTACAATAAAACTGCAATGACAGTGTATAGTGTAATAATTTAAGTATTAATAAACCTTTTACCGTTTATGTAAACATTTTTGTACATATTTAAAAAAATATTATATATAACATTTATTGACGCACTGAATATTAAAAAGAAACTTGTTGGCAGAATCAAACAGAAACTTAAAAAGGGAACGCCGGGATCGGTCTAGGTTGCGTGGGTAGTTTGACGTGGTAGCGACTACGCTTTGGGTTGGTCACTACAACTACTTGTAGTTTAGAAAATGTGGTATAAACGCATTATTTAATTTCTGAAAGCAATAATAAATCATTGCCTTCAAAAATACGATTCTGAGCGAGCTCAGTTGTCCAGTATATGTCGTGGTAAAAACAAATTTAACAAAAATACTCTTGTCAAATCTGTATCTTTCCTATTTTATTATTGTGTAAAAGTTTCAGCTTGGTCCAATCTTTAATTTGGATGCTATGTTTAAAAAAATCTAAATCGATGTGGAAAAAACACGTTTCCCGTAATTATTTGTTCCCCCCAAGGTCGATTACTCCCTTAAAAATGATCAAAATAGTTTGAAAACTAAGCAGTTAACTCGTTAAACCCTTTTTAATGACACATATAAATTTTAAGTCAAACGGAGTACTTTTGGGAATTTGACCGTTTTCGTTTTTTTCTCAGAACCAAAAAATAATCAACGTTTCAAATAAAGTACCATCTCGGATCAACTATCGATCTTTTGAGGTAAAGTACGATAAAATTGGAGCATTTCTTCTACTAGAAAAATTGATCACAAAAATAAAAAAAAAACCTAATCCTAGTCCCTAGGGGTCTCCCTTTACTGACTTTTCCATAACGTGTTGTGATCCTAAACAAAGCTGTATGCAAAATTTCAGCTAGATAGGACAATGGAAAGTGGGTTAAATGTTAATTATATGATTTGAAAATAAAAAAATACTTGAAAAAAAACGCAAAAAACTTTTTTCCGGGAGTGGGATTCGAACCAGTGCGGCACCCAGTCGACGAACAATATACATATAATATACTGTGACGGATACTGTGCTGGATACTGTGACGAACCACTTTATCGACAATTTTCTTGTACGTTCTTGAAAACTACTTAGCCAATTTCTTTGAAATTTTCGGATACTTATAGCAATTTTCGTTTTACATAACATATTAAATTTTTAATTCTTAAATAATTAAATTGTCTAAGTTACAATTTTTTTTAAAAAAAAAAAAACACAAAATGACAAATTTCAGTTAATTTTCAGAATTAAAACGACTATAAAAAAAAATTGTGACTAACGATTTTTAAAATTTTTCAGTTACGAGCAGTTATATATGTTGTCAACATTGTATTAAATTTTCAAAACTTTTTCTGGAAAATTTAAGTTTTTATTGAAATTAAATAACAATAAAATTGGAAATTTTTGAAAATTTCAAAGTTCTATATTTAGCTCAAAAATTTGTGAAATGTTTTGAAATTTGCCTCACAACTGTACATCAACAATTTTAATATTTTGTGAAAATATCAAGTCTTTCCAATCATTATTTTGGGAGTTCTGACCAATTAACAAAATTGATTTTGTCAAAAATGCGTTTTCCGTAATTTTATCCGTTTTTTCTTAAATTTTTTTTTTGTTTTTCTGAAAAACTTTTTTGGAATTGAAAATTTCGAAAAAACACGATCAATAATGCACCAAGGATATAAACTTCTCTACCGGAAAGAGATACTGTTGTTGAAGATCGGAGCAATTCCTAGGAGCTACACGTACCACAGACATAAAAATAATAATAAAAAAAAAACACACATCTTTGTAAAATCAATAGCTTCCTCGCTTCGCTCAGAATTTAAAACAAAACAAAAAACTTTACCAAAAATTATTATAACGTTCTATTTTTCTTCGAAAAGTATTCAAAATCAATTGTATTAAATCGATCGAAATCTTAATTATTACAGTAACATTTTAGCCGTTTAAATTATGTGTATTTTCTATTGCACTATATACAACTTTAAGGGAAGTAGAAAAGCTCCGATTTTTAAAGTCTGTAACTTTTTTGAAAGGTTTATTGACTTTGATGGTACTCTAAGGGGTCTAAAATTTGAGAGTTCAAAATTATTCAAAAAGTTACAAAAAACAAAAAACCAAGTGAAAATTAGTGATCGGCACCATCGAATAGTCACTATCGAACTATTCGATAGTTGTTGACTATCGAACTATTCGATAGTCATCGATAGCTATTCGAATATTCCAAAACATTCGAATAGTTTGGATATATTCGATAGTTTTGTATTCGAACTATTCGATAGTTATAGATAGTTATCAAATAGTTATCGAATAGTTTTAATAAACTATTCGATAGTTTATATTCGATAGTTATCGATAATTAATAACTATTCGAATAGTTAAAAACATTCGAATGCTTATAAAAACATTCGAATTTCGAATATATTTGCAAAGAATAAATAAATCAGAATGATTTAAAATAATTAAAAAAATATTTAAATAAATAATTAAAAAAAATTAAAAATATTAACACAAAACAATTATATTATGTAATTTTTGATATTATTATTATTTTAGCAAGGTATCTGCATTATTTGACTATTAAAAAAAAATGTCCGAATAGTCTACTATTACTTATTAGTTATTAATGAAAAAATACAAAAATACAATATAATATTTATGATATATTAATTATATTATGTAGTTATTAAATAGTTGTTGCCTGTTGGTTTAAATAGCATTGTATAAAGTATCTAAATTCTTGTTCTACAGTGGTATTCACTATCTACTGGTACCTACTTGTATAATAGTAATTTAATAATTAATTTGTATTTGTCTGTCAAGTAGTTCTTACTTTTTTCTATTTTCATTTTTTACACAAATGATATGAAATATAAACCGTATCATGCAAAATTTAAATTATTAAAATAATCAATAATTATTCATATTACTATATAGTAATATATATATAGTAATTTATATAATTACCAATAATTTAACAACTATGATAATTTATCTAGGTTGGATATTCTTTTATTGATACTGTATTTTCCATACATCTACAAAAATCTATATCAAAAACATTTTTGTAATCACACTTTTTGTGTGTCATATAAAAATAGTCTTAAGATGAGTTATTAATTATTAACACTATATTGATTCAATAAATGGTTATTTTATAAAGAGTAATTGTTAAATTAAAAAGCGAATTTAGCCGTTATTTAAATTATAAACTAATAATCGTAATGACTAATGACACATTTTTAGGAAGAATATTACGATAATAAAGTATAAACTTTTCAAATGTAATGACATTTAGCACCTATAAGTTAAGTATAAAGCTACATCTGTAATATTGTGAAAGTATTCAAACATTTTAAGTTCGAAATGTTCAAATTATTCATCAAACTATTCAATATAATTAATTATTATTCAAATAGATAGTGTTCTAAACTATTCAATAGAATTGTTTTAATAGACTATGTTACTATTCGATAGTATAACTCGAAAAACTATTTGAATAGTCATTCGATAGTACTATTCGAACTATTCGATAGTACTATTCGAATAGTTAATCGAACTATTCGATAGTACTATTCGAATAGTTTATTGAACTATTCGATAGTACTATTCGAATAGTTTATTGAACTATTCGATAGTACTATTCGAATAGTTTATCGAACTATTCGATAGTTTTTTAGACTATTCGATAGTTAAAATTTAAAACCTACTATTCAGTCGTGTAAAATATATTCGAATAGTATTCGATAGTTGAAATAAATTATCGAATACTATTCGATAGTGTAAACTATTCGGTTTTGCCCATCACTAGTGAAAATCAAGGAAAAAAGTTAAAAATTACAGCCAACGTGTTTTTTGACATAATCGATTTAGTTTTTTGGCCATTTACTCCAAAATAATGATTGGAACAAGTTAAAACTTTTTCATATTTTTAAAATAAATCTGACACCTACAGATTGTATAAGAATTTGTATGATTTTGAGAACTTTTGAGCTAAGTATGGAACTATAAAATTTTTGAAAGATTCAATTTATTTTTGTAATTTTTGTTCGATAAAAAATTTAATTTTTCATAAAATGTGTTGAAACTTTAACACAATATTGCAAATATATAAATATATATTATTTTCCTAAAAAATTTTGAAAAACCACTGTCACATTTTTTTCTTAGTTTTGCGGTGGGCTGACTGGCTCGCGAAACGTGAACATTTTTAAGTAATAACATACCTATATTATAGTAATAATGTACAGTGGTTTGTTATTAATTTTGTTTTATCAACGAACATTGTATGCTTTATAAAAAAATAATGTGTAGGTACTTAATTTATTGTGTATACAAAAGTTGTGATCAATTTATTTTCTTATCATATACAAGAAAATATTTTATTAAGTTAATATTATTTATCAATTGTTTAAGATGGTCTGAAATTGACGTTTCTTGACGAACTTCCTAAAAGTGTGTATACAATTATTATTTTACTCTAATATGGGGAATAATTGGGTATAATTTACCCGAGTACGCATATTTTTAAGAACGAATTACTTTTATCTTTAAAAAATAAATGATTGTTCTGTGATTGCAACACTGGAAGCTATAATTAATATTGTAATATAATAAATCCATAAATAATAATAATAATAACAATGTATATTTATTTCGTAATTAGTCATAATAGTACAAATTAGTCAGTAGGTAATAAAAAAAATTTGAATTTAAGGTTACATAATATGCCCTTTAAGCAAATTGAATTCTATATTTATAAAAAAAATATATTTTTTAGAGATTTAAATTAATCAAAAAATTGAAAAAATTCTGAATTTTATGAAATTAAAACTAGAATGTACTTTTATAATTGTAAATAGATTAATGGATTACAGCTGTATTAATCTTCTATTAACGCATAGTTTTAAAGATAATATCAATATATTAATATTAAATCAATAAGTCTCGATGTATTAAACATAATATTATTAAGTTGCACACAAATATCGGATCTGACAACATAGCTAAAGGGTCCAATTTGCCAAAAATGGAACTAAACGCTGATATTTTGTTATATTTACGTTTTGTATGATTTTAAGCACAGTCATGTTTACAAGGGCTTAAAAAATATCTGAAAATTTTGAATTATTTTTTAAAATTGCGTAATGTCAATGAGATTACAATCAGCAAATACATGTTTCTATGGATCAAGCACAAATAAAATTTTGAACGTACAAAAAAAAAAAAAAAAAAACAATAGCATTTGATAATTTTACTCCCAAAAATGTATAACGGGTGAATGTCTTAAACAAAAGATCCAACCGAATTCAGTATTTATTTTGCATTATACAGGAAAATTTTTGAAATTTTATTTAAGGTACTTACTTATTATAAAAATTTTCATTTTTAAGCAGTTTTTGACTCTAATCATATATTATCGAATCCTGAGAGTACGTATACATTTATTTATTATAATCGTACACAAGTATCTTTTGACAGTTTTCTCCTAAGATAAAAAAAGAAAAATTTTTAAAAGCGTTTGTGGTTAAAATAAACATAAATGAGGAACAATTGGAACGCGGCTTATCCATTTTAAAAATCAACCCAACCCTCGGGCTCTTCCTTTACTGACTTTTTCATAACGTGTTGTCATCCTACACAAAGCTGTATGCAAAATTTCAGTTCGATAGGACAATGGAATGTGGGTTAAATGTTAATTACAAGATATGAAAATAAAAAAATTACTTGGAAAAATACGCAAAAAACTTTTTTCCGGGAGTGGAATTCGAACCAGCGCGGCATCCAGTCGACGAACATTACGAGTATATATAGTGTGACGCACCATTTTATCGACACATTTCTTGTACGCTCTTAAAAACTACTGGGCCGATTTCTTTGAAATTTTCGTATACTTATGGAAATTTTTGTTTTACACAACATATTACATTTTTAGTTCTAAAATCATAAAATTGTGTGAGTTACAATTTTTTTTTCAAAAAATAAATCACAAAAATAACAAATTTCGACCAATTTTCAGAATTAAAACAACTATAAAAAAAAATTGTGACCAACGATTTTTAAAATTGTTTAGTTACGAACAGTTATGTATGTTATTAACATTTTATTAAATTTTTAAAACTTTTTCTGGAAAATTTAAGTTTTTATTGAAATTAAATGACAATAAAATTGGAAATTTTTGAAAATTTTAAAGTTTTATATTTAGTTCAAAAATTTGTGAAATGTTTTGAAATTTGCCTCACACCTGAAAATTACCAATGTTAACGTTGTGTGAAAATGTCAAGTTTTTTCAATTATTATTTTGGGAGTTATGATCAATTAAAAAAATTGATTTTGTCAAAAACGCGTTTTCCGTACTTTTTTCCGCTTTTTCTTAAATTTTTTTTTTGTTTTTTCTGAAGAACATTTTTGGAATTGAAAATTTCAAAAAACCACATTCAATAATGCACTAAAGATATAAAGTTTTCTACCGAAAAGTGGTACTGTTGTTGAAGATCGGAGCAATTCCTAGGAGCTACACGTGCCACAGACATAAAAAAAAAAAAAAAAAAAAAAAACACACATCTTTGTAAAATCAGTAGCTTCCTCGCTTCGCTCAGAATCTAAAACCTTTTACTTATTCCTTTCATAGGGAAAATATTTACTTATCACGTTTATCACATATTCACTACTTGGTAAATTAGAATTCATTTGTCGAAACGGAACCGTTTGATTGATCGAAATAATTTTGTTTTATAACAATTATTAATGTTTCGCAGTATAAATAGCTAACTGCAACTTAAAGTAATTTGAGAAACGTTGCGAAACATTAAGGGCCCCTGTCGCTCATGGATTTCCTGATAAAACCAAGTTTGAATTTTTCCAATTTTTGTTTTGAAAATGGTTTATAACAAGTGTTTATATCAAAAAATGCCACGTATTTGGAGTATTTAATCATTATTTTAATAGTATAATTAGATAATCTATTTTTATAAATAATTTATGGTAGTTTGACGGGGTAGCGACTACGCTTTGGGTGGGTCACTAAATTTTATGTTCCATAACTCCCTTTAAAATGATTAAAATCATTAAAATTTCAACAATAAACTCGTTAAACCCTACTTAATGACATACATAAATTTAAGTCAAACGGAGCACTTTTGAAAATTTGACCGTTTTCGTTTTTGTTGAAAAATTCTTCTTTTTAACGATGTGTAAAATGAATTTTAATGACCGTATGGATTCGGTCATGCGTATGATTTGATGAATTCATGGACAAAAATTATATTGATTCTATTAATACGCAAAACGACCACTTGAAATTAAACGGACAAGTTTTATTTAGTTTTATACCGTTACAAAAATATTTGACATAATTGAATTGAAAAACACAATTTTAGTGTAAAATAAATTAAAAATTTTGTAATAATATCTCATACTACTTTTTTTTTTACTATTTAAAGATGTGACACTCAAACCATCCGATGTTGGTAAGTATCATAATTTGAAGAAAAAAAAACCGAGATCACGCTAGGTCGCGGGGGTAGTTTGACGGAGTAGCGACTACGTTTGGATGGTCACTAGTTTGGAAGTTGTGGTTCAAACGTATTACCTATTAACTATCTGAAAGCAATGATAGATCAATGCTTTTGAAAAAACGATTCTGAGTGAGCTGGTTTGTCTATGTAGTCCTATACCTCCAATATACGTATGGTAAATTATTTAAAAATTTAGCATTTTTACTCAAGCATTTTCGAAATCACTTGAAACTTTTATCAAATGTATATCTTACCTATTTTTAATATTATCTGCATTAGAGCTTTCTTGTGCCTTGATTTGACTTGGATCCAACTTGATAAATATTTTATATTATAATAAATAATAATTAGTAATCTAACACTATTGACGTGCGCTAAATATTGAAGTAATAATTAATATTAAAACCCAGTTAATAACGTAATAATAAATACGATGGTCGACTATACTCTTAGTTATGAGTAGTTATATATAAGTACTAAAACAGATATGTTTGGATAAAAAAAAAATTAAGGTTGCTTTTCCACTCGTTATATTATATTTTCGTGAAGACCTTAAAATCCACATTAAATTCGACCGTCATCAATTTTGATTGCTGATTTTTACATTACGGGCACTATAAGTAAGTGTTCCTGATAGAATCAGTTAATTAAAAAATAATAATAAAAAGATAAAAATTTACTAGTTTCTGATTTATTCCTTTGTATTTTTGAATTTTTTAAGTCATCTAGAACTGGGTTAAAGTTTTGATCTATAGGTCAGTTGGTCATAAAAAAGAAGATTTTTGGACGTTTATACGAGGCACGTCCAGAAAGTAAGTGTACTCAATTTATGTAGGCTTCAAAAAAAATTTATTAAAACAAATACACACTTGGTTACACGTGTACATATGTAAATTATTTTTCGACATAGTCACCACCCCTCTCGATGCAAGTGGTGAGCCGCGGGATCAATTTTTTGATGCCTGCCTCGAAAAAATCTCCCGCCAGCCCTTTCACCCACTTCTGCACCTCCCCCCTCACTTCCTCGTCCGTTGAAAACTTGTTTCCACCCATGTGCATCTTCAGGGAAGTGAAGAGATGAAAATCCGAAGGCGCCAGGTCAGGGGAATACGGGGGGTGGTTCAAAACGTCCCATCCAAAAGAGTCCAGGAGTTGCTTCGTGGCGTTGGCCGTGTGAGGTCTGGCGTTGTCGTGCAGCAGGCAGACTCCCCTCGTCAGCATGCCCCTCCTTTTATTCTGAATCGCCCTTCTCAATTTTTTCAGCGTCTCACAGTATCTTGCCGCGTTGATGGTCTCCCCTTGAGGCAGATATTCAATCAAAATTATGCCTTTATGGTCCCAAAACACGGATGCCATGATTTTTTTGACTGAAATTGTGGTTTTGAATTTCTTGGCAGAGGGTGACAAGGTGTGACGCCATTGTTGAGACTGCCTCTTACTTTCAGGCGTGTAGTGGGCCACCCAAGTTTCGTCTCCAGTAACAATAGAGTAGAGAAAATCATCGCCTTCGAGTTCGTAGCGCTCCAAAAATTCTTTGGAGCTTTGCACTCGATTCAACTTGTGCTCTTCTGTCAACTGTTTTGGGACCCACCTCGCAGACAATTTCCGAAACCCGAGAGTTTCTGTGATTGTTTCGTGTATCAGGGATCTGGAGATTTGCGGAAACATCGCAGAAAGTTCATCTAACGTCAATCTGCGATCGTCACGGACTGCAATCTCGATTTTTTCCACAAGTTCGTCAGTCACGATTGAAGGTCTTCCGCTCCTCTGATCGTCATGCACGGAAGTACGGCCATTTTTAAACTCGCGACACCACTTGTACACACTCGTACGATTCATAGCTTCATCACCGTAAACAGTTTTCACTTCATTATAAATCTCAACTGGAGCTTTTCCCTTCACAACGAGGTAGCGAATGACGGCGCGAATTTCGCACTTGGCGGGAGATTTTATCGACATTTTTCGCGAGAGATGCTCCTGCGTCGAGAGTTTTCGACACACTAACCTCGGATTGGTCTCGTTTTGAAGGGAAGGGGTTAGGCTACACGGCAGTGTTGCCAACATGTAGAAATAATATTCCCTACAGCTGCGAGAGTACCAGTACACTTACTTTCTGGACGTGCCTCGTATTTAAATAACCGTTTAACGTGTGTTTATGAAATTTAGAGCAGATATACATCTCACAAGTTTCAAATGTATGAGCCAAATTTGACATGTTTATGTGAAATAGTTTTTGAGTTATGAGGTGGTCAAAAGTGGTTCTAAATGGTTCGTGTTATTACACGGTGCTGCTGGCCAGTTCCGTTACTAGAACTTGGCTAGATCAAAATCGATTGAAATTTCAGCAATAAATTTATTAAACTCTTTCTATTAATATAAAAAAATTTAAAGTGGAATGGAGCAAATTTGAAACTTTTTTAATTTTTTCGTTTTTGGCTCATAACTGCAAAATCAACATTTCAAAAAATGCTAGAAAAAGTGATCACATTACTGTAAAAACAATACATTCCTCGCTACGCTCAAAATCTAAAATAATGATTTATGAGCAACAAGCACCTAACCTAACCATGGTCGTGTGGGTAGAGAGTTTAGCTGTTTGCAATGATTCCACTGTTTGGGTTTGATCACCGGTTAGAAATGTATAGTTTGATATTTAATGTTTGATTATTTGAACGCAATATTATAAATAACAGTTTACAAACAAACCATTTAAAGTTCGGTTGATTCAGTGTAAAAAACCGGCTAAGTTTTAACCTCAAATGAGTCTTTTAGGGTGTAATAAAATATCTTTTAGTGTACAATTTATTTATATATTAACTAACACAATTAAATAATCTGTGAATTGATATTAACGTACAGACCATATCAGACAAGTCTTCATTATGAAATTTAATGTCATTAAGATTGGTCAGTATGAATACGATCTTTATTGAATGATTGAAAAATATCAAAACTTTTAAAACTAGCCAAGATTATGGACTATATGTCATCTGTAAACGTGAATTAAAAAAATTAATAATTACCAATTTCTAAGTTTCATTGTCTTCAAAAAGCATTACATTAACAAGAGATTTGATGTACTATTTATATCAAAGATAACGGTTGTATATATTAAAGCACAAACATCAATATGACGTATCATATTAATTCCTTTTTAAACATTTGTTTTAGATGATGAAGCAAGCACTTCTACAACCCGTGAGTAAAATACGGTGTGTGAATTCGAGTAGTTAATTTTTCATACGCAATCAGATATTTTTATTGCTTTTATATATTGAATAATATATTTTTATCAGAAAATTACAAATAAAACACCCACCCAAATATGTGATCTAAATGACAATGTAGATCATTATTCCGAAGAGCTGGCGGTGAAATATTAAATTTTGTTTTCACAGAACCGAGTAAACAATATAAAAGTCTGTTGACACAAGAACTAGAAAGCAAAGATTAAGATAAATCCCATTCATGATGTTTGGGTTTCAGTAGACAACTCATATTTATTTATGTACCAAAAGGTGAAATAAAAGTCCAGTATTATTTAATTTTCTATAAATCCAATTATAAGATTTATATAATATTGTTTAGTAAGTTTTTATGCTCATTAACACATATATTTAACTATTTTTAAGAGAATAATATTATATCAAACTAAAATCGTGTATTTTATAATAATTAATTAAATAAAATATCTTTATATTATATATATATATATATATATATATATATATATATATATATTAAACTTTTTGTTTTTCTTTTGTTTTTTGCTTATTTTAAGGTATTCTAAAGCCCATTTCCACTTTCACAAACTTTTATCACACTGACCCACTTGTTGTATAAAAATATATATATATATATATATTATATACTTCCTTAAAATAAACACCAAATCATAATGAATTATTATAAATGTTTTGTTTTAAGTCCATCAACGTTTTTTATTTATTCGTACCCATTTTTTTTTCTAACTTATGGTTTTATAAAATTTTGTGATATTTTTTGTAGCAAAAAAATAACGTTTAAAGAAATATCAAAAAATTACATTAAACCTTCATACCAATACTAAATAAATATATGGTACAAATTTACTATACCAATAAAAGAAGAAATTAATATGTTTTTTGCAATGGTTAACAAAATAGTTAAACACATATTTTTAGAATAAATATTATAATTTTATTTTATATTAGTTTCATCCAATTTACTTAAATTTTTTAACCACATATGTACAAAATTGTTAAAAATGTTAAAACTAACTTGTTTAGATTGTATTAAAGTTTTGAGACTCAAACATAAAAACTAGTGGTTTCATGGAATAAGAACTGCCGAAAAATTTAAAAATTTAAAATTCCCAAGTACTATAACTACCTTAAAAATGATCGAAATCTATTAAAATTTCAACAATAAACTCATAAAACATTTCCTAATGACATATATAAATTTCAAGTCAAACGGAGCACTTTTAAAAATATATCTGTTTTTGTTTTTTGCTCATAACTATAAAATTAATCAAAATTTCAAAAAGCGCTTCAAATAAAGTACCATGTCGGATCAATTATCTATCTTTTGAGGTACCATACATTAAAGTAAAAACATTTCTTCTACTACAAAAAGTGATCACAAAAATCCAAAAAAACAAAATTTAAATTGACGTGTAAAAAAACACGTTTCCCGTAATTATTTGTCCCCCTTCCCTTAAGAAATACACGGCCGCCCGAAATAACAAGAATTTCAAAGTTCTATAACTACTTTAAAAATGATCAAAATTGATTGTAATTTCAGGGGTATAATCATAAAACCCTACTTGAAGTCTATATATGTCATTAACATTTATAAACTTCAAGTTTATCGGTGCAATTTCGAAAATTGGGCTGTTTTTTTTTCAGAACTTGAAAAATAATCAAAAATTCAAAAAACGCTTCAAAAAAGTACCATTTCGGATCAAATATCTATCTTTCAAGATACGATACGTTAAAATTGGAGCAGTTTTTCTACAAGAACTTTTGATCAGAGAAAAAATAACATTATTGTAAAAACAATACATTTTTCGCTTACGTTCATATTCTAAAAAATAAAAAAGTACGCAAAACGTACAGCAGCTAAAGTAGGTCACAATTTTTGCATTGCCTGTTTCAACGTTTTATGTTTACATTTTGTGAATAATTATGAATAATGTTTAATATAAGATTTCATATAAAATCTTCGTATAAGAAATTCTATAAATAAAAATTTTAAAAGTAAATATATCAAAAGTTCTTCAAATTGATAAGCAAATTTTCTACTTATACGAATAGAAAACATATCAAATCTTGAATGTAAAATTTATTTCAAACAAAACCCTAAGAAAATTAAATTTAATAAAAGTATTCAACGTTCAATTTATTTAATTTTAATACTAAACGATTAAAAAAATTACAAAATTTTTATTGTTCAACTGTCACTTATTCGAGCATCGTACTTCGGATAAAATAAATACTTTTTTGTGGCCAAAAAGAAAATTGTCGAATTAATGTATGAAAATATAAAAATTTATAAAATTGAACGATCCCATTAATACAAAAAACGATCACTTGAAATCAAACGGACGAGTTGGATTTTAGTTTTATACCGTTACAAAGATGTTTGATAGAATTGAATTGAAAAACACAATTTCAGTGTAAAATAAATAAAAAGATTTGTTGTGATATCTTTAACTACTCAATTTTTACTATTTAAAGATATGACACCCAAACCTTCCAATGTTGATAAGTATCATAATTTGAAGAAAAAAAAGCCGGGATCATTATAGGTTGCGTGGGTAGTGTAGTTTGACGAAGTAGTAACTACGTTTGGGTTGGTCACTGGTTTGAAAGTTGTGGTTTAAACGTATTATGCAATGATTTCATCAAATGTTAGTCATAGATATATTAATAAACATTAGTAATTAATCATACATTTGTCTAATTATTTAATGTTATAAAAAAAATAATAAGACAATTAATTTCCAATCTTTGTTTATAGATTTAAATAAACACTTTCCAATTGTTTTGGAAAAAAACAAAATCAAGCAAAAAAATTTAACATGCTTTAAAAAATAAAAACTTAAAACTCGTTCTCTTATTGGTAACGTTAATTTCTTTTGTTTTTTATGAGCGCGTGTAAGTCATAAATCAAAGTTTTGTGAAAGAAACACAAAAATAAACATTTATTTTTTATCTAAATGAGTCTAACTTAATATTTATAACGAAGAAAATGACGCACAAAAGAATTTCATCATATGCTAATTATAGATATTTATATAGAAATTAGTAACCAATCATATTTGTCTTATGATTTAATGTAATAAAAATATATAGTACGTAAGCAAAAAAATCAAACTTAACTAAGAAAATTAATTATTAAAAGTTTCTCATTACGTTTAAGTTATTCAACCGATTCACTTGATTTTGATTGTTATCAAAAATTCAAAAATAAATACGACCCAAATAAATATATAATCACAGCCGCAATATTTGTTCCTTTTTAGCCAATAATTACATAAAACTAAGTGTAACATTAAAACAGCAGATCGTATGCATTTTTTACTTTTTACCTTTTTTTTAGAAAATAAAATAAAAATATAATTTATATTCATAACATTTCTTCATACTACCTTCAACCGTTTGACAAATATATTTAAAAAACTATAAAAATCAATTTCGCCAAATAAATAAAAAAATGTATACTTCATTTTTTTCTTGGAAAAAATAGAGTTACGAGAAATATTATAAATAGGTTTTTTATATACAATATTAATATTTACAATTAAGATTCTATTAATTTTTATGATAAAGGCATAGTTTTTTGAATTATACTCGATAAACCATAAAACAACCCCATTTGGCTAATATTAAACCCTTTTGTGGCACGGGAAGGGGTGAGTAATCATTACCAATTTTAACATAAATTATTTTTTTATAGTAATGAAAAAAAAAAAGGTATTCTTGCATCAAAAATTTTAAGGTTGAAAAATAAGGACCACCCTAACAGAGAGGTAGTAGTAAATTCTAACCAGCTCGGTAATTCTTGTCTAAAACACATTTTTTTTACACGGTGTTAAAACATTGTAAAAATAAGTATTTTTTTTCAAACCATATTCACGATTTCGTCCTTTTGGTGTTTCGTTGACAGTAGGCACTATTAAAAAATACATCAATATTATATAAAATGTACACGCGCTATTGAAACAGATTTAAAAAAATGCCGAGGAAGTTTCAAAAATATTCGTGACAAAATTAAATCTTAGAAATTTTACGACCCGTTGAGTACATTTGGATTCACACAATTCTTTCAGAGTAGTAATTTTCAAAAGCATTCTTCGCCTTCAGATTCTAAAAAACGATATGTTTCCACCACGTCTTAAGAACAATAACCAAAAGAAATGACTGAATCCTAGCTAAGACAAAATAGCTAATAACATTTCCAAAAAATATTTAACATTTATTTATTGTTAACTTAGAATTAAAACTTTTTTTTTACTCAATTATTACCTTTAAATAGGTCGAGTCACAATAGTATTTCTTAGTTATTAATAACTTATAATTGCTTTTGTAAAATAAAAAAACTGAGATTTATAGAAAAAAAGACAACGTTTTAAAAGGTGGAATGGTACCAAGAGAAACTGTTGTCTGAGACAAAAAATACAAAAATTTTTTTTCAGTTGGTTTTATAATATTGTAAGGTGTATTCGAAAGGTGACGAGTTATATATACCTGTATATATTTATGTGAAACACGCGTCAATGTGCGGCTGGTTACTTTATTTTTATTGTTCACTTACGGATGCTCGAAAAGACAACACTATTGCATAAGATGGATTATATACTACGGTCTTGTGTCGTTGTTTCGGCACAGGTGTAAGGGGATTACTCGCATGAAATGTGAACAAAAACGTGTTCTTTTTTGTTTGAATTTTGATATAAGTGTAATTGTCTTAATTACCGAATGTAATTTCGGTAACGCTACTATAACTATTTCATTACGTCTTAAATATGTGTTTCTGATACGACCATGCTAAGGAATGTATCAATACTTACCATTCTCGCAGTACTATGTTTTGACGTGCGAGTAATCTAATTCATTTAACTGAAAACATTTGTAATCACGGATGTGGATTTTAACACTCGGTATCGCTACATTTCTGTTGTAAAATAAATCAATGTCATTCACACGACAAACTTGAAGAAACTCTTGTTTACGGATAGAATTTTTAATACATTATGTATTAGTTTTAATATGCAGTTTGAGTATAGACGTAAAAATAATTTTGATTTAAAAAAAAAGGGACAGATTTTTAGGAATTTTTAAAGATTTATTTTTTGGGTTTTGTTTTGTTCTAACTAATAATGTTATCAATTTATTTCCATAACAAAAAGAAATTTTAGTAATTCGAGTATAGGTATAGCTGATGTGTTGGTTATGTCACTTATGTAGAATGTGGGACGTTTAAAACATCAAGCGATGATTTTACGAGAGATTTTTACGGTTCTTGGGTTATTATAAACAAATTTTGAAGAAAAAAATGTAAATCAACAACTTATTATCTAACAAATTCATTGTCTGAATAATATAATTGAAATCAAAAATAAAATTCATTTTACTAATAAGCGCAATTGGAAAAAAAATATGATTGAGTTACAATAGAATACAATATATTTCTTAGCATTGCCCCAAAAAAATTTGAATACTTAATGTTAAAAATGGAGCGCCGGGATCAGTATAGGTTGCGTGGGTTATTTGACGGGGTAGTGACTACGCTTCGGGTGGGTCACTAGATTAGAAGTTGTGGTTTAAACGCATTATTTAATTTCTGAAAGCAATGATAAATCATTGCCTTCGAAAGTACGATTCTGAGCGAGCTCAGTTGTCTAGTATACGTCGTGGTAAAAACAAATTTAACAATAAATATCTTGTAAAATTTGTATCTTCCCTATTTTATTATTGTGGAGCTTTAAGTTTCAGCTTGGTCCAATCTCTAATTTGGATGCTATGATCAAAAAAATCTAAATCGATTTGGAAAAAACAAGTTTCCCGTAATTATTTGTTCCCCCAAGGTCGATTACTCCCTTAAAAATGATCCAAATAATTTGAAAACTAAGCAGTTCACTCGTTAAACCCTTTTTAATGACACATATAAATTTCAAGTTAAACGGAGCACTTTTCGGAACTTGACTGTTTTCGTTTTTTCTTCAGAACCAAAAAATAATCAACGTTTCAAATTAAGTACCATCTCGGATCAACTATCGATCTTTTGAGGTAATGTACGTTAAAATATGAGTATTTTTTCTACTAGAAAAAGTGATCACAAAAATAAAAAAAAAACCTTATCCTAGTCCCTAGGGGTCTCCCTTACAGACTTTTCCATAACGTGTTGTCATCCTAAACAAAGCTGTATGCAAAATTTCAGCTCGATAGGACAATGGAATGAGGGTTAAATGGGTTAAAAGTACCATTTCGGATCAAATATCTATCTTTCAAGATACGATACGTTAAAATTGGAGCAGTTTTTCTACAAGAACTTTTGATCACAGAAAAAAAAACATCATTGTAAAAACAATACATTCTTCGCTAACGTTCAGAATCTAAAAAACAAAAAAGTGCGCAAAACGTACAGCAGCTAAAGTAGGTTACAGTTTTTGTCATTGCCTGTTTCAACGTTTTATGTATCCATTTTATGAATAATTATGTATAATGTTTAATACAAATCTCCATATAAGAAGTTCTATAAATACAAATTTAAAACCTAAATAAATCAAAAGATCTTTAAATTGATTTGCAAATTTTCTATTTGTTAAAATCAATACTTTATCGTGGCCAAAAAGAAAAATGTTGAACGAATGTAAAAACAGTGCAATTGTCGAACACTGTAAAATAGAAAATACCATAAATTTGCAACAACTTTACAATAACATTTTTATAAACACCGTTTTGTAGGAAATTATAACAAAAAACTTATTTTATACATTTTTAATTTTCATACGGAAAATTGTAATAAAAACTCAATCATTTTAACGATTTATATTCCACTGAGAATTTTACAAAAGTATATTAAAATTGCAAACTCGTTTTATTCTTTTTAACGATGTGTGAGATGACTTAATGACCGTGTGGACTCGATCATGCGTATAGTTTATGAATTCATGGACACAAATTAGATTGACACTATTAATATACAAACCAACCCCTTTGAAATTAAACGGGTGAGTTAGATTTTGGTTTAGTACAGTTACAAAGATGTTTGATAGAATTGAATTGAAAAACACAATTTTAGTGTAAAATAATATAAAAAATTTGTAGTGATATTATTTACTACTCTATTTTTACTATTTAAAGATATGACACCCAAACCT
>CM029361.1:6275502-6286019 GCA_017140985.1 Hormaphis cornu
AAAAAAAAAAAAAAAAGACTAAAATAGTTCTCAAATGTTTAACGTTAGTCACTCGTTTTAAAGGTTTGGATATTTTATTTTTTGTAAAATTTATAGCAAAAAAAATTTAATATAACAAAATAAAAATAACTATTCTAAAAGTTATTTAAATCAAAATCGATAAAAATCAATGTATGTTATTTGGTATTGTGAAAAATAAATCACTAAAATCGATGAAAACCAGTAAATTACTTATTTGTAAGTGTAGACATTATAAAACAGAAATGTATAAATTAGCGTTTTATAAAAAAAGACCATTAAAATTTTAAATTAACTATACATTAATTGCTAAATGTCCAAACAAAATTACTTTTGTAAATTTTTTTTTGTGCGGATTTCGAAGAACCATGGTACATTTTCCTATGAACATGGTATTCATATATATTATAGTATTTAAGTAATTAAAAATTATTTTCATGTAAAAATTTCAATTTGTGCAATCGCAAAACTGATAAGTTTAGTAAAGTCTTCTTCTTCTTATCGTGTCCGGAGCTATTAAATTAATAAATACATAAAGTAATCTAAAAGAAATTTGGTTAAAATATAGAATATAAAATAAAATAAAATAAAATAAATGTTTAGATATTTTGTTTTGACTAGTAAGTGGGAATTGATATTGCCTTTTCGTTGGCTAAAGTCCAGTAGTCAGTCGTGCATCCTGGTGGGGCTAAGGCGCACAGTAGTAAGTGGTTATCTAATTGGTCTTCGCCACATTCACATGTTATGTCCGTTTCTTTCTGAAGCGGAGAAGCAAAGTGCTAGTCCAGTAGTGCGGATCGTGTTTGGAGTGACACCCCATTTGCTCCCTGCTAGTTTCCGTATTAAGTTGTTTCTTGCTTCAACTTTCATTTTAGTTTTATTGCACTGCACTTTGAACGTGAGAGTTCTGTCCAGTGTAACCCCTAGGTAAACTGGGTGTTCTGTATTTTCCAATGGTTTCCCTAGCCATTCAACTTTTAGTTCCCTTTTTGTCTTTCGATTTTGGAGATGGAAACTGCATATCTATGTTTTATCTGGATTAGGTCTTAGTTGGTTTTTTATGTAATACTTTGTTAATTCTTGAAGTGATCTGGTATGTTTACGTTCGACTATTTGGAAGGTTGTGTCCTGCGCTGCTAGGGCTAAATCGTACATTTTGAAAATTTTTGATCAAATTTTTACCATTTGAAAACAGAAAATTCATGATTTGTGAATTATTTCGTAGTTTAATAATTCATAGAGATTTTAAGATACTACCTGAATGATTTGTTTTCACTAGTTATAAATTGCTAAACACAATAATCTTTGTGGTTAAGTGACGATTTCTTTGCGTGGTTTTTATTCTTTTAGAGTTTAGTAAATTCTCTAAGACTTGTTCAAATCTATAAATTATTCAATTTTTTACATTTAAAAAACAAGTGAAACGCGAATTTGAAAATAACCAATTTAGCCATTTTTTGGCTATATTTATTATAAGTTAGACATTTTTCTGTTTTAACTACCTATATTTTGGTATATATATATATATTTTTTTAGTTTTTGTAAATAATTAAATTTTTGTTTTTATAGATCAGACGGACGACAAAGGATCATCAAAGCAATGAACATGACGGTAATGAAAGTGAATGATTTTGTTTGGTCTCCAATGGACTAATAATATTGATAAGAAAAACGGTCACAATAAAAAAGCGATTCAATCTGATTTTATTTAACCGTCTACAAATACGTATAACTGTCTTAATAATATTGTTATATATTTATTGATTTATTTATGATGTATTTTTTTTTTAATATTAGTTAGAGTATTTAGAATACGCAATCCGCACATTGTATTTAATATTTTTCATGGTGTTATGATCCAATAACAAGTATGATTAAATATTCCAAACGCTCCAAATAACGTAATGTTTTTAAACGTTTTGGTCAAGACTAACACAGAGATGAAGTCGAAAATAATTGTCATATTTTTTTAAGCAAAACCTTCGTTTTGGGGAAATACCTACTCTAAAAATGATTATTCTATTTTAATGAAATTTTCTTTTATTTTTAAACTAGATTATAATATTTGGTGATTTAAATTTAACTCAACTAATAAATGCCTATTTCTATTTTATACACTTGAAATTTGATAAAAAAAAAAAAATGCATAAATATTGAGTAGGTAGAATACGAATCAAGATTAGAAAAATAAAATATTATTTATACTTTTATCAAAAAAAAAAAAAAAAAAACTGGTTGTTAATAGTTATCATAGAACATTGAACTACAAACATAGAAATTTTTTGAAACTTATGTGTTGGTACTTACTGTGTGTACATTTAAAATTATTTTTTTGCAAATTATAAAAATGACACAATGTTGTTTATTGATTTTTTCAGGTATATAAATAATTATAATAGCTATCAAAGAAGATATTATTAAGAAGATTAATCATTCAAAATGATGTATTATACTCGTATTATAATTAGTTGATAAGCATGTACCTATAGTATTTTAAAATATTATATGCCATATCTTAATACGTTATTGTTTCGTATAAATATTTTGAATTAATAAATTTAATAAATGTTATATTGGAACATAAAACGTATTTTTGAACCATAATATTATTTTATTGCAAATCATATATTATGCTCATATAAATAAATATTTTCTTGCCTGCAAAGGGGACTGGGGTTTGTGGTATACTAGCCCAGTCAAATTAAGATTTCAGTTCCGAAAAATTCCCATTAAGCTGAATTTTGGTATACACCTCTACGAAGTCGTTATAAAAAATATGTGAATAGTCCCCATTAATATCATGCCGGCTAAAAAAGTAATTCAAGGTCAAAGGTCATGAAAATGACTTTTTTGTTAATATTTTACTTTTTATTGGTCGTATAATAAAAAGTTTTTTACAAAAAATGTAGACAAGAAAATTACCTAACAAAAAGATCCTATAATATTTTAACGTAGGAGTTAAAATTTATACGCTATAAGGCTTACAATATGCAAATTTTTTAAAAAAGCATGACTTTTTTACAAAAAAAAAAAAAAATTGCTTCAATATCTCTCTGTATACTGATTGTAGATTAAAATGGTGAATAAAAAAATTGTAGAAGAAGAAATTATCTATAGTACTGTATAATTTATTTACTATGTACATGTTACCGTTTGTCCGATGTATGAATTTTAACGTTCACCGTACAAAATTACGTGTATAATAATAATACAAATGCATTCGTTTCCACACCACCATTGAGGTAGAAGCAAGATGCGTTTTTTTTTCATGGTTTCCCCGATAGGCCGAGTGAAGCGCCTGGAGATTTATGCGATAAAAAAATTCGAATAAGATCCGTTTTTTAAAAAAAGGAAATGTAAATTTCTGTTGGTTTTGTTTGGTTTATTTGGGAATAAGTATTTTATACAGACGTTTTCAAAAATTTATAAAAAATGTTGATAAAATAGTGATACTTTATTGGCATATACGATTCAATTCCAAATAGTTGTATTGACTTGTAATGAAAATGCAATGTAAATTTAAAATTCAGCGTTAAGACTTGTACATTTAATACGTCATGCTCAAGAATAATAGGTCAAATATAATTATTCTTTTATGACAATACGACGTTTTACGATAAATGCATGTTTCTAGACCAATGATATCACTTTGACGCAAATGAAATAATTTATCTTTTATTTTTACAAAATAACTATAAATTTTTAACATGACGCGTTAGCTATTTTGTTATAATTTTATAAATGTATAAAAATTATAATTTTAAGTCTAAAGTTTCCAAATGTTGACTTATCTTGACAAATGTTATTACAATATACAAAGGGTTTAAACTTTTTGAAAACGCATCTGAAATTGAGAATTGGAAATTATTTAGAAAATAAAATAGAACAGTACAATTATTTTCATTTTTAAGATTTAAAATTCTACATGTTATATAAAATGAAATTATCATATAGCATATATTATTCTTTTGAAAATCAGCCAGGAGAGCTTGAAGCACAGACCTAAAATGAATCCATTTCATAAATATAGTAGAAATCGATGAGCATTAGAATCACAAATCATAATATTTCCTTAAATAATGGTTCAAACGATACCAACATTTTTAACGAATAATATTCTACGTGTTCTGTTTTTACAACAAACATTTTTACAACTTTCCGAAAACGTTTTGTTATTTGATAAAAATAGAAAATTCAAGTTTTACCCTTTTTAAATATTAAATACATATTTTTTGTTTGGTTGTTGTAATAATAACCTATTAAGGTTTCGTATTTACAATTTTTACATGCTGTTCAAACTAACAATATTCAAGTCTTGTAGACAATTTCAATTAAATTTTAGTTTTTTTGATAATTTGTCCAAATAATAAATTAAAATAAAGAAAAATTGGAATTTTATTGAAGTCGAATCAAATTTTAATAATTTTTTTAGGATAATAGGAAGTCAAATTTTTTCTAGAAATTAAAACTCTTCTAAATCATAGTTGTTTAAGATTCTGAGCAAAGCAAGGAATAAATCAATTGCTTCATTGAAATTAAAACAATTTAGTATGCGTTTTTTTTTTTTTTTTTGGTGTCAGGACACCTAGGGTGTTGCTATGATTTTAACACTCATACCCTGTTTCCGGTGGCCCAACTTTATCCTTGGTGCATTGTACCACCTGTTTTTTCAAAAATTTTAATTCCAAAAAAGTTATACTCAAATAATAATAATCAAATGAAACTTCTTAAACACCGATAAAATGTATGGCAATCGTGATTTTGAAAAAAATCGATTTAGTTATTTAAACTTTTTTTATTAAACATTTTTCAAAATCCGATTAGTTGACAAAGCGTGAGAGTTTCTCCTTTGGTAAAAACTAATTTAACAATAAATACTCTAGTCAAATTTGTATCTTTCCTATATTGGTATTATGTAAAAGTTTCAGCTTGGTCTGATCTTTATTTTGGATGTAATGATCAAAAAAATCTAATTTGATATGGAAAAAACATGTTTCACGTAATTATTGGTTCCCCATAAGAAATACACGGCCGCCCGGAATGACAAATTTTACGACAAAATAACAACTTATCTTATAGCATAATCTGCTATGAACCAAAATTGTGTAAACCAATTTTCTAAATTTTTCAAGCACATATGTGAAACTATCTTGTTTAGATTGTATTAAAGTTTCGAGACTTCAACCTAAAAACTAGAAGTTTTATGGAACAATAACTGCGTAAAATTTAAAAATTCAAAAATTTCAATGTTCTTTAACTCCATTAAAAATGATCAAAATCGATTGAAAACTAAGCAGTAAGCTCGATAAAATTTCAAGTCGAACGGAGCACTTTTGGGAATTAGACCGTTTTCGTTGTTTTTTCCACAGAACTTAAAAAATTATCAAAATTTAAAAAAAAACGCTTCAAATAAAGTACCATCTCGGATCAATTATCTATCTTTTCAGGTATAATCGGAGCATTCTTTCTACTAGAATAAGTGATCACAAAAATCGAATATGGGCTTCTCGTAAGAAATACACGGCCGCCCAAAATAACGAAAATTCCAAAGTTTCATAACTCCCTCATTAATAATCTAAATTGACTGAAATTTAAGCGAAACACTCATAAGACCCTCCTAAATGACGTATATGAATTTCAATTCGATCTTAGAAATTCAAAAAATAATCAACATTTCAAAAAACGCTTGAAATAAAGTATCATCTCGGATGATGTCTATAATAGATATCTTTTAAGGTATCATACGTTAAAATATTTGCAGGTTTTCTACAAGAACTTTTGATCACAGAAAAAAAAAAAAACATCATTGTAAAACCAATAAATTCTTCGCTAACGCTCAGAATCTAAAAAAACACACACAATTTGTAAAATCCATAGATTCCTCGCTCCATTCAGAATCTAAAATAGAAACTAATTTTATTCTTATTCCTAGAAAATTTCGTAGACCGTTCTTTCTTACAATTTTAAAATGTTAGATATACTTAGTTCTCGTAATGGTGTGTTAATTTCTTTTGTTTTTTTAAAAATGCGTGTAAGTCATAAATCAATGTTTTTTGAGTAAAAGAAAAAAAGAAAAAAACATACATTTTTTGATATTCAAATGAGTCTAACTTAATAATTATAACACAGACAATGATGCACGAAATAATTTCATCAACTGTTAATAATATCCGTTATTAAAACAATCATATATACTCGAATAAAAATCAAACTTAACAACAAAAATTAATTTTTAAAATTTTCTTATTCTGTTTAAGTCATTCAACTGATTTACTTGATGATTTGAATTGTACTTAAGAAGTAACAATAAAATTAGCCTTTTTGAAAGCAATGAATTCATCAAATGTAAGTCATAGATATTTTAATAGATATTAGTATATTATAATTAATCATACATTTGTCTAATTATTTAATATTATAGAAATAATAATAAAAATCAATTTCCAATCTATGTTTATAGATTTAAATAAACACTTTCCAATTGTTTTGGAAAAGTACAAAATCAAGCAGTATTAATAAAAAAATTTAACATGCTTTAAAAATTAAAAACTAAAACTCGTTCTCCTATTGGTAACGTTAATTTCTTTTGTTTTTTATGAGCGCGCGTAAGTCATAAATCAAAGTTTTGTGAAAAAAACACAAAAATAAACATTCACTTTTTATTCGAATGAGTCTTATTTAATATTTATAACGAAGTAAATGACGCAAAAAAGAATTCCATCATATGCTTATTATAGATATTTATATAGAAATTAGCAACCAATCATACTTGTCTAATGATTTAATGTAATAAAAATATATAGTACGTAAGCAAAAAAATCAAACTTAACTAGGAAAATTAATTTTTAAAAGTTTCTCATTATGTTTCAGTTATTCAATCGATTCACTTGATTTTGATTGTACTAAGAAATTAAACAAATTTAATAAACAATAAAAATGGCCTTTTTGAAAGCAAGATATTTTATAATTGTAGCTTTCATATTCATGTTAATTGAATTAAATTATGCTGCAGGTAAAACAAATTGTTTTAAAATTTGTTTTCATGTTCATTTTGTATGATTTATGTTTTTCAAAATAGTGAAATACACTAGAAATGTGATAAAAGTTAGATTAATTCTATGTTTACTCATGGTAGAATAATATATATATTTTTTTTTTATATAAACATTTTATTTTTAAGACAAAGGTTTATTATAATAATGGTATCAAAATATTTCTGCGTTATTATTTGTAAGATTATTTTAATGTTTTATTAATTGATTGTCAAAAAATAACTAATTGAGTTGTTGACAAAATGGCAACATTGCTTAGCACATAAGCATCTGTTTTATGAATTTAAAAAATAAATATCATTTTGTTATAACCAAACTTAGCATACAACTTTACTGCAATACCTATATTTGTAATAATAACACTTCTATTGGAATTTTTACAACCTGTTTATTGATTTAGGCTTATATGTTTATCCCAAGTTTTTGACCTCGAGGACCCTTTTTAGTTTTTCACTTATATAATTATGTATTAAATTAGGCACATAAAATATTTTCGAGAATGCTTGGGCTGTGTGTATTTTTTAGGAGAGAGTTTTACTAGATTTAAGAAAAAAAAACTCAAAAATGTTCGAACGTTTTCAATTTTTGCCCCTCCTATGTTAGCATAGATCACTTGAAATCAAAAGCTGCAGTATATATACATCCAATAAAGTACACACTAAATACCTGTCAAATTCCCATCAACTTCGGAAATCTTTCCAGTTACCCCACTATTTTTATTATTACGACTGGAATATCGAGAACATATTATGTAATGTGTGAAATAAATGATTATTTTATACATCTAACACATTTATTATTTTTCCAACAGTTATATTTAAAATAAAGAAATACGTGCATGATATCCAATCTAACTTACATTAGAAAATCATAAACGTTATTTATGTTAGGTCCTAGTTGCAGAAGATCAAGTAATAACTATTATAATTTTTTTTCTATTTTATTTTAATTACTATTTTTTTAGAACTACAGTGTGATAATTAATCATACCTAGTATAAAAGAGATCGGGGGTACGAGTTTCCTATTACTTCCCCGACGCCACCATCCTAAGGCCAGTGAAGTGACATTGACTCACATCACTGGCCTACTTTTCCTCTCTAGAGAGAGAGGGTGTTAACTACACCATGCCGCAAGTGGTTATGGTGCGCATCTAGCACTCTCTCTCACCCGGTTGTCATCCTCCAAAAGGAGGATGATGGCCTCCACCATCGCCACGGAGGCTTGGCGTTGGCGCATGGCCGCTGCCACGGTGCGAGCCCGCTGACCCGCGTCGTCAGGGAGGGTTCTGTGGTCGGGACCGCATAAGAGGTCCTGAACGTCCAGCTCCCTCACCGCTCGCTCGCCCGGCAACGGACACAGCTCGGTTCTCACACCATGCCAGTGCTCGCACTCGAAGATGTTGTGAGCCGCCGTGTCCGCCGGGGCGAAGGAATAGACGCAGGCTGCGGTGGAGCTCTCCGGCGGCGGCACAGATAATCCCGGAAGCAACCGTGGCCGGTGAGCGCCTGAGTCAGTGCGTAGGTCATGACGACCGCCGCCCCAACCCAACGCCCAACGTTCGGCAGTAGCCTCCGGGTCCACGCCGCTTTGGGAGAGTTCTCCTAGCGTCTCTGCCACTCCTCGATGGTGACCGCTCTCGCCCGAATTACCGCCACCACAGTTCCGGGCTTCCCCTTCTTGGCTGCCGAGATCCGGCACGCCTCCCTGGCCAGCGCGTCGGCCAGAGGCATTCGGGCGGGGAACAACGTCGCCTCGTCTGACACCGTGCGGTATGCGCGGGTCGCACGCAGAGCGATGTGGCGCTGCGCTCTGACCTTAGCGGCGCGGTTTTTCGCTGTGGTCTATTTGTACACCAAGGTACCGGAAAGATTTCCGGTACTGGACATTGTGTCCGTTGACCTTCAACTCCGGCACCGTGTACGCCCACTTTTCTAAAACCGAACCCTGCGGGACGCCACTACTTACCTCCCGAGATCGCAGCCCACCGTTCCGATCACCATCTGGAACCAGGAGGGTTCTCCCTCTAAGGTGCGATCGGATGACGCGCACCAGGTACGGCGGTACCTTTCTTGCCAGCAACGCTCCGTCCATGTGCTGCCAGGACGCCGTGTTGAAGGCATTCCGCACGTCAGTGTGATTAACGTGCAGGGCCTTCTGTGTTGCACGGCGTACATAGCAGCCCTCCTGGCGACCTCCAGCACGGTGCGGATCTCGGTTCCGCGACCGTGCCGAAAGCCGAATTGGTTTTCGGCCAGTCCATCGGTGGCCCCAAGGCGTGCTTCCGGGCGCTCCAGCAGTTTGCCCGTTCCGCCGAGTATACAGAGCGGCCTGTAGCTCGACGGTGACTGCGGAGGTTTTCTCGACCCCTAGTACAGCAGCACCAGTATTGCCCGCTTCCACCGTGACGGAAACGAGCCGGTGCCGAGTACGGCGTTGTACGCCTGAAGGAGTCGGTCTGGGGTCCACCTGGTGGTGAGCGCAACGATTTCGTTGGGAACACTGTCGGACCGCAACTCGCGACCGCGGCTGACATAGGCAGTCTCGGCGCGGAACGGCTTCTCTGTCACCAGCCTATACGGGAGCGCCCAAGGTTCCGTGTCGACTTGGTGACAAAGTTCTGTTCAGCACCGCTTCTGGTTCTCACGAATAGCAAAGCGAAGACTGGTCCCCGCCGTCCTTGCCTCGACGCGCCTGGCCTTGAACTCCGCCGCCACCGCCGCTGCATCATCCTTCGTTGCTTTGACCACTCTCCTGCGGTGTTTTGTGGCCGCCTTTTGGAGCCTCCGCCTGGCAGCCAGACTTAGGGGCGGAGATCGGTTATCTCCTCCGTGCACCAGTGTTAAAGCCGCCGGTGTCCCGTGTGGGACTTCGGTGGCATCGAGTGGTCGCACGTGGCGGCCAGAAGGGCACCGAGGTCCTCCGCCAGCACGTCCGCGGAGGGTAGGTTGTCCAACGCCGGCGGCACGGCTGCGTTTGCCCGAAGGTGCTCCGCGGCCAGTGCGCGGTCCAGCTTCAGGACGGCCCAGCCCCGGGTACGCGTTGTCAGCTCCCGCGAGGAATCTACCGTGCTGGCGGACTCATTGGTGCGGAAGGTGATGTAGCGGTGGTCGCACGGGGATGTGAACATCAATGTGAGAACATTAAAATTTTGCACGTTAAATTTGTATATAATTTTTTTTTATATAAAATGTTTGATTATTTCATCTTACTCTCGTGCAAGAATATATTCTACTAAAATTTATTATTTTATATACGATTTAATAGATGGACTGACAGAGGTACTTCCATCAGAAACAGATGGTTTGTATTTTTTTAATACTGTGCAAGTTGTATAATAAACGTAATAATCTTTACTTAACCAAATAAAATATTATCTTGTGTTGCATTAAAAAAAATACGAATAAATTAAAATAATGAACGGTTTTAAGATGTAAATCAGTCTCAAA